>JACXII010000023.1:6425046-6864690 GCA_014737395.1 Bombus waltoni
GATACAACCAGAAGCATATATATATGTGGATCTTGAAGTAACAAATAATTTTTGTGAAATTCTCTACATTTCAAATTCTCTCTCTCTCTCTCTCTCTATGTATATATATGATAGATTTGTTTATTTTGCTTAAAGACAGAACTCAGTGTAGTAAATATATAATGATACAACCAGAAGCATATATATATGTGGATCTTGAGGCAACAAATAATTTCTGTGAAATTCTCTGCATCTTATTGTCTCGCCTTGAAATGTTCTTGTTTAAAAATTAGCTGTGGCGTTCTTTTTTGTATATATATAAGTTTGAAAAAAGTGTATCTCAGATAGATCTGCATCGGGATTTCAATTTGCCGGATGCAGCGGTTACATAATTTAATTGCATCGTTCTTTCCATCTTCTACGCTGCCGGACGAAAGATATACGCAGGTGTAATCTTTTTACCCTGAAATGTACGCCAATGATGTAGACCTGTAATGATCTTCGAATTTTTATAACCGCGTATTTCAGACAAGTTAGTACGGTGCAAGTTAGAACTCGTTGGAAAGATTAATGTTGGTTACAAAGTTGCCTAGTGGATTGCTTAATCGTAACAAAAATCTCTGATAAATGTAGCTTACATTGTGCATACGTACGTAAGACACAGGATTAATATGTTTACCATTTGTAACAGCCCGGTTAAATATTAATAAATGCAACTCTGTATCGCCCGCGGTTTACATAGTAATAAGGAAATTGCGGTATTCATTGGCTGCATCCATCCGCATGCATAATACCATAATATTAGCGATAAAAAAAAAAAGATAGAAATAAAGAATGTTTCCTTATGTATATGGATAACTTTGTATCAATCTTCGATGTACGACACACGTGCAGAAGGAAATTGTTGTTACGAAAGCTCGTTGCCGTTCGTATGTAGTAGCATACATACGTTATCCGCGTTTCGAAAATAAAAAAAATTACTCCAAGCGAAAACAGTCCGCCAAAATTATTCTTCTACGTTGATCATTTGCCATTGGACAGTTTAACGTTTGATAATATTCGCGACCGATGATTTCTCGCTTAAAAAAAAATGAACCAAGAAGAAGGCTGGAAAGATAATGTTGTTGAAAATAATTGATGACAAATAACTGGACGAATAACGTTTCAAATGTAGACAATCCAATGCACAATTGTTTATCACTCGGTTCGAATGAGAAAAGTAAGGAAAATGCAGGTTCTGCATCGGGTTTTGAACGACGTATAAAAGCTTGGACGAACGAAGATAGGCATCTGATTGCTTCAAAGAAATAATTTAAAAGCGGATCTTACATGATAATGGAAAATGTTCGAAATAATGGCCAGATAACTATGAACATGCAAAACGCTTGTCGAAATGATTCTTTGTTCGAAGGAAATGATGGCAATTTCTTGGTAATACGGCGCGCGCGTTCTTAACGGAATTTCCCGGTCATTTTTTCTGAAAAACGAGCCTCCTATCATTCTACGTTTTCAATCCATTCTTGCGCAAGAAACTACGCAGTTTCGGGTTATACCACGATTTTTCGTACACGCCGTATATCACAGGAACAAAGATACACAGGATGTCATCGATCAATCTACATGAAAAAATAAGTCGAAAATACAAAAATGTAGAAAAATAGTAAATAAAATCGGTATTAAATAAGAAAAGGATAAAAAGGTAGGAAAAATGTTTGTTTGCAGGACGCTTCGTTACCGACGAAAATAAATTGAACATTTAATGATAGACGCGTACCAGGTCAATTCTTCGGCAAACACGTTCAAATTTTATTTTCTTGAAAACGAAGCCTCGAACGAAACTATTTTATACGAGATTTTCCATTTATTTTCGTATTTACGATTTACCTGCTGACTGCTTACTCGTACCTAGTCGATAACTACTAGCCAAATTCCAGTATAATTGACAAATTTTCAAACTTCATTTTCTCAACGACAAAACCTCGAACAATGAAAAATGGTCACATTTCTTGTTTTCTTCGCTCTACATTTTCGACTTCTAGTTCGTGCAGATTCGTCTCCTTTCGTCTTGTGCCATCGGTTCGATGACACTCTGTATATATGATTATAAATATTCAATGTGAACAAATATTTTGCTGACCAAGCGCGAGCCTCTTTTTAGAACGTTGAACGTTGAATAAGGACGTTGTCGAGCTAAAAGCAGACAGAAAATTTCTATCTCGATGACAAAAAATTGTAATAATCTAATTGGAAGGACGGATATTTGGGGGACACGTGACGCTAATTATTAATGAAGTCATCGTAATCGAGCTTCCGATGGACGCCCGACGAAAAACCACTTTACCGACGGACGATTCACGGGGTAATTGATAAATTGCAGGAGAAATAAAATTTCATTTATTATCCATCTGTATTCGAGGCAGTGACGGAAAAATAGGTCAACGCGTGACGAATGTTTTATACTATGTCGAATTGAACGTAATACCCGACGTACGAATACGTATCTCGTATAAGATATCGAGAAAGCAATAGCCAAATTTCTCGGTCTCTAAACATCCAACGATGGGAAAATATTGTCGACGAACATAAAATTACCAACAGATACGTCGCACACACGTAATTATCTCGCAATCTGTTCCTTCACCAAACAAGTGTTTGAAGCAGAGGATAAACCTCTTACGATGGTCACAAATTTATGTATCCGACATTTCAAGTTGACATCTTTGAAATTGAGCATCTTTTGAAAGTGAAAGATAATTAATAAAATGACTAGTTAGTAAAAGTAATACAAACGATAACTTTCGCCAGTCTTAACGAATCAAATAGAAACGTGCTCTTTGTTTCTATCGGAAATCTTCGCTTCTGACGTTTACCATCGTTCAGCGTTTCAATTCCTCCATTAACCGCGTGTATATAATGCGATATAGCAAAATGGAACAGAAGAAAAATGGCAAATTCGTGCCAATAGTTTATATTCGTTCTTAGCAACACGATTATAAATCTCTCCATAGGATCATCGGTTCCGAGAGTACTGTATACAGAGGGTCTCATTTTCATCGATTCGCGCAAATATCTGCTAAACTATAGGTTGTTCGAAAAAGCGTTTGATAGAAAACTCGTTCTATTTCAAGATGTATTATACGACGATCACCTGGTTCGTCCAGGCGAAGGCGAATTCTCGAGATCTCAACGCGAGCTTTACTTTTTTCACACGGAGTCGTACATTTGCTTATACACCATTCGATGCACTTTTTAATCGTCTACAAACAGGTAGATAAGGAATTTGTATCTGAATATGCTTAATCCAAAAGACATTTCAGTGTTGATTTCATGAGATTGAGCGTATCAAAGACGAGGAAAACATAAACGTAAAAACGCTACGTTATCTTTCGTACGATAAGTTTGGCGAGATTAAAGTTGAAATATCTTTCAAAGCGATCGTTTCTCGACCCAACTACCTTAATAATATTAATTTTTTTATAGAGAATTAAAATATGCATCGAGTGCTGCATAAAGAATGTATGGTTCCATGAAAAAAAGAACAAAGACCACGTTGAAACGTCGAAGGCACGTTCATCTAGATAAGATTTCTGGCCATCGCGACATGTCCCTTTCGACACAAAGCGAGTTTTATTCGAAACACTTTTTCGAATAATATATAGTTTGGGAGATGTTTGCGTGAATCGATTAAAACGCGATACCGCGTATAACGATACTGACTGTGTACACGGCTCTGCCCGCGTCGACTACACGATTTGCATTATATGTTTTTGTAGCTGAGGATAGCGTTTGATATAGACGATAATGATTGTTTTCAACATCTAATGTGCCTAGATTGATGTACGCGCTCGACAGAAATTGCCCGTAATTAGCTCACGCACAGATAAATTCTACTTAAACTATAAATGATGAACAGACAATGTAAATGGCATTCTTTCGGTAAAATATATAGACGTGCCAAGCGTGCAATTTATTTACATACAGATTTAGAGATTTTTACGTCGAACACCGGCAAACGACACGATAAAGGAACGATATTCTTTTCGTCATAAAAGTGTTATTGTAAATTACCCAGGGACGATAAGTATATACGCCATTATGTATTTTTTTCGTAGAATTATTAAAGAGTTGGATATCTTTCATAGGAAGAAGCAATTTTAACCAAACATAAAATATACCTACATGGGAAAAACGCATAAAAATCTAAAATTTAACGGTTCTCCAGTTACACGTAAGGTAACAAACAAACAGACAGATAGACATTGCATTTTATTAACGTAGTGATAAAGACTCGCGTGTAAAAAAATGTCTTCTATATTTTCTTCTTTTTCTTGCATATATGTAAGATCGTTACTTCTTTGTATTTAACTACCAGCTACGACCTTCGTAGCGAAATGTTTAATGCAAACGAACTTCGAATCTTGAAAAGAGATCGCCTCGGAAAACTAGAATTCCTTCTACCTACTTCTCTCTTGTTGATCGTAAAACTTTATTCTTAACTACATCTCAGCGTCTTCGAAAGCGAGAAAGACGCGCGTTTAGACCTACTTATTCTTACAGCTTAGCTGACACACATAGAAGCGCAGGTGTACTCGGAAGCTAGCAATCACCGCAAGACGCAGATGTTGCGTTTCAACGCGTGTCTCTCTCTCTCTCTCTCTCTCTCCATTTATTTACTATTTATGCGACTGCAACGTTACATCGATTTATAAAGATACCACCGCCTCTCGCTAATCACGTCACAGACTTTGCTTACGCTTCTGTACATCTTCTCAGTGTATTAATATCGCGAAATTACATCAGTCGTGAGATTAATTTCAACGACGTGACCTAAGGCAACTTACACGAATTTCTAGCGGTGTCGTGCCGCGCCACGTCATCGCAGAACGTTTTAAACATTGTAAACAAGTCATTGCTCGAAATCGCGCGTCCAATGCCGGCACGAGAAGCTTATCAACGCGAGACGCTTAATGATTAATGACAGGAGCGTCGAGCGTAGGAAGAACGCCTCCGAATCGTTTTGTAGCCAATATAATAATACGCGTAGGCTAATTGCCTTGACGTAGTAACGAAATTCCGCTGTTTCGAAAACAGCCCGGGCTGTTCGAAACGAAAATATCGTTCACGAACACCAAACGTCCGTGTACTCGTTGTAACTCGGTAGCAACACGACGATGCACGCGCGATGCGTCTATTTCCATCGTAATTAAGTTTCTCAATCTGAACGATTGCGAAACTGTTCCTCTGCCGTTCGTGTTCGATTGGATGCGTGTAAAAGTGGTTCGTGTCTAATAAAAAATAGAGCGTTCAGCGATCGTCGAACCGTCGAACGAGCGACAATCGACGCGTAGTAAATGTTCATTCCTTTCTCGAAAACAACTTTCATACCACCGATAGGAATACTTGCGAAAAGACGCGGTTCTATCGCGCGTTGCGTTAAAACAAGTTGCTTCGACCAATTGGAAGACAGGATAGATGACTGATTCGCGTGTAATAAAATTTGTGTTAAACGTTCCTTCGTCGATCTGTGAAACGCGCGAGGATCACTGCGCGGTAACGCAGTCGATTTTCGGAAGAGTTCCATTTTTTTTCGAAATCGTAGTAGGCTTTTATCGGTGAAAAGAAATACATTGCCCGAAACGATCGAAGAATAGGATAGATGGTTGATTTGCGTGCGATAGAAACAGCGTTAGATGATTGTCATTCTGTCAAGCGCGTAAAGATCACCGTCTGAGCATGATAAACAAGGACGATAGATTTTCGTAGGAGTTTTTCGAAAACATGTTTGACGTCGTAGGAATATTTGGGAAGGAAAACGTTTCATTACCTATAAATATATAAAATAAATCGTTGAAAACAGCTAGAGAATCGGGTATTGCAACTGTACGTTTTTGTTCAATGACCATCGTAAATTTCATCTTTCTCGCAGATATCAGTAACAAGTTAGTCTGTCAAGCTCGTAGAGCTCGTTCGCGTCTGTTCAATTGGTCGCTGCAACCGAGCCATTCGCGAAGAAGTTTCTCCGATCGTTTCGTATTATAATCCATTAGAACGCCGAAATTGTTTAGTCGTAGTTTTCTTGTACTCTTAAGTTCTTAGGTAGAATACGCTGAATACTGCAAAGATATCTAACATCTTAAGATTTTATTAGAAATAACGAACGCAGTTTGCTGATAGAGTTTGCCAAGTTGAACGCCAAGCACCGAGTATCTAATAATTTTGCTCGAGTATTTTTTCGACGTTTCTATTTGGAAACTTCGCTGGCAATAGTGGACGGCGGATTTAACGATCTTCGTTATTGATGAACGTATTCTTTTAGAAAAACTCGTCGCGCCTATGCGTAAATTACATAGTAGCTAGCAGCAAGTAAGGAAACATTTGCGCTGTAATCGTTTTGATTTATTATTGACGGGAGTGTCGAGTGATTTACTAAGGTAAAAAGTCGGCAAGATTTCTTCGTTCTTCATGCTAATGAGTTTTTTGGCTGTTGAACGACATAGGTTCTAGGTCTAGGAACAACACAAATCAGAAATCAAGATGTAGATAGATACGAGTTGGAATATAATGCAGGTACGAAACGCGGTAAACTTTTCACGTCATGCAGTTTATTTTCGTTCGACCTCGATATGACAGCAGGCATGTTAACGTATTTCGGTTGCAACCGTGTTTTTCGGGTGGAAAGAATTTGCATCGTTTTTGAAAATAGACGGTGGCTGGAAAAACGACGAAGCAGATGTACCCAAGAGTACCATAATGCAGCGTTTGTAAACGCGGATACGCGTTAGATACGTTTTCCTTTTCTTAAATAGGAAAACTTTTACGACGCGAAACGAGAAAAGTTGTACGATTTTTCAAAGTCTTTTATTATTATCCACTGTTTAATATATATGGCAAAACAAAAAGTAATACGTCAAGATATTAAACGTTTCACTTGAGAATTATTTTAAAGCAGAAGAAATTGTTGTTGCAGAGTCCGAATGTGACAAAGATCGGCGATAAAGTTTGTAGAATGTTCTTCGATCCGGATGATACAGGGGGAAAATTTCGTCCTCGGCTAATTGAACATTGAACGTGCATGAAAGTATACGAACTGCGTTTTAAATTTATTCCCTGTTACCTTGAATCGGTAATCGTAACGTCAAACTTCCAAGCTTCTTTGTACCACATTTCGTACTACGGTACAGTAGTTGCACTTGAAATTTTATTTCACGTTCTTCGCTCGACGACTAACCCATCCGCTAGCAATTACGATAGTAATATTTCACGCCGTACAATCTCAAACAAAAACGTGACATTAAGGAAAGGGCGAGCGTCATTAAAGAGAGCACTTTGAGAACAAAGCGCTCCTACTATCCTTTTCGACGCCTCTTGATAGGCATTTTCTATTATATGCCAGCTATCTCGTTCAAGCTTCTATCAAACCAAAAAGCCTCCAAAGATACACTACAATTTGATACGTTTGAAAACCGACGAACTCGTCGTTCGAGACAACCTCTCCCCTTTATTATCGTTACGCGTTAACCCATCTCATCCGTCGATCGACGTTTTTAATCGCCTCGCTCCTTCGAACTTCCACCAAATTAAAGCCGTTCTACCACGTTGAAAAAAGCAACGTCTCCAAAGTATTATCACCTTGCCACGCTGCAATTCGCTAATTAATCCCGCTATTATCAATCCGCTAGAAAGAAGAAGAGAACAAGGAGGAAGAGAGTCATCGATGATGACGTTACGTAACGTATCATACAAGATAAACGAGCCACAGAAAGCACGAGAAAGGCAGCGAATAGGATCCTCCTTTTTTCGTTCCTTTTCTTTCTTCTCCTCTCGTTGACGCTTACGAGAAACGTTCGAATATACATGTAAAGCGGGGGCGAGAGATATCGAGAAAGATGGAGTGAAGCAGCAGGGATGGACAGAGCGAATAGAAGGGACGGGGAGAGAGAGAGAGAAAGAGAGAGAGAGAGAGAGAGAGAAGGACAGAGCGTGGCGGTGGGTGGTTGATAAAGGGGTGAGTCGACCTGAATTTCAACGCGCGACCCCAGGCTCGATGACGTCACGGGACTGTATTTCCCTCGCCCTCCTCCGTGTCCTGAAGTATTCAGGGCCGCAAAGGAGTGCAGTGGACGAAGTTAGCCGAAGAAAGAGAAAATTACGAGGCTAACTGCGAGGGGAGGGAGCAGATAAAGGGGGTTGCACGAAGAAGCGAGCAAGGTAGACAGAAGAAACGTGTGTGTACAGTTATACGTGTGTATGCGGCAAAGGAGAGGTTGAAGGGAGACTTTCAAAAGATTCGCAGCAATTGCGTTAAGCAGCCGTGACTGTCGTGACGCGACACCGAAATAAGGTTACTTGCAAACGAGACCGGTGACTAAGAGAAGCCGTCTTAAAGTAAACTCGCCCCGGCGAGGCGGGTTCTTTAACCCTCCGCGTGAAATACGCTGTTAAAAACGAGTTTTCTTGTCTGGCTGCATTTTGAGCGCAGCGAAGGCTTCGATTAGGGGGCTGTTTGGCGGAGATTATTTGTTCGCGTACGGATATAGTCCTCGGCTGACGAGTTCCTTCTTCTTTCGTGTATAAGGAGCAAGATGCGTCAAAGTTTCGACGCGTCGATTCTCCTGATAGTTTATTAATATGTATATAACGTAATGCGATTTTATACAATTTCGTTTCGAAGATGACTTTTTCATTAAAAATTTGCGCCATCGCGCGTCGCTTTGTACGTGAAATTACGATAGTCATGATCGTTATATGGGTGCGAACGTCAAGCGTTCGATGATAGATTGATTTGGCGATACTCGTTGTAAAAGGAAATCGGTGAAAAATCATAATGCTACGAGAGATCGGCACATTAGCAATGACGGATGAGTCGAACGTTGTTCGCGTGTAAACGCGGTAGAACGCTGCGATCCCGCGCGAGCTCGCTTCTGCAAGTTTGTTTAATAGAAATTTATCCAATCATTGTCGTCCTTCTCGCTAACTCAAACCTGGCTTAAGTCTAATTTATGGGACGGCACAGTTTCCTCGCGTAGGACATCGTCGCAGCAGGATGGAAGACGCAGCTTGGAATCGCAAGAATACGGTTCATTGTTGCAGTTATTTGAAAACAAAAATGCTACCCGTGCGTCAACGAGTGGCGTGTAATTTTCGATATTCGATCGTTATTGGCCTGTAAACCGTAGCAAGATCATACCTATGCGTTATCAGAAAAGACAAACGTCGAATTAAATTCTTAGTGAAAAAAGCGAGTCTTTCGAATTTATTTCAAGATCTCTCCGCGTCGATACGCGATGTTATTATGGATTATTATCGGCTATTATTATTAGATCAAATTGTCCCGTGGTCCACTCGTGGAAAGAGAACATTCTCGCTTGGATATTTTATTTTTTAACGTACAAATGCGTAATTCTCCTCCGTGCGAATGGTTTTTATATTTTAGTTATTAGCTATCGCGGAATGGAAACTCATTTACAAACTTATATTATCTCTTTCGTGACTATTTCGCTTTTAATATTCCCTGCTCTTTCAGCTTTTTATATTAACTTTTTAATCACACGCTGCAATAATTCTCCCTTTAGTACGTCATCGCTAGCCGTTACTTAGCCTTTTCCTATATACTCTCGTGTTAGAAACGAGTAAAGCTGATACGTTCGTCGAACTATGCAAACAATCCATATTCATGATTTGTATAATTTAATATCGGTTTACGATTTGAAGCGAGAGCAAGATATTTGCGGAAAAACAGCTGTCGCTCGTACTCTACGATATAACGTATTCGTCCAACGCGTACGAATAATTCAAAGGATCGAAATACATAAACTATCCTGGCACTCGTTCCATCATTTTATTAAACGCTTCGTCAACACTCGCTCAACAACGAAAACAGTCGCCAAAAATTTGCTTACAAATGATTCACGCTCGCTGGTAATACGCCCGTCGAGACCACGCTTTCCCGATGTGTTTATCGACGAGGAAAACGATCGTTGATTTTCGCGAGAGAGATCGTAAAACGAAGGCGCGATGATGTTGGTCACGTTTCGACCTGCGAGAGACAACAATCGATAATCCGCGAAAGCTGTGCGAGCGTAATGGTTTTTCGGCTCGGCTGACGATAAATCACGTCCGATTAACTGTTTTCAGCGACGGTGGTCGTTTCTGTGGATCGTTCGCCGATCTTAATGGCCGTTTTCCGGTTTCGTAACCGCGAGCCGGAATTAATCTTAGCCGTTTCGCAGTTCCACGCAATTTACAGCTCGCAAATCGGGACTCGTGCAGATGCCGTCCATCGATCCTTGATATCGCGACATCACGACGTGTGTGCGGTTCTTCTTCGATCGATTAAATAACATTCATTGATTTCATCGCGCGCAGCCAAGAAGCTTCTTTTATATCGTATCAAATCTCGACAAAATATTTCGCACAGACCTAAGTACGCGATAGGTGTGACAATAGGCGAGGAACGTGGGGCTAAGATTATAGCGTAGATTAGGATTAAATCGAGTCGATGAAATTTCGAAATTACTGAATTTAATTTAATTGTTGATGAAATTGGAATAGGGCAAAGCTAGAAATAGGGTTTCGCTTACAAAATTTGCAAAGTATATAACTATAGCTATGTGTGTGTGTGTGTGTGTGTGTATGGATTTTACTATCACTTTATTATATCACATTGCACGTGATATTGATGTATCTGATGTATAGATAATAAGATAGTAAATTTGCAAAGTATATAAACTATAGCTATATGTGTATGTGTGTGTGTGTGTGTGTGTGTATATATATATATATATATATGGATTTTACTATAACTTTATTATATCACATTGTACGTGACATTGATGTATGTGATGTATAGATAATAAGATAGTAAATTTGCAAAGTATATAAACTATAGCTATACGTGTGTGTGTGTGTGTATATATATATATATATGGATTTTACTATAACTTTATTATATCACATTGTACGTGATATTGATGTGTGTGATGTATAGAGCGCGAAGGAAACGGGACGTTGTGATGCCATAGGAAAATCAACAAATGTTGTTATTATCACTGTTAATGGAGTATATAATTCATCTCTCGAATTTTGTAGAGTCTTGGGCAAAGGCTAATGTATCAGGGAAAGGTTGACTATTTCTTACAATACACATTAGATAGAATCAGCGACGTGGTAAAGGGAGGGAGAGACCAGAAACGTACGTCACCGCATTTACCCTTTCCACAGCTCTTACTACTGCTTCTATTCCTATACTGTGCATTTCATCTCATATAGTTCATTATATTTCATATAATATAACCAGAAGCGGAACGCAATCAATGCTGTCAGCAGAATTCTCGTTACAGACGTTTCGGTTTTCCCCTCGTCGTTCAAATTCTTTTTACGGATTTCTTTCCATTTAGCTGGAAAATTGCCTTCGAACGAAAAGCTACGCGCCTGGTGGCTTTATCTTGCAGAGAACTCGCAAGTGCAACATTCTCGAGCGAAAAGAAACTTGTAACGAACAAGTAACTTGAACTCTGCTAATTTGACCTAGTTCCCTAGGGTCCTCGGTTGCCGTTTTCGATCAAATTGCCGAATATTTGCCTCCCCGCCGATCTCGATGTTGTCGAAATATGTCAAGGTCGTCGTTCTTTTCCGTCGAACAACCTCTTTCCTATACATACACAGAGTGGTCGGTTTCAATTTCCAAGTCATACACAAAGGTACGTCCGATGTCGTATACATATATCCGTGTGAAGCTATCGACGCGCCATCTCCTCGTGAATTTTAATGGGATTTTTTTTTTTAATATTTTCGTGGCGACGGGTAAACAGTGAAAAAGGCGATCAAAATTCCAGCCGCTTCCAAACGCAAAGGATTAGCTAGGGTTAAGCAATTTAAATGGTGGTGGCCACCAAAAGCTGGTATAATTTGGACACACGCACACGGATACACGGACGATAATTATAACAGATAGAGAGATAGGATATTTATTGCAATATCAGCCCCTAGGGAGCCATAGAACGAACACGGCTTACAATATTCCTTATAGACACTTATAGACACTCATTCCTCCATACCATACCCATATCGCCCTCTGATCTACATTGCACGCGGTACTCTCTTTGGTCCTATTACCTCCCACTTGCCTTCCATTCTCTGTCTCTCCTAGTATTAACATCCACATAAAGTTACAAAGTACATAACTGGAAATGAAAGAACGCAAACAGACGAGCCAGGATACGTAAAGTACCCGCACGCATCCATACAGAGATAGTGTGGCACATTTGGAATATGAGTTTGTTTAAGATGAATGAAAAATTACAGCATAGTGTGGGAACGAGTAAAGCTGTATAACATCAGAGGGAAGCTAATGTACTTTTATAATTTCGAACGCTCGGTAATAGGGGAAAAACAAGAAGTAACCGCAGCGTTGGTCTAATTGCAAACTGACGTAAAAGCAAACGATTTTGTTACGGTGCGGGTAATTTGAAATACCGGCGCTCCAATTTAGCTTCGCTATGTAGAATTAAAAAAAAAAAAAAACGGTTGGATAATAAAAGTATCTTCTTTCGTGGTCCAATCGCGTACAAAGATCACAGCATAGGGAACGATCGCATTCGGTGAACGTCGACTCTGCGTCTTAAAATTTACTTGCTGTTATCGCGTGTGTAACTTAAGAGTGAACAAAATGTAGCCACGTTTCACGCGTGAAACACTGCGCACCCACTCTTCTGCTCTTTCGCCTTCGCTGCAGTTCACATTGCAGAGAAGAGGCGCACAGCGTCCATCTCGATAGGCTCTTCCTCGGTATGCCGAATTAGCATCATGGCATTGAAACCTAGAATAACGTGTCGCGTTATGTATTCGCGAAATGTTTGCAAAATTGACACGATACCATAGAATTGAGATACAAACGAGCGAATGGAGCGATTTGCTCTGATGTTTCGTCATATTTTATATTAATATACTGATATAGGGACAATATCTAGAACCGACCGTTTTGTGTTATAAATTCCTGTTTTATATACGTATAAATAAATAAATAAATATATATATATACTTTGCAATTTGTCAGTAGACAAACGTTAGGCAAATTGTTTTAAATGTGCCAAATAGCACGACGAAGGTGTCTTTATTGTCGATCCACGTTTTTCGCTCACGTTTTCACAATCCATAAAAATACGAGTTTGCATGAAATCCTATTTTAGCAGTGTATCGATTAGTCTACGAGCCTCCGATTATTAAGGGAATTATTAAGGGAGACAATAAACGCGGCAGTTAAATATATAGGACTTATTATTAAAGAGATTATTAATAGACGTATAGAATTTTCCTTTTTCTTTGATGCGCCAGACATGTTTTGCTCGGCAAGTTCGAATCTTTCGTTTCATTTCTTTATGACACGGCCAATTTACTTTATTCAGAATGCACGTATAAAGACCTAAAACAGTTATTCCACGTTCCTTGTGCTTCGTGCATGTTTTACGAATATATAACTTATCGGCGAGCTCCCGATCCGAATCTTTCGTCTCATTTTTCAATTGTCGGATTAAGCGTTAGAATTCTACTTTCTCCTTGAAAATCTAAACGATTTAAATACTTTAGAAATCGTAGGAAATATATTTACCTAGAGTTTTTACTGTATAACATTGTGTACGATATTATACACGATGCAATTAAAACAAAAGTCTCGTACAATTCGATTTCCAATGAAAATTACATTTCACAATTCCAGCAACAATTTTCAATTACCTAACGTGTAGAATCGCCGAGGGGCACGGTGAAGAAATGTCAAATATACATAAATTTTCGTCTTTTTTTAATTATCGCTAATCCGTTTCTACAACATAGCGATCGTTCCACGATCTCCTAATATAACAGCATGCACGTCTCGCTGAACAGAATAATATTATATTTTCTTCACGCTTTATAAATTTATATTTGTATAGCTTTTATATAACATCCGCAACATATGGCTCTCATTTTGGTAGCCGATTGTACACGTAAAATCAATGAAAAATGTTCATATAAACGTATGTATTACACGACTAATATATAAAACGAATATAATATAGAAATAATATATTTTCTTCGCGCTTTATACATTTATATTTGTACAGTTTTTATGTAACATCCGCAACATATGGCTCTCATTTTGGTAGCCGATTGTACACGTAAAATCAATGAAAAATGTTCATATAAACGTATGTATTACACGACTAATATATAAAACGAATATAATATAGAAATAATATATTTTCTTCGCGCTTTATACATTTATATTTGTACAGTTTTTATGTAACATTCGCAACATATGGCTCTCATTTTGGTAGTCGATTGTACACGTAAAATCAATGAAAAATGTTCATATAAACGTATGTATTACACGACTAATATATAAAACGAATATAATATAGAAATAATATATTTTCTTCGCGCTTTATACATTTATATTTGTACAGTTTTTATGTAACATTCGCAACATATGGCTCCCATTTTGGTAGCCGATTGTACACGTAAAATCAATGAAAAATGTTCATATAAACGTATGTATTACACGACTAATATATAAAACGAATATAATATAGAAATAATATATTTTCTTCGCGCTTTATACATTTATATTTGTACAGTTTTTATGTAACATTCGCAACATATGGCTCCCATTTTGGGAGCTGATTGTACACGTAAAATCAATGAAAAATGTTCATATAAACGTATGTATTACACGACTAATATATAAAACGAATATAATATAGAAATAATATATTTTCTTCGCGCTTTATAAATTTATATTTGTACAGTTTTTATGTAACATCCGGAACATATGGCTCCCATTTTGGGAGCTGATTGTACAAGTAAAATCAATGAAAAGAAGTTCGTATAATCGTATTTCACGTTCCATCTGTCTTCGTTCGCGTGACGTAACGAATTTTCTATTTTGATTTCGTGTTATCTAATTGCTAGACCACGTATTCTTATGTATTTGTAGGAAATTTCAAAGTGCAAAGTTACACAGCGTTCGCATTATATTAAAAAATATAAGAAAACGCCTTGGTATTTCAACATCTTCTATAGCCGTTACGTACACGCAAAGTTCGTCGTATCCCATGAACGAGGACAGATAATAAAGCACGTGTTTATACGTGTTTCTTTCCTTGATTTTAGATGTACGATCGGTCTATATTTATATTTATATATTATATATCTGACAGTAATTGTCATTTACCATTTAATCGAAGTGTCGAAGTTTTCCCTCAATTTGCGTTCCTCTAAAGTTAATAAAACGATGACAAACGTGTCCGCACTGCGCCGGACCCCTCAATTTCGGACAGAACGAATAGAATTCTGATCGAATAATTTGTTCATACGCGCGTACATATTGCGATCAAACATCCTGTCTTTTATCGTAATAACCTACTGTAATACTTTATGCATCGAACTAATTTTCCGCTACGAAAGTCGGTCCGATGGTAAACTAATTGATTACAGACAGTTATTATTCTTAATTAAAATATGAATATTAATGTCTTACTCGTTGCTGGTATCATCATGCACAACGTTGCAGTGCCGCTATTATTTCACCGCAGTTTGTGACTTGCCACGAAATGCACCCGTTATTTTAATCATAATTACACGTTAAACGAGAATCGACTATAGTTAGCGGCACCGGCCGATGAAGTAATTTTATCGAAATAGTGTTAATAATTACGCCAATATGCCAATTCGTCGATAGTAAATACCTGCTATCTGCGTTCACCAATTTCGTAGAATCGTCCGATAAAATGGAAAGGCAATTTGCAGTTCGCCTTTCATTAATAATCTTGGCGCGATTATATCTTATATCTTTATACTTTCGAAAAAATTAATTTAGAAAAGTACATAGGTGTTCTGTATATCTACCGAATATTAACTAGCTGAGAAAGATATTGCTATTTATTTATTTTGAACCGCTGCCTTGCGGCTTAGGATGGCTTCCTATTTATGTTCTATTTGCTTGCAATATGCGCTTAAACCGTATTCACGCTATAATTACAACTAACAACCTTACTTATCGTTATCCTTTTTATTAAACTATCAACCTATTGCCAAACTATTGTTCCATCGATGTTATAAGATGTATATGGCTGTTTTATATTTAAGTCATATATTTTTTGGACTGTTGTACGTGAAGCGAAATGCAAATTTTGCGAAGGATCAAAGAATCAGAAAATGTAACGTAATGTAAAACCGTAAGTTCGTGCAAACGCTAAAGTCAAAGGACTAGGTGAAACAAATAAATATGGATAAATATTAACTGGCTGAGAAAGAGCGATAAGTGTACTAACGTAATAGCGTTTTTCATAAACCTTTAATTTTATTTCGTTGTGTCCTCTTTACATTTTTAATCGTTTTCAAATATTAGTAATGATTCGAACGTCGATACATTTCCATAACGCAAAAGGAATTAATTTCAAGGGAGAACTAATTTGAGAAAGCTACGCATAGAGTCACTAGTTTTCAGAGATGGAATGAAACCGTTAAAGTTTCCAATTGGTTGTGAAATAACAATAATTTGTACTTACTGCTTACTTATTACTCTCTCTCTGTTTCAAAAAAAAAAAAAAAGAAAAAAACAGTTATAAAATGAAGTGAAACTTATTCACTGAAACTTCGATTGCGTACAGTTTTTCCGTAAATAGGAAACTTTTCTTTTCTTGGAGATAGAAAAGAGATCCAGTTATACAGGAACATTTATTTTCCTTTGAAAAAAAGTTAAAGCTGCCCGAGCTGTTATTGGGATAAAGTTACTCGGGAAATTGCATTAGTCCTGAAAAAATTAAACGCTAGATTCTAGAGCGTGTATGTAATTAATCGCGTTTTGTTTTGTGAAATAAAACGATTATACAAAGATCGCAACTCGCTTTCTCCTCTGCATTGATCCCAATTTCGATTCCTTGATTAATCATACGTGAACAAATAATTTTAGCCTCCGTATTTTCTCCTAAAATATCTGCTGAAAAGTATATGATCCGTCAGAAGTTTTATTAATGGAATACAAAATAACTGGTTATAACTCAACTTTTATAACAGAGTTAAAGTGTTAACGTACAAAGTTAACTTGGAAGAGGAAAGGAATGATTGAAAAGTTAAAAGTTCGGTAAATCACGTTTATTTATAAAAGTTAAAAGTTTCATTCGATCCCTGCTGGTTCTCCGCAAACTTGATCTAGAATTTTATTGCATTATGATGTATCCTCTTTACAAAAAATATGTTCCAATTTTTAGTCCTGTTTGAATATAATATTAATGGTTACCCAAATACGTAGGTGTCTTTTCGTTACCCAAAAAGAACTCGATACCGATAGCTTTCATTTGAGAGCGTAACGTTCGACTTTGTCGCCTAACAATTTCTCAGAATATATTTAAATCGATGAGGGATGTATCATATATTTATAAATATAAAAACCACGAGGAAGAAGTATAATTTTCGATAGAACGTTAGGATTAATATAGTATGATGTCTTGCGTAATATGTATCGTACGGTAAATATTTGTACAGTTCGCGTTCGATACATTCAACGAGAATACGTCTTCTTCCAAAAAAACGTAGTTTAAATAGTATCCAACAATGTTTAGTAGTTTTTCTATTTATATCGATTAATATTGACTTGTAGATTGAAAACGCATAACATCGTTGCAACGCAGAGTTCCGTAGTAATATGCCGTTAAATGTACAGGCTATTAATTTGCTATCGTTGTTTGTCAGAACACGGTTTATTTTTATTTAACAATTGCTCGTCGCTCGCGTGGCTAACCGATTGCGATTTATCTGGTCGCGTGCGTGTCATTCTTGCATTATTGCGTCGCCAATTTATCAAAATCAACCTTTAACACACGCGGTGTGGCAGTATAAGAGAGTATAAGCATAAGTATAAGTAAGAGTAAGAGTATAAGAGAAAGCATTCGTCGATATGATAAATTGTCAAAAATTTAACGACGTCCTAGTGAGCGATGGATTTATCAACGAGCGTAGGCTCGATTACTGAAAAAGAAATTCTGCCAACTGAATTTTATAATATTCTTAAAAATGTAGAATATTCTTCGTATTCGTAAAGAAGTAATCCTACGCGAGATCGTAAAAACGACAAATTATTTCTTCGTAGTTATTCAGCGAGCGATTATTGACGATATTTCAGAGTTAATACAACAAATAATCCATTACGTTATCCACTGTGTGTTAGATGCATCGTATAGTTGGATCGATAGTGTAACATCGTCGGTATAATCGAACTCTGATACAAGTAAGACCAAGGCAGCAAGGAAATAATGGAAATTAACAGAGTAAATGTAGTAGGTACAATGTAACGAATGAAGTAGAACTATGCCAAATACGTAACAGGAAAAAACTAGGATCAACCGAATACGTCGTAAAAGACCAGTGTACATAGTGAATCAGGAACAAAAATATGCACGGATAAAAACAGCAGGCAAATTACGAAAGCGAACATTGAAGAGGATGTAAAAAGACTCCGCTACTTTGTACAAAGTGCGGTGAGAATTGGGGCAATTTGCTGACAGTACTAAGACGGTATACGTTCGTTTAGAACAATTGATATTAATTGTGATATTAATTATCGATGTTAATTTCTAGTTGTAAGGATAGAAATAAGACTCAAGGGGATAGTAAAAATCAGCATTATACCAAAGGAAAAAAAAAGCCTTACTTATCTACGTACTCATATACTTTTGTAATATTATTGTAGCAAAATATCCAAATATGAAATACCATTTTGCTTTTCCAATGTCGTTCTTACGAAATTAATCACATCGAAAGAAGACATTTACGGATATTCAACGATGCATTTACGCTGAATTTCAGGCCATTTTTATGCTTCCGACGCTATGAACAATTTTCAATATCGAAGCAACATAGAGAAGACAGAAGTCGTACCTAATATGGAATAGGTACTCAAATATGGAGTACCGACGTTAGGTATTTTCATAGAAAATAAGCGAAAGAAATCGTCTTCTTTTTGTCTTGTTCTTCTTTCGGAAGAGAATCGCATCTTGAAAGAACTGCGTTAAAAAATAGGTCTCTTTTTTCACAAAGCCGAAATAAGGTGGTTCTCGGGACTCGAAGACGATTTGTTGCTTCGAGGTAGCGCATTTTCTTTTATCGAACCATTTTTACCGGCTCCAACCGTCTCTTTTTCGTTCCACAGTTTTCTTTCCTGTGAATTTTTCCTCGCGCTGGAACAGCACATCCCGCTATCTTATAAATAAAACGACCTATATAAAAAGGAGTAATCCAAAAATGGAATATTCTATAATTGGACCGCTTCTGGGTGTCCGCATTTGGAACTTTACGAAGTTGAAAAGTACGATAGTCAGCTCGTAAATACTTACGAGTATCACGAGCAAGTATGTCGGTAACGACTAAAAGCGGAAATAAGTATGGTGAAATGATAACAAAAACACGTCGAGTTTACACACCGTTGAAAGTTTTCGAACGGCGGTAAAGCAAAACGATCCTGCCACGACGTTAACGTTCATTACATTACACGACGTTACATACGAAAGCGAATGAGATAGCCTACAGCCGTGTGAGATATTCGTTTGCCAAATTTTTAAAAGCAGCGTTATTCCATGTTAGGTATACTATTCTATACTTGGTACTTCGCTCCACTTTTTTACATACTTGTTAGCCGATTATTACTTAAGCCTGTAACGGGCAAAATTCTAGCGCAAGAATAATAGCAACAAGATAAAAAATAGATAATCAATGTAATCGATGGGACAAAAACGAAACTTTAAAGACATATTTAACAGCCATTGATAATTAGGCAATTGTTTGGTATTTCTTAGAAACTCGCTGGACAGAAATACTGGCGATTACTTACTCCTGTTCATTCTCGAATTATCCGAGTTCAAGCATGTCTGACAAATATTCAACCGACTGGATTTTCTCGAAAATCTCGATGCGTCGTGGGAAAAATGTTATATCGTATTTACGACTTGTTTTTTCACGTAGAAGCATCCTATCGCTGATTATATCACGATTGCTGGAATACTTTTTACTCCGTAGACTTGAACATAATTAATTCGTAAACACAATAATAAATAGACTAGCGTGCTAACACGTTTCCCTAGCCACTGTAAATTAAAACACGTTGTCTGGCACGCGAATTCTATACATTCTGCCCTGGTATTTTCCCAATTTTATATATTAGGAATTTTATATAGTAGGAATTACTTTGGCGCCATTCGCAATGAATTTATCATTTATTCGTCCATGTAGCTTTCGAATCAATACATACTACATTCCCTGCTTTTTAAATACTTCTTGATATTACGTTATACACGTTGCGCCTCGGAAATGTTGAAATTCGTTAAAATTCCATAATAGTTGGAAGGTATTCGAATTCAATATGCATTCGTAATTACTGATCCAACGCGAAGGTACCGAATTAATTTCACCGCTGTAAATACAATACAGGTTGAGACGCATAGTAGGTACGCCGTAACGTGTAATTTTTCCGAAATATTGTGTTACATTTACTTACTCACTTAAATCCAAATCCAAATAAATTAAATAAAATATTAAATATTAAAATATATAAAAAAAAATCCATGACGTTTGGCCGAAAACGTCTCACCGAAGCCATTTCTATCGAGATTTCAGGTCGAAGAAAATCCAAGGAACAGAAGGGGGGGTGGAGACAGGGAAAAAAGGACAGAAAAAAGAGAAAGAAAGATTGCACGCGATAGAAACCTAGTTTACATAATCACGTTGGCACGCGTGGTGCGTTCCATTAATTATGCGCGGCCACAGTCCTCCGGATTACGGGGACTCTTTCTTGGTTAAACTAACGCCTTGTTATGCGACGATAGGCATTTTGTAATAGCTGGAACGATCCTTCGAGGGTTGGCCACGGACCAAATTCTCATGGACGGTCACGAACAGATATGACCGACCACGAATTTATTATTCTATACGCGACAGTTTGATGTACGACACGGAGATCGAATTAAACCGATGCGATGTATCTCGATCTCGCAACCACTCCGTGAAAATATTCGTGTTGTAGATCGCGTAGCTTAGAATTTAGAATGAAGAAACAAACGGAGATCGTGCTGGGTTGTCGTGTTGCACATACTGAGCGTTCCACGCAACTGATAGTTGTAACAGTAAAGATGTAATAGCGCTTGTTATAGTAATTGCAGGTCTGATTCTTTGTAAGTCAATTTCTTCTTTGCTGGCGAAAGAGAAAGTAGCATTCCTGATTTTGAAAACGGTAATTACAGAGATTACGATAACCGTAACAACCGTTGTTTCTACAACGGTACGATGATACCATACGTAGTAGCGGGATTAAGTATTACAGCGCAATAAGTAGACTACGGACCTGTGTGAGATGGTATGTTCTGAATAGAAGAAAGTATAAAACATTTATTTTATTTGCCTATGGAAAGTACGTACGTAGCTTCAGTTTAAACGTTAAAATTTCTGCGTGCGATGTTAAAATTTCATGCAGCGTGTAGTGTAGTGGATGGAGGAAAAAGGTCCTTTGGAGATTTGCTCGTTTTTGCTCCGTTTTTGGAGAAAACACGTGGAAGGAAAGGAAAATGTTCTCTTGTTTCTCTTTAATTATTTAGTTACACTTGTTTATTCTGAGAGGCCGAATCGCAGCCGTATTCAACCGACAGAACGAATCGTAGCTGCAGTGCACCAAATATCACCAAGGCAAGGCAATGTCATCTAGTTGCGATTATAGCGGTCAATGTTAGACGTAATGCTCGTATCGTTGCAAGAGGCCAGCATCGTGGACAGCGGCTTCGTAAAACAGATGATAACGCGAATCAATTAATGTGAATAAATAAGTGGAAAAAAAAACGGCAACTTTTGTGTTCCCTTCTTCGCGATTTTCTTCAAATTGCGGCAAAATCGAGCAAATCTCTAAAGAACTGTCTTTCTTAATTTATCGGTCCCATGCACGCTCCCAAAGTTCTGACATTTAAATTCGAGGCACTCTGTACGTACGTATACATATATTTATTGTAATTCCAACCCGCAGAGAGCCGTGGAACGGACTTGGTTTACAAAAAAACCCTGCAATCACTCATCCCTCTCCACATCACAATCATACCTTGCTCCGTATGTCGGACTAACTTTAAAATTAAATTACCTGCAGTGCGCACGGTTCTTTCTTTGATCGTCTTTGTTTCTCTCTAACTACCTTACATTTATTATTCTTGCCACCTAACGTCCAGCCTACCTGTGCTCTCGTTGTGCTAATATCGACGTTTAAATATAATTAGAAAACGGGCTAGGAAAAATATTGGCACGCTGTTATATTTATTATGGCGTTTAGATACCGATTACTTAGGTCCGAGTATATCGGACTTCGCGTCAATTCGGTAACACCTTTGCGTGATTTCGAAAATTTGGTGCTACGAAACTGACATATAGAAGCTGATAACGAAGGAACATTTTATTAGAAAATGAGCCGATACTTGTACAGCCGGTACAGCGCAGATGGGACGAAAAATTATATAACTTTGTCAAATGGAAAAATGCTAATTGAAAAATGCTAATGGGAAAATGCAAAGTCCGGCTGGAATGTAATCGTCGACGTTCCCCTTGTCTTTCGTCGCTATTTTATTATTTTTACTGACACAATTTCTGTTCACAAGTACCGATATCGAACAACAGTTATGAAATCTCGTTTTAACATGCGATCTTCGTAATAACTACATCCGGCATTGCAACACGGAGCTTTCGTGTAAGTATCTGCTTCAGAAGACAGAGTATCGCGTAGCTATGAATTTTAACGAGTAACGTATAATGCTACGATGAAAATTTCCATGATAATAAGAATTAATAGAATACTAATGTAATTAACGTTCTCCGAGTGCTGATTTCATCAAGACGAATTACGTATTTAAAATCACTGGCTAATTACATTCTCTGTTCCCAAAACGATGAAGAGTACGTAAAGGATAAAGGGGACAGGGACGAGGAACACGCGCTTTTGTGTCATTTTCCATTTTATAACGCACGTTGTTGATGGGAACCGGGATTGCGAAACTATCGAGTCACAAGGATCGTAACGTACAAAATGTACAAAATATTTGGTGCGCTGGTTAAAAACAGGGAACGTTCACTCAGTTCACATACCGTGAAAGTAGATGTGGACTTTAATTCAAGATGCATAAATATGATAATTAGACAACAAGTTAGCGTATGCGAGTGATTCGTTCAAATTCCGAAAATTCCTTGCATCTTTTGTTTTAGCGCGTCGTTTCTCCTTATTGTTGCGAATAAATTAAATCACCTGCTGTTCCCACATTTGCAAGGAGCAGAATCGACTAAAGCCTGGATCAAACTTCAGTAGTCGGCTTTAAGAACTTTTAATCTCACGGTTGATAACTCAAGGTTTCTAGATAACTCGATTAACGTTGAAATTGCCAATCTGTAATATACCAAATTAAACATACCAAATACAAATGTAACGACGATCGACGTACATTTCGTATCAAAATATATTTAAAATCGACAGGTAATTATAATCATGACAAAAATCTAAAACATGCTCTATCGACGAGATTTATAGTTTCGGTATTAACAATTCCTCGACCGTCCATTTCGTATCGTTTGAAGGTTCATGACTGCAAGCGTACGGCGTATTGCACAACTATGCGAATAAGCTGCTTTCCATTTATAAGTTCGCAACATTAGCAACATATTGCGATTGTACCAGAGATTGCATAACATGTAGCAGCTAGCTAGGAAATTCTGTTTGTCGAGCGTAGACGTGAGAACTTAAAGAATATGATATTCAACAACCAGTGGATAGAATTAGGAATAAAAGAACGATCAGCTACGCGAGCGTGACCTGTTTGAGTAATAGCAATTTGCTATATGAACTCTTACTATTGACAATACCTATAGGGTATCTCGTTTTCATCGACCCACGCAAACATCTCTGAAGCTGAATATTACTCGAAAAAGTGTTTCAAAGGAAACTTACTTTGTTTCGAGGAGAACATGTCGCGATGGTTAGAAATCTTATCTAGATAGGTGTACTTTTGAGATTTCAAGGCGAGCTTTGTTTTTCTAAACGGAACATTCTTTACGCGTACTCTCGACGCATTTTGAGATTCTCTATAAAAAAAAAAAAAAAAAGTATTACGGTAGTTGGGTCGAGAAATAATCGCTTTGAAAGATATTTCAACTTTAATTTCGCCAAACTTATCGTACGAAAGATAACGTAGCGTTTTTACGTTTATGTTTTCCTCGTCTTTGATACGCTCAATCTCAGAAAATAAACACTGAAATGTCTTTTGGATTAAGCATATTCAGATACAAATTCCTTATCTACCTGTTTGTAGACGATTAAAAAGTGCATCGAGTGGTGTATAAGCAAATGTACGACTCCGTGTGAACAAAATAAAGCTCGCGTTGAGATCTCGAGAATTCGCCTTCGCCTGGACGAACCAGGTGGTCGTCGTATAATACATCTTGAAATAGAACGAGTTTTCTATCAAACGCTTTTTCGAACAACCTATAGTTTAGCAGATATTTGCGCGAATCGATGAAAATGAGACCCTCTGTATACAGTACTCTCGGAACCGATGATCCTATGGAGAGATTTATAATCGTGTTGCTAAGAACGAATATAAATTATCGACACGAATTTTTTTTTCTTCTGTTCCATTTTGCTATATCGCATTATATACACGCGGTTAATGGAGGAATTGAAACGATAAACGATGGTAAACGTCAGAAGCGAAGATTTCCGATAGAAACAAAGAACACGTGTTTCTATTTGATTCGTTAAGATCGGAGAAAGTTATCGTTCGTATTATTTTTACTAACTAGTCGTTTTTCACTTTCAAAAGATGCGTGCACTTCGCTTAAAACAATACCACGTTGTTTCTCAACGATTAATTGTAAGTTACAAGTGGACTGTACTTGGCATATTTGATTGATAATAGGCATATATAATAAGTTAAGAGTTAGACGATAGACAGTAGATACGAAGTGGTAAAATAATGTTAAGGAAAGATTGTGTGTGCGTGTAGATGGATACGTGTATAGATGATTAATCGAGAGCGCAAGGCAATGGGAGAAATGATTGTGAACCGAGTTCCTTTTATGGCTGGCAGGCTGAAAATAAACTATAATACCACTTAAGATATTTGTAGGGTAGATTACCTTTTTCTACAATTTCTTTGAAATTTTGACGATGCAATCGTCGGAGCGCCCGGTCTTATCGAAATGGAGATATTCACCTTCGGATTAGGAAGATTTAACGCGTAATCCTTATAATAAGCCGCTGCAAGGATGACTGACTTTTTGATTAATTACGAACGAACAATCGTTCCTACAAAGTAGTTAAAAAATCAATATATAGCGTAGAATGGCCAGAAGAATCCTTTTTTTTTTCTTTTTACAGAAAAATTTAGCTGTGGCCTCGTCGTTTTCGAATAAATTTAACGCGAAATACGTGTAATATCGGTAATTTCGATGTTCGAAATGCTACGTATCCTAATGCGAACTTGTCGTCGTATTCATTTCTCAATTGTTTGTTGGTGTACGCGCGTTAAAAGTACAGACAACGAAGAAATTTCCTCCTGGAGGTAGAATCTCAGACGCGCGTGAACAATAGAGCGTTTCGAGTCTCTGAGTCTTTTACTTTCGCGGGATATCGTCGCGCTATAAATACCTTCGGTGAGATATCAAGAAACTGTGCAATTTCTAGCGTTATTTCTATCACTTTTATCATTTATCGCTGCGTAGCTGTTGACTTTCACCATTTAACCCTTTTATAGATTTAGAAGAAGAATAAGCGATGAAAAGTTCTTTCTTTATTACTTCGACTTATACATTTATAACGTACTTCGTTTTCTCAAGCGCAGCTAAAATAAATTAATGCAGCGCTTAGAATTTTGCTCGCCGTAAGAGCAATTCTTAATCACTCGTCGGATTAGTAAAATTGCTCGCTAAAGAGATGGCTTTTCATTTTTCATACCACTCGTATCGTAAATTTTCGCGATTCATTCGCTTGCTGCACTTCATTTTCGAATTGAATCGACGTTTCTCCGTTAACTCTGGCAGCATGGGTTTACTTTTACGGCAAAGTACAAACGGTAGAATATTGCGAGAGATTTCCTCCAAGTTTCCACGGCTTTCCATCCGACTGTCGTTGCGTTCGACGAACGAATGCTACGTTTCTTGTTACCTGACAGCGTTCCCCTGAAAACAGGACCAGATCCTCGCAAAAGACTCTGCGGTTACTTTTAACCTTTACCTTCGATCAAAGACGATGCCACGATCCTTTGATCATACAGCAGAATTAGTTTTCCGTAATCAACGTCGAAGCCGAAGAACATTTCGAAACGGTGTGTCACTATACGACGCGTATACCATTTATTTCTCTTAGACCTTCGAATACGAAAATCATTGGCTCTACCTGGCTTAGTTAGTTAGGTAGTCGTTTGAAAGTAAATCTAATTTAATCTTATTTAACGTCGAAATGATGGTTACCGAAGATAGTACATATACGTGGAGTCTCGGTTAAAGCGAAGCATCTGACGAAAGAAGAAAAAGGAGACAGCCGGAGGCTAATAGCAAGGGCAAGATGCGGAAACGTTGAGGAAATGGTTACTGGTTGAAAGAGGAAGAAAGAAAATGTGCTTTATGTAGTTTAGAGATAGGCAGCTTAGAACATTTATCAGAAGATTGCTGTGGATTAGAGTACCAAGAGAGGAAGATGTAGTAGAGGATAAAATATGCGAAGCGATGATGAGATGGTTAAGAGTTTCGAGGAAAGAAGCGTAAGAATATAGGTACAGGACTAATCGTGAGTTAAAAGTATTTGCGTTATAATAGTATATAGATGAAGTATTATTGAAGTATTGGTGTATATAGATTGAGAGAAACAAAGGTACATATGTCTAATTTTTAATACAAGATACAAGAGGGAATATATGCGTGTTTGAGATGGGAGTGTGGATGGGCGTGGGTCTTTGGATGCTCTAAGGATGATACGAAAATGAGTGGGAGTTAGAATGCGCAAGTCGAGTCCTTTTTCCAGGCTATGAAGCCAAAAAATACATAGATGTACGCGATATCTCGTTCATCTTGAGCATCTTAAACGTTTCTTCTTTATTCTATTAATGTGTAATTCTAATCCCTGGATGTCACAGAATGCGACTTGCTTTACATGATATACTAAATCACGCAACAGCCTTCCATCCCATATCATATCTCAGTGGCCTTGTATTTCTACTTCGTACGCAGCACATATCCCTATTCTTTGGGCGTCGCTTTGGTCGTCGATGTCTGCCTATTCTCATTGCTAACGTCATTTTCCATTTATATGTAAACTTACGTCTAAACTTACTTATTACATCCTGATAGTGCAAACCGTCCTGAACTAATCCGCTCCGATCTACAAACTATTTCCCTTTCCCTTGCATTTTCCTTCTTCTTTCACGAGCGTCTTAAACATCGCATTCGTATTTTACGATAGAAAAGATATCGTCAAGGGAAAATATTGCTCGTTCGAGGCAGCAAATGTTAGAAGCAGACTGCAGGCGTTTAGGCGATCTTCTTATTTTTACGAATATAACAGTGGAGAGCGCTATTAAATATTAGAACGGCTACTCGCGTTAGGAAAACTCCGATGAACTAAAAACTGGAGAAAAGTAGTTTCTTACTAGGCAAAAAAGCGATAAGATAAATGGGTCTATAACGCACGGTGAACAACTCGTATAGGAGTTTATACCTCTGAAGAGGTTAACCTGCGATTTTTTTTTCAAATTACCTTCTTATTATATCGTAAGATCGAATTAACATACAAGGAAGTGTGTCAACTCGGTATTACGATTTAAAAGGAGCCTGTAGAATATCAACTAGTCTCAACGAGTCCTTGTTTGTCCGATTAGAATTCTAAAAATCCGATGTCGTTCATTACGACGATTCAAAAGATCGGAAGTCGTCGTCCGAATAGCTTCGCCTAAATTTTAACTCATTCCTATGGACAATCACGAATTAATGAGGCCAATAAAATGCTACGTGTCTAGAATCACTCGTGTCGGACATCTGGTTCAGTTCACAACGTATTTCGATTAAGCTTCGTAGTTTCGTGTGTCGTGCTAATAATTCGGGTAGTTGGAGTGTTCCCAATTTAATAATTAACAACGCCGAAACTAAACCGATCTTGAACACTGACACGCGCTGATTTAACACTTTCACGAGCCTCTAATAAATCCGATCGAGTCTTAGGATCTTTAGAGGAAATCCTTAATGGATATCGGTGCTTGCGCCATTGATGGTGGCACGACTCGAAAAATGTAAATTTCAGGGGAGAGGCTTTTTAAAAATTTGCAAAGAAATCTTCTTCGGTCGCTTCAGACACGTTCTAAGGCTGACTTGATACAAGAGAATACAAGGTAACGCCATTCTCGAAAGCGCTGGAACCTTCAACGTCAGAGAGCAACGGTGTTGTTGAGAAACCAAAGCCAGGTTGATAGCGACATAAATAACGATTCTGCCCTCTGACGCGACATTCGTGCAGTTATAATAAATCTAACGTTTTACGCGATCAAAATGGAAACATAACGTGGACCATTGTAATTGGATAAAAGCAAAGTCGAAATTCTTTTAGCCGTGTCGACTAAATAGTCTGCGCGAAGCAGCTATAAGTTCGCTGGCCAAGTTCAAGAATGGAAAAATATAAAAATCACAATATTTCCATAGCGTTCGGGGATTCGATGGATTTTCTTCCCGTAGTATTTTGGTGATCTCAAATATTCCATTAACCTTGTTCCCCTGCGATTCCAAAGATTCGGATTTTCTTTTCGTCTCGACCACGGAGTCCTCCATCGTAAGCGTATAAATAAGAAAGCAAGGATCTTAACCACGCTTCCAATTTTTCCAAGAGTTTTTCGCGTTTCCCTTCTGAAAACCTATTCAACGTGTGCCGACTACGTAACGAGTGTTTCGTCGAGCGTAGATTTCGAGATCCGACTATGTGAGGTCCATGGAATTCACGAATTCTGCCAAGTTCTTCTACGTGGCCGGCGTAACGAGCGCTTCCTGTCGTTCCTTCGAGGATTCTTCTGTTTCGCAGGCCTATCACGCAGTTGGTAATCGTCCCTGCATCGGAACGGTAGCCTAGGTGCCTCGAAATCCAGGTCGCCCCATTTTGCAATTGGCAATCGGCCTGATCCGCTAGCGAGTGGACTGCCAGCAAGTTCCAGTCGTCGAGTACTGCCAGGTCGCTGTATCTATCGGTCGCCGGGTCACATTTTCTATCGTTCTTTTTCTTTTTTTTTTTTTTTTTTTTTTTTAACGCATTACCGACTTAACGTATTCCCCTTCTCGTGCCACTCTTATATAGCTCTTCGATCAATTTTCCATCATTTCTGGAAGCTTGCGATGACTTTCGTCGGATGTACGTGTTCTTTGGTTATCCGTGTGTTTTACGTTTCTGTTTGGATTTGTTATCGAAGCTTAGGCGCCGAGAGAATATAGGTAGTAAGAGCATAAAGAATAAGGGACATAAGAGGCACCTTATAAGGTCAAGTTGAAGTTGTTGGTTTTAAGTCTAGATGTTAAGTACAGAGGATGTTTGATGGTTGGAAAAGTAGACGATAAGTGTAAAGCAAAGAGAAACGTAGCTGCAAATCCGTTTTAAACCAGAAGAGGGACTATGATAAATAAATAACGAATGAAAGATAGTCGTCGATAAATTGCGGATATCTGTGCAAACTATTATTTGAATAAATTATATTAGAGCAACGGAACCTGGAGGGAAATTTATTTTATTTATTAAATATTCTAATAATCCCTGTTTCACGTATTTCAGATATTTCTGCGTTTTTTTTTTTGCGTTCTCTGTGACGTATCTGCACCTTTAAACTTTCCATAAATGCATAAAAATTCGCAGTCTAGTTACCATGATTCGTTTCGCGTATTATTTTAAATCGAAGCGTGTTTTTCTTTGCGCGTGTATGTGTGTAATTTCAATTTAATTTTAACTCGGGTAATTGAACTTTAATAATAACAAAAATCTATATTAAAACATTTTTTCCCTGTATTAAATTTTGTTCACAACTCTTTGTATAATTCGCGATAGATAAGCTTCAACGTTCTGAAGCTCTTATCCGACTCGTTCCTCTTCTTTTCTCCTTCCTCGTCGACATTGGCGTCGTATCTTTTCTTCCTGTTTTCTTTCGTTATTCCGCTCATGCCGAATCCACCTCGTATTTTCGACATCCAGGACAGTTTTCAATTCCTCTGTTTTCCAAAGAAAATTCATCGAAGTCTATTTTTCACGAGAACGGAAGGAAGTCGGGCGAGGAAAGAAGAGAGAATTGATTCAAACGCGGGGGAAGTTCGCGGAGTTTAGTTTCGGGGATGGGGTTGCTGGTTGTCGAAGTCGCGGACGTCCATGGCGTACGAACACTGTCCGAAGGTGTTCGCGTTCAAAGTTCTTTTTGTTCTTTTCGAATGAGATAGGTGGAACACTACCAACTGAACTTGGATTTATTGGTTTTCTGTGAAATTGGAATTGCAATAAAGAAGAAGATTCTTGGTCCTCCGACATACAGGAGGAAATGTAAAAATGTTAGTTCTTAGCGATTTTGAAATCGAGTTGAAAAACTATCGCACGTTCTTCGAGTATGGTATTTTGTCGTTTCAAGACAACGAATCGAACATGTTCGTTTGGCGAAGAAAAATTCGATGGTTTGACGAATTTTATCATAGAATAAGGTATCCTAGCCACGGTGCAGATCCTGGGTGAGGCAAATCTCTATTTAGATTCCATTTCTTTAATCGTACTCGTAAAAGCGCACATTCGTACAAATGGTACACGTTCTACGTGCGAAACAAGAAGAACATTTTTTAAATTACCCTGATCCGATCGCTAAGTATTCCACTACGGCGAAATGGAATTAACTCCCTGGTGAGGTTCTGAACTAACTCCACGAACGATTTAAATCTAGACCTGTAATCTCAAGACTCGACCTAATTCAAAATTATTGATGTAAGACGGATTAGTGTCATGCGTTGGTTGAGCGAAATTATAACATTGTTTATATCGCGCGATATATTTCAGGATCTTACAGTAGCAGCGTTAAATAATCCAATCTCGCGTTACGAACGTAATTTCTAATTTCTGTTGCGTTGAAATTAATTTCGAAGTGAATTCTACGCGTTTGATTTGCGTCCGTTTTATTCGCAATGAGAGAAGAAAAAAAAATGCTTTTTTGTTGTTCTCGCGTTTACTAATGCGAAAAGCAAACACCCCACCCCTTTTTTTGCCGCGGATATAACGGAAATTATTTTTAATCTCGTATTAATGTCGCCACTTAATTTATTCACTTTCCACGCTTATGTTTGTCAGAAGAATGAAGCGTTACGTAAATTCTTTTATCGTTACAGAGAAGGAGTGCGGAGATAACTGTGGACAGCGGGGTGCAGAATGCCGTGTTCATCCGCATTTCCGGTGAGTGTAACTCGTGCTACATTAAAAATTTTAATGAGCGTTTACTTATTTACCTTTTTCGAACCGTTGTCTTTTCATTTACATAATGAATTTGGAAATGACGTTATACAAACGCAACATCCAGTCGAATCACGGTATTTTAAATATTCTTTTCCTTGCTCATAAATATATATATATATATATATATATATATATATATATATATATATATTATATCAATACTAAAAATAGAAGTAAAGCAAATGTTATAAATATGGCGAGTGTCGGTGTATATTTTTCTATCCTCGTTTTTCAAATTACAAGTAACTATACGAAAATAATATGGAGAAGTTTCTTCTCAATTACGTACAACGAACGTGAATACTCTGTCCGATTGAAGCGCTTATCTCGTTTACGTTATCGTCGCTTTTTTACGTCTTATTCCTACGTCTCTGTGCGTAGAATCGAATATCAATTTATTATCGCATTACGCAAAAAGCAGGCCAATTATCGAAATCTTGGACGCGTATCGCAATAATTCATGAAATAATACGTAATTGTAAGAGCACGTTCAGAAATTGATTTTACAATCTTCGATTGATTTCGATAATTAAGCAGCCATTCTCGAGACGTTCCCTTTTTCCGATTACGTGCCTCCAAATTGCGGATATTATACTGCAGTAATTCGCTTATTGTAGATACAGAAAAGATTTAATATTCCCCAGTATGCAGAAAGCACGTTTCTACGGAAATTTCTAAAGTAATTTCAGCTTTCGCGAAATGTCAGCAGAGAATTTTTATCGACTTTCATCTCCACGCTCTCGGATAAAAATGTACTTTTTTAAATCTATCTTTTGCAGTACATAATGCAATACGTAATATATATATATATATATATATAAATATATTTTCTTTTTTGCATTGCGAGTTTAAAATCAATAACGCGTTCGTTTTGATTACACAAGTTACAGATGTCCATGCGAATGGAACCAATGCTGTAAAATTACACGAAATTATTGAAAATTCAATTTTAATACACAAAGTGTCAGTTTATAAGTATCTCTTTCATTATAGATACAATCTGGTATTCAATCAAGTTACAAACGTAATCTTTCTCTCATATTTGTTTCCTATCCGAAAAATATTTGTAAAGACTCTTGTATCTGTTTTTATTGCTTTGTATTTACTTACGTGTGCGTTCAATCGCTTTTAACGGGCTATTGCACATGTGTAATTACTTTCAATGTTGCGATCCATCATAATGTAACGAGGAAACCGAATATTCGAGAAAAGGGCACCAGAGTCATCTCTTTACAGCTTTATCAGTTTCCACTGAAAGCGAAGTAATCGTATCTCTCGACAGAATTTTATTCCGTATTAAAAAATGAAGTCTGTACAGCGCCGATTTTACGGACTTTTCGTAAATAACGCGATTCTATAAACGAGAGAAAGCTTCGACTTTGAATATCTCGGGACATAATTTCTACAGAATTCGAAGAATAGCATTGCAAACGACTCCTCCTTGGCTTTCGTCGAATAATCGCTTCGTTTTCGAAAAAATATCGTACTATGAAAATCTTCCTGATCGAATGCCAATGCCTCTTTTACTGTCGTCTCTTTACAGCTTTATCAGTTTCCACTGAAAGCAAAGTAATCGTATCTCTCGACAGAATTTTATTCCGTATTAAAAAATGAAGTCTGTACAGCGCCGATTTTACGAACTTTTCGTAAATAACGCGATTCTATAAACGAGAGAAAGCTTCGACTTTGAATATCTCGGGACATAATTTCTACAGACTTCGAAGAATAGCATTTCAAACGACTCCTCCTTGGCTTTCGTCGAATAATCGCTTCGTTTTCGAAAAAATATCGTACTATGAAAATCTTTCCGATCGAATGCCAATGCCTCTTTTACTGTCAAATTGTTCTCGCGAACGTCGGAAAAACGTTGGCGCCTTGGTTTCCGTACGAGTGAAATTACCATGCAACAAAAAAAAAGAGCAAAAGAATTTAACACAATTGCGATTCGTTGTTCCGCTAGACAATACCAGTTTACTCTCTTGAAATAAATGAGAAACCAGCGTTTTACGAAGAATAACATTCAAATGGTTCGCGAGGAAATAGCGACCATCGCGCTGCCGAAGCATTGCGAAACAACAGCAACAAAAATAAATCAAGTCCTTTGCCACGATGGGATTTGGTCGAACCATTGACCATTGTCCACTTTTTGCCCCGTCCCTGCGGTAGTGAATCTGTTTGCAGCCATAAATTCAATTGGAATTGTTCGCAAGAACGCCGAAACAGAATCCCATCGTGTAAATGAAGCTGAAAACAAACTACCGAAACGCGAAATTATTATCATACTAAGAAACCACGCAGCGTAATAAATCATTGTCGCTGTATAATCAGTGCTACCTTTTCGTCTAGCTTACTCGGACGATTTAGCTTGTTCGAAGGAAATTTCGAATTTTAGCGTTCCAACACCGTGCAACTCGAAATTTATCCCAACTACGTCTATACGAAACGAAATTTTGGTTATCGTCTGATTAATTGAACTTTTGCTGATTAAACTCGCTCGTCCGTGTGTTTCTATCGCGTGAACGGAAAATAACAGATAGCGAGAGATATGGACAAGTTGCTATTATATGAACTCCAATTATATAAACTATCTGTTCGTCGATATCTGTTCGGATAAATGCGGTTCTACCGTAATTACAATAGCAAATACGTACGGATTATTCTACGATCACGCGTCAGTAGCTATCTTGTGCATCGAGTAGATAGCGAGTTTCATTGAAACTTTTATCGATTCGTATACCTTGCAATAAGGAGTCACGGAGAATCTCGTAAAATTACGAATCTGTAAAGCGCCTACGAAAAATTACGAACTGATCGTTTCGACGATTCTATTGATCTTTGCCGATAAAGAAGGAAACTTGCACGGAACAAGGATACGAAAGGACAGGAAGAAGTATAAGAAGCAACGAACGTTGGTTAAGATTTGCTCCGTAATAAACCGGTTGATCGATAATAGAGGAAACATCGATGAAAATGGACAAACGTGCGGAGAACGTTGTTCGATGAACGACATAAGGAATCACGGCACCGTACTATTAATCTTTTAATTGGTCGTTAGAACCGGAGGGAACGATCGAAACAATTCAACGGGGAATTCCAACTTACGATTGAGTTTTCTCAAGTCGTCCGGTTCGATTAGAAGAACGTTTAGGAGATAGAAAGCGGGAACGAGGATCGTGGCAGTGTTGTGCGTTTCCCACGACAGTGTCGATAAACGATAATGGACCCTTGTGTTTGCCATATTTGTCTTGTCTAACGAAACGTTGTTGTCCGATTCGCTGTGTGTTTACCGAACCTGGACTTAACAGATATACCCGCTCATCGAATGCGCCAGTAAATCGTTAGCCTTCGATTTCACGATGGGACTTTTCTGTTCGCGTCTTTCTTTTTTCTCTCTCCTTCGTCTTCCTCTGTTTCGTTTCTTTTCCCATCTTTCCGATTCGAACGCATTTTACGCCAACGAAATAGCGTGCAGTGGCTACAAAAATCATCGAACATTCGTGCAGATAGCAGTGGACGTCGGTTTCGAAATAACAACGACGCAAATGCATTTTAAAAACCCGTCTCCATTTGCAACTTTGCTATATATGTACCAAGGTAGTTTTCGATATAATCAACAGTCCTATTCGAACGCTTATCGCAACGATACGAAGGTGTTCTCGTGTATTACATACGCTTTCTTCGTCATACACTTCCGCCGCCTTTACGTAACCATCGTCTTGCACAGTCCCGTAAATCATCGTCTCCTGCGAGAAGCGTCATCGACCTAAAATCTCGAAATTAAGTTCTGCCACGAAAGCATGGCAATCTCGCTCGTTCGATGCGTCTGTCGTTTGCAACGAAGCCGAAGATACGTTCTTCGACTTTGTCGTCTATTGAACTTTATTCTCGTTGAATTCCGGTGCCGTATAGTTAGTAACTTTATTAGCGTAAACCGTGGTAATTCGGTGGTGAGTTGCTTCTTGGAACAATGTTTTCAATCCGCATCGGCGTTTTTAACGCGCGACGCAACGACGACGCTAAATGTTCGAACGGAAAATTTGGTACAACTCGCGTCAATGTACGAACGAAGCTGGGTGATCTTCTACGAGTACGTTCAATCGTTTTACATGACTTCTGTGCGTGAACGAGTAGCAGTCTACTTTCTGCACCACCGTTTATTATACCAATTACGCGTATATCAATTGTTACAAAATTACAATCACCGTTAGGTTTCTATTAATTAGGCTCGAGTATTCGTACATTAAATTTCGTATCGTTTGCAGGTATTTTCATACGGTCGGTAAAATTTCGTATTGTAAAAGTGGAAATGAAAGGATCTGCTCGTTGAGAAACTGCTTGGAAATACTTCTTGCAGTCGATGTACTTGCACGAGGGAACGGAAATTCGCTGCGAACCTTTTGTAGTAAGTAATTGAGTTTCGAATATCGATTCGGATATACATATTTATCATCGAAGCAGATCGTGAAAATCATGGTCCGACCATTAGCGAGTTTTGCATGGTAATAGTACGTCGATTATAGAAAATGTTTCTGGAAGAAGGGGACCAATACCTGTCAGTGAGGTATTGTACGAAAAACGACTTCGTTCTAGCGCACGCTGTGCTTGCGAACTATGAAAAATCTCGCGTGAACGAATTTTGCAAACTGTCGTTGAAAAAGATCTTGTGAAACCCGAATGTTTGAAAGTTTGAACGCGCTCGTCCCTTTGTACCAAGCGATCAAGCACAGGCGAATTAACGAGCGAATCAGTGAGAGTTTTACTCATTGATTGCATCTGATATTACGTCTGGTTTGGTCGAAGTAAACGACTTAAAATTACGAGATCTTTAGAACTGTACTATACGTACGCGGGTCTGAGATAATAGCATAAAAATGATAAATTCGCGATTGAGCGAAGATCGGACAAAAATTAGACGTAAAAGCGGGAAGTCATATCGATGATTAATCGCTGTACGTTTATACGAACGCGCTAATGCTCGTGCTGAGAAGCGAAACTGATGGATCTTCCGCCTCGACCCGATAATATTACAGGAAGTAGCCGAGCTGAGAAAGAAAATGCGATGACTGACGTACATTGCGCTTCCTGAACGCTGCTGAAAACTCGAAGCTTTACTATGTATGAAGATGTTTCTTACCTCTGAACGAATGTATACTGTACGAATGAACTTTAAAGAACGAATAATATATCTTTCCTCTGGATTGAAGAAGAAAATGTTGTCTTCGAACGTTGATAGTTGCACGAACGTGTAACAACAAGTGGCAAGAAATTCCGAGCTCGAGTTATAAATGGCGTTTCGAAACTTTTTCGTCGACGTTCGTCGTCATGCTTTGTGATTCAAAATAAGAGAAAAACGTTGTACGATCGTCTATCTAAATTATTACTAAAAGCCTGTAAAAGCGATAATTTATATCGACTTTTTCCATCGAAATGGAATTCTTTCCAATCTTTTTCCACAAATATGATATAACATATATAATAATAATAATACAGCGTGTGTACAATTTAACGTACGATTGATACACGATATTTTTCAAACTATCGCGAGTATCATCGTGAGAAAAAGAAGAACGGTGAAAATATACTTTCAAGCCGACTGGTATACTCGGTGAGGAACTAACGAGGAAAAGAAACGAAGCGATAACCTCGATGGAATTTACGCGTTATAAAGTCTGTCGGTTTCTTTGACTGATAACACGTACAGTTGCAATTAGGTTAATTAGACAGCGACAGTGCGTGAACACATCACGGACAGTAGCGGGCCCAGAAAGGGGCGATTAGAGAGTAACAAAATATAAAAATGCTATGGCACGTTTTCGAAAAACTTGCTAGGTATGTAATTAACGCGAGTTTAATTGTTTACGCTGTAGTATCGGACAGAGGTATTCAAATATAAATGACATGTAAATTTTTAATCTTGTAAAAGAAGGTTCATAAATGTACCTAGTACTTTTACGCGTTTTGCCCCACCCAAGTAACTCACCTGGACCATCTACTTTTACCGCTGACGAGAGCCATAGAACTTTTACGTTCTCTTTCTATTCGCACTAGGAATCAAACTTACCTTTTATATCGTTTACTATTATTTATTTGTCGTAGACTTTCTGGGTTAAAACGGACTTGGTTATATTCCTCTTTGGTCTACATCTGTGATCCACTTTTCCAAGATCAACATCTTTCGTACATAACAATTAAGTCTGAAATCTATGACTTAAATTTGGGCTTAGAATTATGTCTATAACGTGACAGAGAAATTACGTCTATTACGTCTTACGTTTCTTAGTCTCTATACTTTTGCTACTTATATTCTGTCAGTGTCTAAACTTTAGCAGCAGACAGATCCAAACAGAAACGTAAAATATAAACTAAGAACTAGGAGACTCTAAGAATATAAAATTAAGAAGTACGAAAATTGAATGAGAAACTATAAGTTATGAAACTATACCCCGTTTCTTTTTGGTCCTCCTTCTACTTTCTCTCTCCTGTTCTCTTCTCTCCCTACTAGCAACTTACCTTTCTTTCATATGAATTATTAAAGAATTAAACGAATAGATATACGAATTTGTAAATTCTAAGAACGCGTGGCATCGAGTTGGATGAATTTAATTAACGTGTAATTTTACTGGAATTCGTTCTTCCAGAGTAGACGACATTCTATTTTAGCAAAGTATATAATATTTCGTTGCAATATTTCACGTCGATACTTGGAAATATTAGCAGCTTTTCAGTTATGAATTCAGTTATGAAACGAAATGGTGTTTCATCGAATGAAACGTTAAACGCACATAATCCTATGAAAACGTATATATTCGAACAAAGTAATTTAATATTACCGCGACGATGCATCCAGTCTGGATTATGGTAAAGAGTGGTGGAAAAAATGGCTCTGTACTACATGTAGAATTTTATATTTGCGATCTTCTATTATCGAATATCCATTTTATTTTACAACTTTAATACACGTATCGTAAAATACCAATTCTATTTTATCACTTCCAATAATAAGAGTCGACGTGCTATAGAGCAAAGTATTTTTTCCGCTCAATTTCTAATAATCCTCGGATCAGTGTTTTCTTACACGAATAACAAATATAACGATGAATAATAACAAGCAAGAAGATTCGCGTTATCGAAACAAAAGAGAAAGTATAAATCAAAGTGACGAGATAGATCCCCTAATCTTTGTTGACCAAGTCTTTCTACTTGACTCAAGGATTTCCTATTGTGATAGTATTAATAATCCAACCTATTAATTTTTAGCTTTCAATTTCTAATAATCCCTGGGGCAATTTTTTATACCAATAATAAATACAACGACGAATAACAAGAAACAAGAAGATTTACGTTATCGAAATAAAAAAGTATAAATCAACACGAAGAGATAGGTCCCCTAATCTTTGTTGACCAAGCATTTTTAATTGACTCAAGGATTTCCAATAATAGTATCAATAATACAACGTAAAAAAAAGCAAATGACTTGCATTATCGTCGCAGGGAAATACAGCGATTTTCGTGTTTATATCGATCGAGCTTTCTCTGCGTACATGAATTTCCAATGACAGTTCGTTCTCATAGTAACGTCACATATGAAGCAGAAAATAACGCTATAACAACACTAGTACGTAACACGATCTTTCCATTTTTCCCCTCGCTCGCTAAATACAGAGTGTTCACGCTATTAGTTCCCAGCGTTTTTCTCGTGAACGATAAGTACGAGGAAAAAATGAAACAGGGGGAAGATGAATGGTTGAAAGTGATCTACATATTTACGATAATATTTTCCTCGCAAGTGCGTAAATGCACGCGGGTTTCTCAGCTGCGCTATTCTTTTAAACGAAAACCTTCCGTTTAGTTTCGTGCGCATCGAACCCTCTCGTCATTCGATGAAAAAAACGTATCAGAGCAACACGATCGAAAACTGATTACTACTTTAAAACTACGTATTTGAAAACGTAAATACAGTAATACCGCGTCAAGTGTTTCCTCGTTTTTCGCGTGACATTCTACGAAATTAAAGTTGCAACATCGTTTAAACTGGCAAATGCGAGGAAAATATTATCCTGAATATATAGATCACATTGGACCATTCGCCTTTACCCTCTTTCGCCTTTTCCCTCGTACTTGTCGTTTGCGAGAAAAACGCCGAGAACTAATGGCGTGAACACCTTACATAGCCAAAGGACATAAAGTTGTTGCTTAAAATAAAATTGCAGTCAAAAAATGTAAGTTGCGCCAAGCACCATGAATAGATTGAACCTAACGAACTGGGATTGTATAGGCAGTTGGGAAATTGGAAATTTGTTAATTAAGGTCAACTCTCGTGCACGTGGAAGCAAGGTGTCGATGTAGGTTCTAAGATAGCAACGATCAATTGGTTTAAAATTAGATTTCTTTTTGTCTTATATAAGCATGGAGGAGTCCGTTTATTTTATTTACTTGCACGCGTTTCAACCGAATCGCTCTCTAGATGAGACATCGTTACGTAATTTCTACGGAAAATTCTTCTCCTTTTTTCCAACGAAGGCCAAGTTTCGTTATCGAGTGGGCGTTTTCCGAGAAAAAAGGCACGCGGAAGGTTGGGAATAGGTGAAAAGTGGATGAATCGATTTTGAAAACTGTAGTTACGTGGGTAAGCGAAAAGTTGGCAATTTGTTAATTAAGGTCAAGTCCCGTATTCTGTGCGCACGTGAAAGTTCGCATTACGTTTCTATCGTCCCATTGTAAACACTACAATGCAACAGACTGGGAAACTGAGTAAAATGAAATCTAGTCGTTTCGTGTGGACGGTAATTTTATTCGAGTAAAGCGTGGTAAAGTCTGTTTAAAAGCAGAGTGATTAGCCAAAATTACAGCATATTTTCTACAATATAGTATTATAGCATAATATCAAATTATAGTATTATCTTTACTATACATACATATATATATACATATTAGGAGAGTAGTTTTTGGTAAAAAGTAAATTAATATATATATATATTAATAATACTCGAAACACGCCCAGAGTTTCATAAATATGAAATATAAACTATATATATATTATTGAAAAGAAAAAGTGACATTTTATATAATAAAAGTCTCCGAGTTACGCGCGAATTTTTGACAGACTGCGCTTCGATTATAATAATCGTGGACAAATGTGCGAAAAGTTGTAGACAATTAATGACAGTAATCTGTAGGAAAATAACGTTAGGGATAGAATTTTCTTCTAAAAGTTAATATTCAGTAACAAAGTTAACGTTCTCTATCGTCTTGTCGTCTGGAAAGCTCTTTATCCTCGGCTTCTTCGAACCTTTCAAGACCCAATTTTCTCAGTCCGCGAGAGAAATTACTTTTTATTATTTATTAACAATAGAAGCACGATATTATCGAATCATCCGGGGACGTGACCGTCTACTTATTGCTTCCAGCAGAATATTTACACGAGCAGCGAGCGTCATACTCTCGCAAACGATACTCTTAACAATTCCGAACACGAGCCCCGATATAAATTATTATATTCTTGCATATTCATCGTCATTGACCATTTTTGTTTGCGTTCAATCTCGACAAACGGAGAATCGCAGTATCGCGCTGACGTAGAATTAATCTTCCGCCGATCATCACAGTTTACTGTGTTTGCAATTGATCAATGATTCACCTGGTGACTGCAATTGTAGAAAAAGATTGCCGGAGCAACTTGATTTTAAAAATAGTTTTACATCGATACTGCTATTAACATCGAATAGTAATACTTTTCGAGATAAATCCAACGATACGAAACGTGCTATACAAACTGTGACAAAAACAAATTCCATAATCACGATGTAGAAGATCTCTATATATTAATCTCAACGATATTAATCCTACAATTCCATAAGACCATCGTTTGCCTCTGTTTCAACCATCGACCTTCTATAGTACAAAGATAAATTGCGCGTAACATGGAAAACTAAATGTCACGCAGCATTCGTGACACGTGAACTTTCTTCGTTATCTTGATATTTACTTAGAAACAATTATTCGAAAAACGCCCACATATTTATATAGAAGAGAGCAGCCTGTATTTTATATCATATTCCTTCCTCTTGCTTGCTTGTATTTTATTGTTAAAAAAGAATCCCGTTATCGTGTTATTTAGCGTTATTTTTAATGTTAAGATAGAAGTGCACTCGAGAGTAAAACTATCGCGAATTGCTGTCGAGAGTATCTTGACGTAGTGTCCACTTGTGAGAAATACTCTCGAGAGCAACTCGCGATAGCTTTACGTTCAAATAGAAACCTACCTTAACGTTAAATCACTGATAGCACGGACAACACAGTACAAGCGAGAATTATTAATTTCGCAGAGAAAAATTCCCTTCTAACGTTCTCAAATATACGATTTTGAATATATCGCTAGAACCTCGGATAAAAGAGCGACGAAGAAATTTACCTGTACTGTTAGAATCGTAAGCAAAGGACACGGACACCTTTTGCACTACCTTTAACTACTTTTTTCTTAACTACCTTTTTCCTACCTTTTCACTGTCGCTCTCAACGCACTGTCCACTCTTAGGAGAAATGCTCGTGAGAGCAACTGACAAACGAGCGCGTCTACGTTTAAACATACGCGTACGTTTCAGAGTGAAACTGTTGTCGCTGTCGAGCTGCTCTCGTGAATATTTCTCGCCAGCTGACAGGATACCGTGTTTAGAGCGACTATCCGATCCGACAGTGACTTGGATGATCGCTGTCAGTGTCGGACGGTGGATGTCGCGGTCAGTGTCGACGCCAGCTGTCCATTTGCGAACACTTTCGAAAGCAACCGGCTTATAATTTTAAGCAACCTACCTATAACGCGTTCAAATGAAATAGAACGTATATTTCGTCTCGCGATTCGCATCTAACGATTTCTTCGAATCGCTTCGCAGAAAATGCCGCATTGCCAACGTCCGGAGTATCGGTGACTTTGACGGAAGTGCGCGATGAAGCCAGGACAGATGCGACGTTCAGACGCTTGTCGGACATAGACCGTTGCCTGCTGGAGAGTTTGGATATCGGTCGTTCCAGGCCCAGACCCACCGGTCGATTCCTGACGATGCACAAGAGACGCCGTAAGAGGCTTACCACGAGATCCTTAACCGAAGAGCCTGGTATCCTGGACGATATCTTCCACGGCATGGTTCAGGTAAGCCATTGATCGACGAGGATGCAAAGCTTAGACGCGTATACGTAAAAAGACGCCGTTTTCTCAGAATCGTATCGGCTACTTATCCATAAAGTTCCACGTATCTTACGATACCGTATCGTTTCGATATTTCATTCGCGTTATTAAGGGAAGGTGGTTAAAGGGATACAAGGTATAGAGATTTTGTAGGATATAAAATTTGTGTATTTGAATAAGGCGGAAAAGCTTGTAAGAAAGGAATATATAAGAAGGAAAGGATATCACTGAATGTTTTATAAACCATAGTTCTTAATATTGGATTAGAAAGTTGGAGAATCTTGAAGGTAAACTACGACGTTTTCTTTTTCTTTTTTAATATCAGATTAAAAAGTTGGAAACGTCGAAGGTGAAACGTAACGAATGGGAAGAAAGATCGTAGATTATTTTTGTTTAAATTGTTCTTCAAGTATAGATCGTGACATATAGTGAATTACAGTTTAAGACAAACTAGAACCCTCTGTCTGAGCGTTACGGAGCGTCGGCGGACTTTCGAGTTAATATTTTGAAGTTAAGTTTAGTCGTTTGTATTAGTATCTTTGATCAAAGTTGTTGGAAACTGTTTCGTAAATTACGGGATAATCGTATCGCGTTGTATCTGTGTGAAAACTGTGTTCGTTAGCTTGCTAATAAAATATACGTGACGCGTATGAAATGGAAAACTAGATGGGATAACGTTCCTGTATTCGAAGACGAACGTCGAGTTTGTTAATTTCTCGATCGTCCATGTTCCCAATCATTCCGTTTTCGAAACTGGCAGATTTTTGTATTATTTAATATCGAAACTTTCGTATCTTCGTGTTTGCAAATCTTCAAGTTTGCCAATCGTCTAGAAGAACGCTCCAATCTTTCAAGTTTCGAAACTTCGAGACCCCGAAACTTCCCGAAAATTGATATCGATACAAGCAACGCGAAGAAGAAACTTCACGAAACTTCAAATAGTCTCCCAACCGAAAGGTAGTCGTTTCCTCTTGAGATACCGTTTTAAACTTTCCAACAGGCAGGGTACATTGTTTACGGCATCGATATAAGTATCGAGGATTTGGAGATTCGTGAAACATTTTGTCTTACGTACGTGCAATTATTGGAGAAATCTCGATACGAAATGAGGATTTTCGATCTGCGTGTTAATTTTCTTCGCGTTCTTCGCTTCAATCCCTGGAAGAAATGCAAAAAGATACGACGTACTAAGCGAAAACTACGACTCTCCGATTTTTATTTTATTTTATATCATTTTATTGACCGATTGGGAAAGGAACACATTAGTGGTGCAAAAGGAGGAAAATTACCCAGGTGAGTGAATAATCTATAATCGAATTAAAATTGAAACGAAATGCTGTAAGTGGCAAAATTGAAAAATAATGAGAATACCGTGGTATAGAATTTACGTGCAATTTCCATTTATCAATATTTATTAATAATGCTAGAAAAAGATATAAATCCCAATAAACGTTAGTCGATCGTTTTTTGCCTTTTGTTTGTACCAGCTATCTAAACGATAGGAACATTCGGTTGTTTTTACAACTAACAGTTAACGCAAACGTAACTTTCTTCTACCGATACACTTGACTTTTTCATGAATTTTGGCTACATTAATCATGCGTTATCACGCATAAGTTGGTTTCCTTTTTCCTGCTGAAAAACACGTTTCTTAGCACTTACAGTGTGTTGTTTTTTTTTTTACAAGCGTTCTTCGATTAGTAATTAGAATTACTAAAACTAGTTATGGTTAATACTTAATTACTAAGTAATACATAAGAACTTAAGTAGAATTTAATTAGCGAATAGAAATTAAATACTAATGAAATAAAGACAATTCCAATGAGACAAACAAGATCTAAAGCGACATAGAAGGCCGTTGATATTAAAGTAGATAAGCGAGATGATTACAGAAAAAGATCAGCAGACGCATGTAATTTGCTATTACATTCGCGACGCTTCGTTTCTTCCGATTAATTTTGTACAACTTATTAGATCGAAATTAAAAAAAAAAAAGCTGACTAATTAATGAAACCGGTCCAGGTAATCGGATCGATAAAATCTGAAGTAGTTAAGACACTTAAACTGTTATGTAATTGAAGCGGAAAACCGATGACCGGTCGAATGATCAGAACCTTTGTGCAATTTAACCGGTTAAATGCTAATACATCGCTGGTCAGTAATGATCGTGATGCTGGATGAAAATCGTTGATTCTGCTTAGAATTTACACGATCGTTGATTCTCATGTTCCGTAGGAGAAAAGAAAATATCGCTGTATTGCGACGAACGATAACACCGATGCAAATTTTTTAAAGAATAAAAAAGCATCGAGTTTACTCAATCGTACTTGTAACTAAATAAAGAAAGAAGATGTTTGATTGCAAAACAATTTTCATGGGAAGGTTTTGTTAATGAATTTAGATTTAATATACAACGTTTTTTTTTTTAATGGAAGCAGATGTGAACTTTTCATCGTACTGGAAGAAACGATTGCGCTTTAATAGGAATTATTCCCCTGTTAAAAAAATTTACAAAACACAGATACACGATTTCTTAATGTTTAACACGCTGAAATTGCAAGCGTAATTTCCTTCGTTCGTTTTATTTGCTAATCAGGATAGTTGCAGATTAATAAGCTACGTGCAGTTAAATTTCAACGAACTTTTTGTTACACTTATAAATTTAATAAATGCATGACCCATTCTATATGTGTGTGTGTATATATATATATACACACACACACACACACACTCGGAGGATCAATATTTCATTTTGTGTTTAATGGCATAAGGGTACATTTAGCGGCATATCCATCCGAGTTTCAATTTGTTCCACCCTTTTAAAGCGAAAGAAGACGAAGACCTTCTATCTAAAATCCATTTGAGCCTCCTTACACTTTCGTTATTAATTTAAATTCACGTGGATTTTAAAAAATTGAACGTCAATATCGTTATAGAAGATGTGTGCAAAATATTCACGCGCATTCGCTTTAAGGTAATGTATTTGACAATGTCAATTAACTGTACGCTTACGCGTTCTTAAATTCTATTGCTTAAAGATACAGATGGTTATGTCGTTGTAAAAGTACAATTTTACTTATCGTTCGTTGCTGCTTGTATTTCTCTTTCTTCCTTTTTTGTAAAATTCAACGATGGAGATTGATTTCGTTTACGTAGGAATGATTTCCGTTACCAACGGTCAGCCTTGTCGTTGCCATTCGTTGCTATCTTGCACAGCTTGCTCAATCTCGATATGATTTCTTTTCCTATGATCGTCTTCGATAATAAACTGGATATTTTACTGTTTAAATCGCGACTCTGCGATATAATATTAATATATATATATATATTTGTAGATATACAGTGTCTCGATGAGATCACCTAAATATCTGGAAGTAAATAGCTCCTCAGGACAAAGATTGAACTATATTCCAGGGCGCAATTTTTCCCCAAGGTCAAAAGGCACGGGGTATTATTTAAAAATACACCGATAACCTTGAAATCTACTAGAAAAGACGAGCTTGAGAAAAAATTCTTCCCACCGTCACACGCGCTTCTTGAAATAGTTTGGCTTTGCTCTGAGAAGCCTTCTTTCATACAATCGTAAATAACGCAGATATACAGGTAGTCTCGCGCAACTGAGATACCCTGTGTACGGCAAAATAAAAAAAAGAAGAATATTATCCGTGGAACAATTAAGCGTTACCTATGCGTATGTAAAAAATCGCTACGCAAGAATTACATCAGTTTAATCTTCGGTCGTATCGTTAATTCGCTATATCATTAATTAGCTGCTCGCTAATAAGTGAAACAGACGTGGCAAACATTCCGCGAAACTTTCGTATTCGATACGTAATCGAAAGTTTCAAACATTCTGTTTGAAATTTACCGAAAGCTCTCTTTGATTCACCGGCCCACGCGTGTATTATTACACGTTCGTCGAAGCTCTTGCCGCTGCTGCGAGGCACATAATTTCACGAAACGACACGAGAGAGTTCGATTAACAGAACCACCTTCCTTAATGATTTATTTTATTATATTCTAGAGAAATGGACACGGTTGTTCCATTACGGTGACATTGTGCTCGAGAACACGTTTCAACACTTTCTAGCGGCAATCGTCTCTTTCGCCGTCGATCTAACGCGATATTTGATGGTTTGTTGCAGTGCGTGTTGCAGAAGGCCAGCAACTGGCGTTTCAACGCGTTCACGCTGGAAACGGTGACGGGAGGTGAGCAATTAAAAAATAAGAAGGTACAGAGATGAAGTTGGCTTGTTTCGCGGCTCGTTGAATCTCGACATCGCGAACACGTTGAATTTGAAAGCGGCGAACGAAAGCTCGACGCTAGGCAGCTAATTTTCAAAAGATTAAAAGTAACAATCGAACGGAGCAAATTGGTTAAGGATATTCACGTTCGAACGGGAACGTTTTATCGCGTCGATCGAATCATTAATATACGTTCCGTGCTTTGTAGGAATTGCATGCTTTGATTGATTTTTTTAAACCGAGTCAATCTGTTCGCTAGAAATATTTAATCACAAATAAATAACGATCCTCTCCGTTGAATTTTTTACATTTTGATGAACGTTTGGTAAATCGTTTTCCTGCTATTTTCAACGAATAACGGATGGAAAAGCATATCTTTGCCGGTTATGAAAACTGCCAGTGTTAATTAACTATTGGAATAATTCGCATATCGTAACGGAGTTTGAAAAAGTTCTCGATCGCGAATTCAAGGTTCGTTTGCAATGTGTAAGGTATTGAACGAGCGATCTGCGAATAAAAGCTGATACAAGTCAATTTCAGCTGGTCGAAGTTTGATACGCGTTACTTGGTGAAACGATGGAGAATATTCCTGTTGCCAAAAAATCAGAAATAAGAATATTACGCTAACTTACAGTACTTTTACTTAAATAACATACGTCGCATCTATCTTTTCTATATTTATATTTACTATGCCGAGTATTTTTTGTTTCTTTTTTTTTTTTTTATATTTTATTTCGCTAAATGTTTAATCCTATATTTCACTTTGATAATGCCAAAGTAAAATGCACGTTACGTTTTATAGTAAAAATAACATTTGACAGTCAGTATGGTAGTTCGGTGAAAGATATTCTCAATTTTTGTTATTTATCCTGCAATTTAAAAACCTACCGAAGCTGTTTGTTCCGTTGGTTTGTTGCGGCCACTCTGGCGGATTTTTGTGTATAATGTTTTATTAATACCCACGCCCAGCCACGGAAGAATGTTTACGTTATCCACGTACTGAAAGCTTTAACGTTGTATTATATATCTTATAAAGCAAACTGGCTGGCACGGCGTTTTACTTCTGCCCTGTTAATATCGCAAAATGTCTCTCACGAACAAAGCACTTCTTCCGAGAAGTCGTTTCTGTCTGTTGCGTGAATTCAAACGAGAAAAGACGCCTTATAGCGACGATACGATAGCAGATCTAAACGAAAAATGTCCGTGAGAAAATAATTTCGCTGCTCGATCGCGCCATACAATAGAATACGAATTTCATCGTTCAGAAAATATCGATAATTCAATTATTTCTAGCTGTTTGAAAGCTATCACGCAAATTATACAAATGTGGATGTACGCAAAATGTTATTGTATCGAGGCTTATGCCTATTGCAACGTTTTGCGACATTTCGTTTCTACCTCGGTTTGTTGCTTGAAGCTAAATCTTGGCAAATAAAATTTCAACAAGATACTCGAGCATGATCGTTCTGCAGAAAGATTTCGCTTAGGAAGATACGACATAGATTGATCGATTTTTGGAAAAATATTACGTATACATCTATTTAGTAGGAATCTAGCACGGAATACAAACGAGGATTTTATTATTCGAAAGAAATCAACGATTTACGGATCGTTTGACACTCGACGAAGAAAATTGGATAAAACTGTACTTTGTTAGCAAAATATCGACGGTATAATGTAAAGAGAAGACAGCGGATGCGTTGACCTAGTTTTCGTTTGTACAATAACATAGAGAAAAAGGTAATTTTATAAATTTATAGACCACGATAGAGCGATAAATTTAGGAGTTTTCTGTAATACAAAGAAAGCACCATAAAACCTTCACGTAGCGAAAAAGCTGCGATAAACAGCGCCAGATATGTAATTCACCATCGGTGCGCGCTTTCTAAAAATTGGATTTTGCAACGGAACATGCACCAGCATGTCGATATTCACCTTCGTGTGTGAAAAAGAATCTTTGAAAGTATGAAAAAAGAAAAAAGAAGAAGAAAGAGGGAAAGGACAGAGAAGAAATTCCTAGAAAGGAGCTTTGCTTTTAACGTAACTGCGACCCGATTTATCATTCAACGTCAAAACCGCGTGTGAGCATGCAAAGAGCAACGGAACGTGGCATCGAAAGAGGAAAAAAAAAAGCGCGGTTCCCGCTTGAAATAAGAGTATTTCGCTTTTCCAACCTGCAGGATCCGCGGCAATCCCGCGATCCATCGCGATCCAATATTCACGCGCAGCTTGATTTATTTGGCACGAGTCGGAGCGAACTGAGAAAACCGTGATATTTATGAGAAAGCGGGCACATTTTCGATTGGCTCTGTTTAACTCCGACGCGGTCATTAATTAACACGCTCGCTGCCACGGTGGTCATCGGTAGCCGACGTTATGAAATTGTTTAGTACGACCAACTGATTAAGGATCGGAGCAATAATTTGTCACGGTGTGAAAAATACAACGGCGGAGCCTGGCTTGTCCGAAGTAATGGGCAGACAAAACTGTTCGAACAATGGAATTTTCGAATAACGGAGGAACAATCACGTTTCTCGTGTAAAATTTCGCTTGTTCGAGTACAGATTAAGATCGATCGCCAGTTTCTTTAAATATGGATCTCGTATGTTTTTGCCTGTTAAACCGCGTAATTCTTTCGACGTAAAGTAACCGGATAGAGTTACGTTCTACTTTGTTTTCTACTTTGAACCATCGAAACCTTTTTCCGAATACCACGAATGCGTCGACGTGAGAAAGCAACATTTCCATTTAACACTATTTCGTTCGTCCTTTTCTTCGTCTATAAAATCATTTCGTTGCGTCGGTGGTATATTTCCAAAGTTTTCCCGCTGTTGCATTTACAGAGGAACGTACGTGCTTCGGATAACGCTCGATATCGTATTTTTCCTCTATAACGTGAATTTTAACGATGATCCGCGATCCTGGCTTTTCCAGCGCCGTGTATTTTTGCTAATTCTGTCGCAGTTGCGTCGCTTTCCAGCTTTTCGGTTACCTTATATATTTTGTTTTCATGGTTAAAACGTCGTTAGTCGCGTACTAAATTCTTCAAATCAAAGTTCGTCCGATTGTTTCGCTCTCGGATTCATTCTCGAATAGAGAAAAGAATACATTGTACGTGATCGTTGTTTCGTGTGTGAACACCATTGTATACGAATAAAATACGTATGTACATATTTGAAACGGAAAAAGGCATCCGCTACTGGGAAATATCGTGTTCGGACAATAGAGCGTCCGGATATTCGGATAATAGGTGTTCGGATAAGGAGCGTTCTACTGCGCTTCCATTTACTTCCATTTTCAATTTCATACGATTGTAGAATCTGGATGGAAGAAATAGCGACGAGGAAGAAATATTAGACGAATCCTAGGAATTATTCCCTTTCCATAGCCACAGTGTCAGGAAACAGAATTGGACAATGTAAATTGATTGGGAAAATTGGAAACGAAATGCTGCGTTAAACAAACGTTGGCCCCCGGTGTGTTTAAAACGAGATGAATTTCACGGACCAACAAATTTTCGACGATGTAAACGATTTGGATAATATCGTTGGAGAAAAACTGCTCGAAGTAATACAATATAATATTTTGGAAAATTTAAATGTCATGGTGTCGCGTATAATCTATCGTGGCTGCCAGGGTAAAATATATAAAATTCGCTTGACAGTCCACGTGTTAACCGGCTTTGCCGTTAATTATTACCAGGTTGAGCGCATATGAAATATCTTTTTCTTTTTTTCTCAAATAAAACTTTAATCGTATATATAGTGTCCTGACGATGTCGATTAAATTTTGGAAAATTTCATACGAATAATACTAAAGAGTAAGAGCTATTAGAAATGCGAATCGCATCCGTGCAAACGTTGGTAATTCTCTTCTTTATTCCTCTCTCTCTCTCTCTCTCTCCTCGTTTTATCCATCTTCCTTTCATCGTTTCGAATCTTTCTGGTTTAAAGTAGTTTCGGTTTACTGTTATTTAATGTCCGCGAGGTTTTAACTCGACGACACGGTAGCTCGACTTACAGCTTGGATACCATTCCCGTAGTATCACGTTGCGTTTGATTTTCAGGACGTTCGCTTCCGGTACTGTGCGTCCACCTTTTCCACTGGTACGGACTTCTGCAGCACTTCAACCTGGACGTGGTAAACGTGTGGAAATTGTTCGGTAAGTAAATACGAGCGATCGCTTCGTGGGAACTCGCGTCATGGTTCATACGGAAGAAATAATTTTTATTCGGAAAATACTTGGCGATATTTAACGCGATTTTGCGAAGCTTTAGCAAACGTTCGAACGAAAGCCGCGCAAACGCGCGTAAATGTTACACCGCGGTAAAAAGAGTAGCGGGACACTTTTTGAATTTTCGTAAGACGCGATCCAATTAGGAAATTACGAATTCGTGCGTGATATCGCGAATTCTATTTCCTGCTCGTACGATACGCGCGACATATTCGTAAAGAAAATTCGATGCTAACCGTTCGAGTACTTTCGCGAGCCACCGTATCGCGCCCGTTTCTCCGATACTGCGTTTCCGCGAAGGGCAGAAGCCGCGTCTACCTCCGCGTATTAATGATCGTTGCACTCTTTCTGCACGAAATTTTTACGTCATCGTCGGGCCTGGAATACGGGTCGGAAGCTATTCGTCACCATTAAATATTCAAAAGGGGAGAGTCCCGTGAAGAGAAACGGCCCTCTTTACGCGCCGTACGTATTCTTATTTATAGACTGTGCACGACGCTTATTATTTATTTATTCTGTATAAAATTTCCATACAAACAGGATTTATGTAGCGACATGTATAAAAGAGAGGTTGGATGGGGTTACGCGAATATTTAAGCCCGCAATCGGTCGACTAAAGCAAAACTTGACTACGCGAGGATAATCGTTGTAGTTTCTCTCGATAGAGAGGCTAGTGGATAATAATTGTTGAGAAGAAGTATCGAGATGATCGACCGTATTTTATCTGTTCGACGATATTTTAGCCGAGGATATTTTAGGGAATTTACAAGACAAAACCCGAGGGGGTTCACCTAAAATACTCGATGGAATAATTCGTCGTCTTCTGTTCATTGTTGGGCAGTTATATCGTTAGAATTAGTTAAGCGTGAAAATTCGCGTGGAAATTGTCGTGGAATATTAAGAATGATATTTTTGTTACATCCTGATATTCTTCGATGTTTGCAGAGTCTCCGATCTAACTTCGCCGTAGCCCCGAGACATTTTTAATTACGTTACTTACCTTTTCCACGCCTTGCTTTATTTGTTAATTGATTTATAACGAAAAAATTGATTTACCAAGTAATCTTCGATTCGCTACTTTGCCTCCCTCCACGTAAATTCACTAGCAACCGATTTCGATTCGGTCGCTAATTTTTCGTCTCTCTTCTCGTCTCCTTATTTTCTCCTCTCTTTCAGTTTCGATTCGTTTGCGCGTTCAGTACTCTTTACCTCTTTTATCGTTCTATTAAAAACTCATCCAGGAACAGGTCATGATCTGTGGATTGGAAAAAAGGTAATTTTTGGAACTTTCGTCTGCCCGTTTGTTTGTCTCGTATCGCGTCAAAACTACCGAACGGATTTTGATGGGATTTTCTCTGTTGTATAACTTAGTATCCTAGAAAGGCGATAGATTATGTTTCACCTCGATCCGTTTCCTAAAAGGTGAGAGATAGCCTGGCATCCGAATTGTACGCGCCCCCGTGTTTGGTAAAAGTCAAGCAACGATGATTACTGTTTACGTCCTTTACGAACCCTTTTATAATTCGATATTTTTTAAGAATCGCCTAACTGTTAATATATAAAAAAAAACAGACACACACACACACGTAGGTATTTCATTCGTAAAAATTCACCTGCTTAAAAATTGTTCCATATATCCAGGCGAACAAATAGGCGGGCAAAAGCTAGCCGTTAAATAAAAGATCGCGATAGAAGTTTAAATTGCAGAAAAATAGAAATTTTATCGAACCCTTTCGCTCGTATCTTTTATTACATCGTTACATCGTTTAAACAACGAAATTGACAAAATTATACGTTCCCAATATGTATAACACGTTAGATACGAAGAAACTCGCGTGAGCAACGCTTGTTCTTCGTGATTCGTTTGAACGGTCATACCTATCGTTTAAACTGATCTTCGTTTAAAACAGCCACGCGAGATTCAAAAAAAAAAAAAGAAAAAAAAAGGAAACACATGGCAAACAATTTAATCGTACTCCGTCTTCTTCTTCCATTCAGCCTTCATCGAGGAGGGTTACCACAGCACAAATCCTTACCACAACAGTATACACGCGACCGATGTGACTCAAGCGATGCACTGCTTCCTCCAAGAGGAAAAAGTAAGTACATACAACGAGACTTTATGGCTTGGAGAAGATGAAGCGTAATGAGGTGTGCAACGTTGTAAATTCACAGATCAGGCCGCACTTAACCAACTTGGAGATTATGGCGTCGCTGATTGCCGCGGTGACGCACGATCTGGATCATCCAGGCGTCAATCAACCGTTCCTAGTTGCCACGAGCAATCACTTGGCTGCACTCTATCAAGTAAGTCGATGCAATTTTCGGTATGTTTAATGCACAGCTGCGTAGAACCGGCGAGAAACGTTCGTTGACGTTCGTTGTACTAATTCCAGAACACGTCGGTCCTTGAGAACCATCATTGGAGATCAGCGATAGGATGCCTTCTGGAGAGCGGAGTGTCCGATCAACTGCCAGCCAACGTGAGGCCGGAACTTCAGCGGCACATCAGTTCGTTGATTTTAGCGACAGACATCACCAGACAGCAAGAGTTTCTCATTCGATTCAAAGTGAGCCGTGAAAAACCTTGTTAACACTCGTCAACTTGTAGGCGATATTAACGCGCTGGCTATTTATCGATGCAAGAAGCACTTTGAAAAAGAAAGAAGATTTTGCTAAGAAGATTTATTTGGCTTATTTTATAGCGAATGCCGCTTCGCGTCTGAGACCAAGAAAATACGAGAAATTGACGGAAGCAGTCTTTTCCATTCAACAAGCTTTCCTCGGATAATACAGTAGTTTTGATTTAAAAGAACGGTTCGCGCGTCGTAACATATGAACGGTGTATGAACAATCGAGTAACCAAGCGATGCTATCGAATTAATTAAAGATATTTTGCATTTTTCTACAATCTCTATTGCCCTACGAAAGCTAGATTAATTTGCCTCTTATCTGTGAATATAAATACGCTTCTATCGTGTTCATATCAATCGAATATCTTCTTTTTATCATATTTCATCGTTCTTCTGTCGTATGTTCGCAGCATTACTTGGACGACAACATGCTGGAAATGAGACGTCCAGATGATCGGCATTTCATCCTGCAAATAGCCCTGAAATGCGCCGACATATCGAACCCGTGCAGACCTTGGGACATCTCGCAGAAGTGGTCGCTCAAAGTATGCGAAGAATTCTTTCGTCAAGGCGATTACGAACGTCGTCTAAACCTTTCGGTGACGCCATTATGCGATCGGCATACCACTAGCATACCAAAGATACAGGCTGGATTCTTTAAATTCGTCGTGACGCCCCTATACGAGCAATGGCATCGTTTCCTGGGCGACGGTCTCAGTGTATCGTTGATGAAACATCTGCGTACGAATCAGAAGAAATGGGAAGCTTTAATTCTGCAAGAAACAGCGAAGGATACGGAAACGGAGATCTTGGAACTCGAGGAGGACGATGCCGTCAGCTCCGTGGAAGATGCAGCTGCCGAAGAAGATACAGCGAGTATCGATTTGCTGATACCAGCTGCGTACGTCCAATCCTCTAAGATACAGAGTCTGCCAGCGCGAATCGGTCTGGAAAGCGTTGGAAGACGCCACTCCGTACCATTAAATATTACTCAGCCTATGACTGTTCTTCCACGAAGTAACATTAGGCGTGAGAGTTTACCGATCGAACAGAGCAAATCGAGAAATGTTTTATGGAAATTCGATGACCAGAGTCTTTTAGATCCAAGCTCGATATCTTTATTATCGTCCAAGACCAGTATACCCGAACTTTCGCCGGGTGCCAGCAATGCAGGGGAAAGACCGGTCAGTGCTGAGAATCTTCTGCCAGAAACCAGCATAGCCAGTATCACGAATAGCACCGAAGCCTCGAAATTAAGCACGGTATTGCAATCGGATGTGGAAATGTCAAATGCGCAGATGAAACAACTGGCGAGACAACAGACCTTCCCTCCAATACAACCGTATGTCAGAACAAGGTACTTGTCCGCGACCGCGGAGATGTCGCAGTGTTACTCGCAGATCTTATTAGAGGCAGACAATTCGGCTTCTTCCTCGTGCTCGGATGGACGCTGCGGTACTCCCACGTCGAAGGAAATGGACGGTAGTAACGTTGCAATGTCGAACAAAGTAAATATACTAAATAAGAGACGAGGTACCGCGATTCCGGATACGTTTAGACAGAAAACAGAACTGCTACCAACTATGGAATGTCCACGTCGTCATTCGGTTCAAACGATCCGTATAGAAGATATGAGCTTAAAAAATCGATACAAACGACCAACTTCTGCTCAAGGAGCAGATCCAACGCATATCTTCTACGCGTCTTTAACCGGTGCACGTACCGACATGGATGATCACAGTATCGAGGAAGAATCTAAGCCAAGTACTATCTTCGTCTCGAAGACGATATTAGAAAGTGAAAAGTCGATAAGCGAGGAGCAACGGACTACGATATTAAATAAATCAGAACAGTATGGTTCGATAACCGTTACTGCGAAACCAAAGTGCACCAACTCCGAATCACGAAGATACTCGACTCCTGTGCCAGAATCTAAGACAATAACGACTGATACCAGTGGTAGACGATTTACCGCGATACCAGTATCCTCCGAACTTAGCACACATAAAGTGTTCTTTATTGGTAGCCCGCCAGACTCGCCTTCCCTTGTTCAGAGCGTGTCTTCGTCGAGCGACAGTGGTAACGACTCGCGAAGAGCAGATACGAATAACGAGATTGTTTCTATCGGTAACAAACGAGACCCGGATCCTGTGAAGGAACGAAATTCAAAGGTAGCCAAACTAAGTATCGATATGCAGATGAAGGAGAACGTTGATCCGCGAGCGGTAGAAGACACGAAAGGAATTAGTTTGTCTAGAAAGGGAAGTCAGGTAAAGTTCCTTGATATATTCAATTCCTAATATACGGTTTCTAAATTTTTTTAAACAATTAATTCGTTTAAAAATAACAATTGGTAAATTTGAATAGTTAATGTAATAATGAATTATAAAGAAATAACTGTGTAACTTAGAAATAACAGCACAGAAATTATAGTTATATTCGCTGCATTGTATTTTAATTTCTATTTCATCGTGAACAAGTACCAGTTAAAATTTAAGTACGTTGTCGATCGTATTTAGTCATGGACCAGACGACGTGGCTCTGCTCCTGTTGGCCTCATGTCTAGATTGGACGACATTACAGCACCAGCTATACCAACCAGGGTTGATCACACTTCCAGGCGTGGTTCTGTACCAAATGACATTACTAGACAGCAGGGTAAGAGAACAACAAGTAATAGTGCTAAATCTTCGTAAAAGCAATAAAGTGTGACTAATATCGTAATAATATTTGCTGTATTTTCAGGTGGTGGGTTTAATAGATTAGCCTTAGGACCTCGAGAGGGTAATGTTGCAGGACCTCGAGAGGGTAATGTTGCAGGACCTCGAGAGGGTAATGTTGCAGGACCTCGAAGAGCAAGTCTTCCGCAAGAAACTGCTCTTGGAAATCTTCTTGGCAATATCTTGTCTTTAACAAGTATGCGTATACGCTATATAATTAAAATTGTAATTAACAAGCTTTGCTTGAAGTTTGTTACTACCAGTTGCATGTTTCTAGATGAACGAGAAAATCTCCCAATAAATAATAACAATAATAATAACAATACCGGAAGTAGCAACAATAACGGAATAACAAGAATAATCGATAGCACCGGCCCTGGCATGCCGTCACCGCGGCGAGGTTCAGTGCCAGCAGACATATCCGAATTACGCCGTGATATGTTCAATAGGAGTAGCATAAATGGTAAGCCTCGTAATCGGAAAAAGGTATTGAGGAGAAGGAGTTCCGGAGGACCAGAAATGTTCTCTGGAGGGTCCACAGATGGAAACGATAATGGCACATGGCTTAAATGGAAGAGGGAACTAGGAAAAAAGGACTCGATTCCTGAACCGATCGTCAAACGAAGAGGTTCCTTGCCTATAGAGATGGTGGCCATTACTCATGCTGGTCGGTACAATCATAGATAAAGGAGGATGTCGTTAAACACAAGCCGGTACCATTGCGTTCTCCACTAATATTTTTACGATGGAATTGAAAATTCGCTAGTTCTCACTCACTCACTCACTTAAATATTTTCAATTCGTTAGTAGCATTTTAGTAGAAAATCTAGCATTGATCACATAACACTACGTACGTTCGATATAATCTTTTTACATAGAAATAGGTCATTCGAAAAATTATTATTGGCCCTAATGAAATCCCTGTGTATATGCATGTCAGGATCAGGATCAGGAGCACGAAGATCTAGCTTATGGAGGCTTTAGCATGCAGTAGAAACAAGTGGACCGTCCGTGTTATCAGCGGTTAACATCAGATCATCATCGAATACTACCGTACTGACAGTCTTTCCTTACAACGTTAGCAGCAACAGCGATGATTGACTTCCACGTTTCTGGATTGCCAAAACTGGAACTCTTCTAACCAACTGTAATTGTGGGCAAGTGAATTTTGTAAAATTAATCAAGATTTCTATAATAATATTTGCAATAAGAAAATGAAGGAAAATGTTTGCGGCGATTTATTAAACGATCGTTAATGATAATTTTATTGCCGTTATCGCAAATACTACGCGTATTAAATGCCTGTAGTAAAGAAAGTGAAACAAGCTACTTTAAAGGAAAATGGTATATGTATATCTTTGAACATCGGTATAGAATACAAATTCAAGATTGGCACAGATTGAACATGAAATTTTGCGACAGGGTTAAATAATAGCGAACGAAGAATGAAGAAATATGAATTCTAAATTCTTCCCCGCAATTAGTGCACCCGCGTGGAAGAAGTAAAAGTAATATACGCATATTAGTTATGTGAGCTCTATATTCATTTGTGCCATACACAAATGTTGTTGAAAACGAGACACAGTCAAACACAGGGTTCAAAATATGACGATTTTAATAATTAAAATGCCTAGGTTCGGAGAAGGAGAAAAGACTGGTAGAGAAACTCACCGTTATAAAATTAGACACTTTTAAAGTGGCACATAAACTGATTGAAACCTAATGACATTTGCTCATAGTTAAGGAAATTAAAATTTTTCGAAACAATTGGGATAGAATGACGTTTTATCTTCATGCGATTGATCATACTTAGCGTGCGTCATTCCCATCAAATATTAAATACGTTTCTGTACCCACCTCGAACATATGATTTTTTATTTTTTATCGACCATGTTAACGCAAAACAAGTTGAATTTATTGTTAGGTCGAAAATAAGAGAAAGTAACGGCTATGAGAAAAATAGCTCTGATAGAAAAAAATATACTCAATATCAGATGTAGTTTTATTTGAACTCTAATGAAAATCAAGATAGACATTCCATTAAGACGAATAGCGTACAATGCATAGTAACATGAATGAAAATTAATCATGATAAAGTTGTAATTATCGCTATTTATCATTATTCATTATACTATCATAATCATAATCATAACTATTGTCATCATCGTTGTTGTTATAGTCATAAATGAAATCTTAAATGACCGTTCAAGTAGATAGACATTGTAAACTTAGGAAGTAACAATATGTGCGTTTAATCTCAAAGTTAATTAGTTAGAGAATTGCGTGAAATTATAACCATGATTGTTTATTATCAATGAAAACTAAAGATGGTTACACGATGAGTGGGTTTACGGTACGTGAACCGAGATCAATCAAAAGCCACAAAAATTCGTTTATATTATGTATTAAAATATTAATTTAGTAAAGAGCGTTCAATTAGTAAACTTTAATTACGTAAAGTACAATTATTAAACTGCCTGTGCACAAACATGTACAACACGGATTCATGCGTTAATTTGTTTTATTATGAAATTTCTGTTATTATAAGATTAAAATTGTACGAAAGAGAAATCTTTAATAGCGTCTTAAATTACGTTTTTTAGAAAGTAAGGAAAGTTATAATTTATATCACGTACTGTTATAAACCTATCGTCCCTCTGACTGTCAGAAAGTAAAGAAATATTATTAAGCCATTACAGTTCAGTAATAATATATACTGAGTCTAAGTTTATAACTAATTAAAGTAATAATTGATATCTGTATTGATGTAATATAGATAGGTGATCCACTTTCCAAGCAAAATATTGCAAAGCTTAACAAACTCTCCCTGGTAAAGATTCCAGATCTTCTCGATGCAAGAACTATCAGAGCTTTATGTGTACTTCACTCAAAATGACCAGAAAACAAAGGTGAAGAGAATCGCCTTGAATAGATTTCAAATCATTCAACACAAAATATGAAAACGACTCTTAAGTTTTCCTATTTATAATGCAGGGACACTGCATAAATGACTCGTTGTATAAGTGTATTGACAACTAAGTTAGTATAAAACTACTAGTCTTTCTAACTCTTAATATAATTTGTATATAAATATAAAACTATATATATACATCTCATTTGACAAAGAAATGCACAGACAACGCCAAGGAACACATTGATAAACGCAATTGAAAAGTTTCAGTGAAAAATTTATTTATTTATACTTCTCTAAATACTTATCTTTACAGACAGACCAATAAAAATGGGACTAAATGGGATCTCTTTGTGAAAACGATAATTGACTTAGCTTCTGAACTAAATTTGAATTCAATAATATACATGACCATTCTGTCCAACTACTTTTTGAAGAATTTACGGCACCTAGGTATACATACATGTTCCCTGTTACAATACAAAACATGCCTCATTCCAATAGAGAATTATTGACGTTCCTCAAAAATTCTCTTCTGCCATCCTATAGATATGTACCGTGTATTTGTATTACACTGTTTTCTAAGATTATATTATCGCGGATGTGCAAAATTAATGAAACAGTTTATTGATTATTATTTTATAGGGATGGATGCAGTAGAATATTTGACATACAATGCATCAAGCAGTGTCTATGCTCATACGAATATTAATTTTTTTATGTCAAAATTTTACGCTATTATATCATTGCGAGTCTTTAAGCTTTTATTATAATTTTTTTTCAAGCTTTTACTCGATCATTTTATTTATAACGAAGGGTCAGTAAAAAATGAAATAAAATTCTAAAAATTCAGGGATATACGTCTTTTGTTTAACTTATTGTATTGATAAAAATTTGAAATTATATTCATATTAAAGTTATATCCAAAGTTATATTTATATGAAATATACTTTTTTGCAAATTGCTTACAATTTTTTAAACTATTGATTGTTCAAGATCCTAGATTACTATAATTATTACTGTTAAAGTTCACGTAATATGTATGCACATTTTGATACCTAACAATGGCCAAATTATTTATAATTTTTTTTATTATTTTTCTTAATACATATATAATGATACTATAAATAATTCTGTTTATACTCCATTCGTAATGAAAACATAAGAAAAATGACAACCAATAGTCTCTCTCTTTCTCTTGAGGTATATTAATATATTGAAACATCTGCGATACGGTGAATAATTAATTAATGTATGAGTGAAACTGAAAAGCTTGTTCCCAAATTTAATAAAATGATTAAATAAATTAAATCGGAATATTTCCTTTCAAAATAAATCAAACAAGTGAATACCATAGAATGTCTCTTTTTTTTTTTTTAACTAATATTCTTCTTTTTACGTTGAAAATATTAAACATTGTAATTATACACCAGCAAAAAAGATCGCGTGCAATTCGCAGTATTGGAAATGTCAATTAACAAGTAACAATTCGTACGTAATCATCGGTCTGACGATAAGAAAGTCGTTATGTATTTTCTATAATGTTACTGGTAGATAGCTACTGCGTTAGATACAATTAAACGATGTGTTCTTATCATTATTCATAATTAAATTATAATGTCGTTACAATAAACGCAAGATGCGAAATAGTATGAAATGAACATGTGCATGTGTGACAGCGATAAGAATGTGAGTGTAGTTCAATTTATTGTCCTATTTATGGTGGACAGTGTGGAAAAAAAAGTTAATATATATGTATATGTATGTGGTGGCTCTACATGGCCTATTATATTATTAGATTGAAATTACTATAGTAGATAATTATAGTACCCAAATTTTCTATAATTTCCATTCGGTTGTATTGACTATTTATTTCATCAATGTACATGCAATTCTACCCCTTGTACGGTACAACTCCCATTATAAGTTTCAAATTGAATGATACGTGATACAATATGTAAACCCATCTTCTTTATTAAAAAAAACACACACACACAAAAGTTATACGAGTATATTTTATTAGCTGAGATATATTATTCTTATCTCGACTAAAACAAAATCGCTTCTATCATTCTTTTTGTTACAATTTTTTACTGTTAATCAAATATTAAACTGTTCTAATACTAGACTGGGGATATTTATGCATTTAAAGGAAATTTGAAGGTGTGAAAATGCATAAATTGCATATGATGTAAAAAAATATGTAAATATCATAATAATTAAATATTATAGTATTTAATAGGTAAAAACTTTCTCTATATAAATCCAATTTATTAGATCACATTCCGGAATATATGAGTTTGCACAAAAATCCATAATTTACTAATTACTAGACTGTGGATTTTTATGCATTTATACGAATTTTGGAGTTTCAAAATTGCGCAGAATGCACATAATATGAGGAAATATATAAATTATCCAAGGTATAATGCTCTCTATAATACTTGGTAGATAAAGCAATTTTCTACCGAGATTTTACTTCGCTAATAAAATTCTAAAAAAATATAAATTTAGGTAAAAATCCGCAGCCTACTAATTATGTTGATTTGAATATTGGCGCGATACACGCTACCGACAGAGATACCAACTGTAAATACAACACAAACGTTGCGTCATATTGCGCACTGTGTTCCGAGTAGTGTGTCGCGAATCTCGTTTTCGAAAGAGGCACGCACACACATGCCGCGTCGTGAAATCAAACCATCGGCCCGGGAAACAACAGTGTATAAATCACGAACGACAATTCATAGTGTTCGTCGAATGAAAACAGTTTTGGCGCGTGTGGTTGCGTACGTGTCGCGTGACTGTCGATTCACGTATCTGTGCGCGCTCGGTAGGTCAAAATGGCGTGAACCGACTGTGCGATTTTAGGTTATCTTTGCTCGTGACAAATCACCGTAAGTCTAGAAAACAAAGACGCCTGCCGGTACCTCAGTGATATCCTTTCTTTCGAGTGCTCACCGAAATCCTCCACGTGCGTTTTCGGGTTCAAGTTACATGAGTTATGAGGACGGAATGCCCGCAGGCGGTAACAGTCGTTTCCGCGGTTACCCAGCGCGGATGTCCGAGCGACAACAGCTCGCGCTTCTTCTTCAAATGACCTCCCAGGAAATAGCATCAGGTGAGAAGAAGGAACACTTTAGCGAACACAAACACGCGCACAATTTAATACTCTGATAAAATACATAACACATGTCCATGGTCAAACAATAACGCTCCATGTGATCTACCATGTACAGCTTTTACGCTGAACATCTTTCATGTGTTCAGACAAGTTATTTTTTTTTATTTATTTATTTTTTTTTTATGTTTACACAGATGTACATAGTTGTCAATAAAACTCACCACAACGTAGCTTTACGTTACTTTGTACATAGGTTAGTCGAAGAATATACTTGACAGCTGGATTCCTTGTTTGATCGCGAGTCTACATGTTTATTTCTTTATTGGTACACTGACAAGTAACACTCACGCGACTACGCAGTATTTGTACCTCCCGATAGGCACATAGTTTTCTGCTGTGTATTGCTCATTTTATCGAAACAAACTGCAATGCGAAATCGAGGCTAGTTACTTCGCGCGAACGAGTTTTGCCTGCCTGTACTTTCCATTCAGGCCTGCCAACCATGTAATTTTGTGTTAGTCGAGTTCCCGCGGTTCTGCTGCGGCGAATAGCGCCTTTCAATTTAAAAAAAAGAGAGAGGGGGTTATGTCAATGTAAATAATTGACGTGTGCTCGAGTTCCCGCCATAAGAGAAATGACCTGACAACGACACCGATTGCCGGTAACTTGTTGCAATGTGCACTAGGAGGCGTTAATATGTACCACTGTATATTCATATAGGTAATATAGCTACGCCACTGTAATATGTAAAACCGAAACTAGGAGTGAATTCAAATGACGGAAAATTAAACGCCATATTTAAGATTAAAACTGCACATTAGATTTAAGATTAAGTATTAAAAACAATGTAATTCATTCAAACTTCTAATTCTAAGTACACTATTTTTGTATATTTGTTAAATGATTAAACATTTAACAATAATTGTTGTTGCGGCTTATAGACTTACGACAGGCTAAAACTCGTATTCAATAAAAAACAGAAAGAAAGTAACGTAGCTGGTCAATTCCATTGCTTTGTACGTATTTGGCATTTTCCAGTTTGCATATCTGAATTTTATAATATTGATCTTGACGAATCAAAGTATGAGGGTAGCATGAGAAAAATACTTTATATACCTTTATATATATTAAAACTTAATATTTATTTTTCTTTATATATTGAAGGTATACTTCATGATATATTCAATATTTTTTCAAGTAAATAGACAAACACCAAAGGTAATGTTATAATAATTAAATTGCAATGTATGCTTTTTTCTATTGGTTAATTATATAGTTTACAATCAAGAGTTTCATGTGTTTGTCTCGCGTTACATGATTTAACAAACGATGATTCATAAAAGATCTAATTCGTCTATTTGTTTTCAGGCGGAAATCGAACAGAGAACACAACTGCATCAAATACTACTTCAAGGTCATCAACATTGCAACAGCGAGGGTCAAAAGGCCGCTGGACGAGCAAAAATGGGGAATCAGCAGTTCAGGCGTCTATCAATCGTAAAGAAGATTTTCGAGTGCGGCAGATGCTCGTGAATGGTTATGATATCAATGCTAAGGAAGCAAATGGTAAGTAAACCACAGTTGTTCTATCTTCCGTCCCACTTTTATTTTATTTTATTCTATTTTATTTATAGACGTATAATGAGAAAAATATTCGTCCCATTTTCGTTCATAGCAATTTCAAACATAAACTCTATCATAATCGTTATAACTTATAACTGTATTTTTTGACGCTTGTATTATTATTTCTAACGTCAATGAATAGCAATTAGCTTTTTCTTTGATATATCCCGTAACACGATGTACTTATGTTTGCCATTTAAAAGAGACGCAGTGAGTAAACATTAATTGTTAATTGGTATGTCTATATTTCTTAATATGTATATATTATACGAAAAATAGTAAATTGTATATTTTTAGAATCCGTATCTAGAACCCCTAGCTTTTTTAAGTATATTAGAAAGGAAAGAACGGTTCTGAATCGACGCCATATGGTCCCTAATGAGAATCCAAGCTTCTTATTTCCCCTTATATGTCTGGAATTGCTGTTTCATCTCTGAAACCTGTAAACTTTAACATTAACACCTGACCGATTTTATAACTGTATCTCTCACTATATCTCTTTCATATACGGTACATAATTATAGCGTGATAGAAGCCAGAAAGTTTTCTTTTAAACGAAAGACAACATTGCCGGGGTCGGTCACCTCCGTTCGTTCTTGTATATAGTAGAGAGTAGAGTAGAGATTCTCGTCAATAAATGAAAGCGACGGTGCACGACCTTCCTAAACGCAGGAAGTCAGCGGGTCCGGGTTCATTCATATACAATCCACCTTCGTTGCTCGGCTACCCTTTCTCTGTCCCGTTTCGTCCCATTACCCTTTAAGGTCGAAGAAACAGATGGAACGAGCTACTTACAGGGCATAACTAACAAGTTTTTTTTTCTCTTTTATCTGTTTTCCTTCTTCTTTCCATTTTTCGTTTTTTTAATTAATCCTTTTGAATCATAATAGCACGTATAAAATATTTGACCATCGTTGTACTTATTTTAGTATTCACGATTGATCATATATCAATATGAAATTCTGTTTTACCACGTAAACATAGTTTCATGCGATTGTAAAAATTTGACAAGAGAGTGAAACGCGAACATCGATTAAGAAATCGCGAAGACTTTAAAACATATTTATTTTTGCTATTTATAGGAGTTAAACTGGTGATTAAATGTTTTATATACTAGATGTATTCACGTCACAAAACAGTAATCACCAATCAGCGTCATATTTTAGTCAACCAGGTGTACTACAAATTAATAAAAAGAAGAAACGTGGAAACAAATATTTAAGAAAGTACGCTGCATTGATACGAGCAACATTCAAATAGTACGCAAGACGAACAGCACCCAATGATCTGGTGCTAGATTCACACAAGAGTTCGCAGGCATTGTGGAAACTTTTCCGAGCAACGAACTCATCAACGAGCAGCGAATACCGTTTAGAAAACAATACATATATTAAAGGGCTTATTCGCGAAAGATCTGCTTGTATCCTGCTCACGATCTTCAATATCGTAACAACGTTGCCTCCATTAACGAACAGTCTGCGAGCAGCTCGCGAATTGAGTCGTTCATAGGCTAAAGTGGTTAACCTCGCTATAAAAAAATGTTTGAAATTTTAGTGCCAAAGTACTTGTGATTGCGTTATGCTTATCTTTTATAAATCTATCGATTTTCTTTACTTCTTCTTTCGTGGAATTAATCGATTTGGTAAATAAACTGCTAAATTGTTTGTGTATAGTACTAGCCAGTGTGGATTCGGCATTACGAATAACTCCGTTGGTCACTTTCCCTTTTAGCGTATCTTGCGTGGTTGCATAAGTGGGCTCCAATCTCCGATAAAATTGAAACTATTCCATAACGCGAAGGTCGAATTTGAATGATGCCGTAGACCGTAGAATATCATAACGTTATAGTGGAAGTGGAGAGCGAATGGTGAGTCAAGTCGTAAGCTCGCACGTACTTACGTATACCTAATACCTACCGTGCGAAGACAATGTCTCCTCGGCGTAAGATATCTATATATATGTAATAGGGTATTCACCAACACTGTAGTCACAGGTGCACGACATCCTTGTTGTTCAGGGGTTGCGGAGGGATGAAACATCCAGCGTTGGGAGGGGCGGCAGACAACTCTCGTACAGATCAATACTCGAGACAGGGCCGCACTGTTCCACATAATTTTTCATCTCCGATTGCTACGGGTCTGCGATTTTCGACGTTTATATTTTAGACGATATTCAAGGGTGGAATTGTACTAGACGCTATCTCATAGTTTCGGAATGCGTAATATTGACTTTATGACTTTTTGACTTTGTTAGTACTTTCTGTATTGATGACGAATATCGTAGTTTCGTGTTAGAAAATGATACAAGCTACCCGAAAGTTGATCCGATTACAGTTTCTGAAAATTTATTAGTTTTAGTTCCAGAACTTATATGTTAAAACTATTTGAATGTTTGAAGTAGGACAGATATTGCGTATATGATTGTCAATTTTATAATAATGATGTTACGTATAGCTTTTTGTCTTAATATCTATCAAGTGTACGATGTTCTTTCTCATTCTCTCACTTTTTGCTCTCCCATTTCCTTCTGGTAATATTAGGAAAATTATTTGACACAAGGACCGCAATATATGGCACGACTTTGAAGTTAACGATGACTTCAAGAATATTTCCTTTAAATATTGGAATTATTTAAAACAATTGTCAGTAGCACAATTACTGAAGAATGTCTCCCTAGAAGATATTCTCCCTCAGATTGTTCTTAATTAATTGAAATGTGCAATATCTCTTTACAATATTCAATATAAATTTTTAAAATGAATATTGGTAAATATTAACTGAACATTTTAAATAACGTTTGTAATGGAACGATTTTTAATTACAAGGTAATGTACAAGAAATTCATTTTTTTTCAGAAGAGAAATGTTATATATATATATATATATATATATATATAGGGAATCATCTAGTTGTTAGAATTCATTTTCTTTTGAAATGTCATAAAACGACAGATAAAGTCTTCGTAGATTGATATCGCATTACATTTATCTTCTTTTTTTTTTGTCTCTTATTGTAAATTTTCTCCATGAATCTCAACATATGCAATTGTCAAAATCATAAGAAGATTCAATATCTTCACGAATGTTATAATCTATTTTCTGAAGTTGTGCCATTTTGTGAAACAATTCACTTTCCCTAAGTGTCTTCACAATGGTGGTCATTTTTAACGGAAGTTCGGCCCTGGCTTACCTGCGAGACGATGCCGACGACAAATCCAATGTTTCCACAGAGAATTTCGAACTCGGCTTTAAAGCTGAAGATTCGGTGTACCTCTGTGCCGTGCCAGGCATTCTTAAGAAAGTAATCTTTAATGCGAATGGGCGTTGGACTTACGTATACAAAGATTATATAGAGTTATTACCAATATCTACTCAATGTAATCATTCATTCATTTCGAACCAAACTCGTATATAATTTTCTGTAGCTCTATACACGTGCACGTACATCACGAACATCCTACGTTGTATGTTCTACCTTTATTCCTCGCAATCTTGTATATAATTTTTTGTAAGTTCATACATATATACAAACATCCTATCTAACGCTAAAAATTTCAAATGATATTTTCGCTTACATGGTAATCTATTGAGAAGGTCAATGTACTAAACGCAAAAAATATTCAAACAAACGTTAATGATAGGTCAAAATAATACACTAGTTAAAAATATCGTAATATATGTATATTGAAGAAGATGTATCTCTCGATTTCGTATAGCAGCATTCTGTCTTCCGTATATCTCTATTATATGTATGTCTTTATTTGTATATCAGATACGAATTGTCGTGGAATTTGTGTTACTCTTTCTTCTTCTTCTTCTTTTTCATTATTTTCTTTTACTTTTTTTTTGAGATATTTATGTCGTCGTGTGAAATTGACTAAAGTTTCGAAGTAGAATCTCCAGCTAGTAACGTAATTAAAGCGAATGCAGTTTTCATCGGACTGGTCAGAGAAGGAGAAGGCGGTATCGGGCGCCGCCCGTGTCTTAAAGCCGATAGACTACTCAAGAAATGACGGGCTTGTTTATCGCGACGTCGCGTCGCGTCGCGCCGCGTCTGTTCCGAACTTATTTTCACTGGTAGTAACCATATGTGTTCTCTCGCGAAAACAAAACGACGCCATCTGTACCTATGCGACACCTTTTCTGTATGTCGAGATAGTATGTACATGAAACCTTTTCGTCATGATATATATTTCGAATAGCGAAATATAAGGTGTCTGATTATTCTCGTCTGCTGCAAACAATTTTGGAATGGGAACATTCGTGTGATAAGAATAAATATCGTCCCGTTATAAGGAATGTATTTAACAAGTTGTTGAAAATGAACACTGCCACGTGAAATCCGAACTATTTCCCTGTTTTTCACGCATTAGCCTCGTTCTATATTCCACTTTTCTTCTTTTTTCGAAATTAACGTGCTCGCTGAACGGATGGAACCATTTAAAGTGACCGCAAAAGATTACATTTCTTGGAAATTAATCGAAATAACAGAAATATTTTATGCCAAATACATACTTCGAAAATCATTTCGAAGTATATTGAGTTTCTTTTTATAACGATAATTTATTATGTTATATTTATATAATGCGATATTACATATATTAAACATGCATATATATATACTATATACAACTTCAAATCCAAGGAATAGACTTTATTTACAACATCTATCACTTAACTCTCACTCGTCCTTCCATTCTTCAAAGTAATATTATATATAATATCACGTATATTATTATATTATATTTTAATTATTATTACAAATTAGCTAATATATAATGGAGAAATGCATGTATTATTGCATTCAAAATTCGACATAATAATGCTCCCCTACTTAATCCTTAGAGAGTTCTTAATCCTAGAGTCAGACAATGTGCCACCATATATGTGTGTATGTATATATCCTAAAAAAGATCTGAATACTTGAAAGAGAGAAAGAATTTTGTACCCTGGTCCATAATAGTTATTAGGAAAATAGTTCGAGTATCTGTTATTCAGTTTAACCTGCAGTAATTCTTAATACAGCGATTTCGATGCAGATGTTTCAGATGAATCAATCTATAGAATTTAATACCTTATTGTCAGGTAAACGAGTAGTACTGTACTTTCATTGCTTTAATGCCATTTTATATAAAAATTTCTAATCAACGAACATAGACAACGCGGTATAACGATTACACGATCCTTGCATAATCGAAATTATCAGGTTCGTGTTTATCGCAAGATCACATCGGCTGAAAATTTCAAGTGCGAAACCTTGAACAACGTTTTCCTCGCGATATTAATCGTCCAAGGATTTCTTCTATTACCTCGCACGCCATCGACTGTTCAGTTATTCGCGTTTTCTGCTTCTCACGAACAGTGGGGATAAAGCATTTTATCGTTCGTTGAATGTCGGACCGTTGATAAACAGGAAATGTGTTTTACCAATGAAACACGCGGTGTGAAAGGAACGAGAATAAAAGTCTAGAATCTTGGAACACGACGAGTTCCATCTTTGCCCGTAAATGGCCAGCTTTATTCTAACGGCGGAGATATCGATCGGGAATAAACCAACGAATGTCGCAACTCCTCGACAAGGATCGTACACTAGTCAAGTTAACATGACAGTTTACAGGACGTTCGGATTCGAACGCTTTTGTGAATACGCTAAGAGGATATCAATTACTTGAAAGCGTCGCATTTTTTCCCTTTGTCTAAATGAAATACACAGATTCTTGGAGACGCTTCTATTCGTTATCACTCTTCTGGAATTTAATAATAAGAGCACATTCTTTTCTTTAATTCCATTCCGGCTTTTTATTTATTTATTTTTCACTTATTTATTCTTTTCATCGATTTTTCTTTATGTAACAATATGTACTACATATATTACAATACGTAAAAAGTGTAAGAAATATAATTTATTAGAAAAAATTGTGTTTGTAATACTTAATTGAACGTTTAGTTAAATATTAGTAATCTTCCATTTTATATTATTACATAATTGCAACTATATTAGAACGGTACCCACGGTTTTATGTTAACATTTTTAAATAATTGAGGACAAGGAGAAAGAGGGATAATTAGAGTAGCAATGAAGAATATAAATATAATGAATAAAAATTGATAAAGAATATAATACGCAATAATTTAACTTGTAATTAATTGCAACATATCTATCTACATAGGCGACATATTTAGAAAAACATTTACATACTCCTAAAAAAACAGCATATCCTCTAAAATATTGATAAATTTGACTTTTCACAAAAACATTCAATTAACGTTTACCGAGCTATTTACCAGACTACATACATATATACTTGATGCTAACCACAACGTAAAAGAACGAGATAAAAGAGGTGGAACTCAATATTATAAAAATGTTACTGTCTCAGTCTTTACTACCATTTTTGTCATATCTGGCAAACAGGCAAGTGATTCGTGATACTCGAGATAGTTAATCAGAAAAAAATGCTAAAAAAAAATAAAGCGGTCACGACAATCATACTAGTCTATCGCCTTTAAAGTAAACGTTGCTTTTCATGTGTGCAAATACCCTAAGAGCATGTCTCGTCCCTTTCGTATTCATCAGTAAGCCACATGTCGACTAAACATGTCAGTCTTCCCCTCATAAGCCCTCATGGCAGTTTGGCATTCTACCGAATCACGTTTTCACTTTTTCAACCAGATTGTACTTGCTTTGTTTCCTATTTCCTGTTTCCTTTCCTATATCTTATTTGTTCATCTCTCCAACACTTTACAAACGAAACGATCGTAAATATCGCTGATTTTATCCAACGATTTTGAAAGGTTTGTTTTTGTCGATGGCGACCCTTCTCCTGTTTTTAGGAGACGCACACGGCCATCTTGATTTATTATACTGGTCACTAAGGCCGGTTTCACATAGAAGTATGCGTATCGCGATACACGTATCGCGAGCTGCGTACCGTGTCGCCGTGTGTTTCAATGTTTCATCTATCACCTTCATACGAAAAGTACTTATCGTTGCCAAAATAGAGGAAACGAATATGTGTATTTAGTATCTACGATATGTATACTTCTGTGTGAACCCAGCCTAAAGTCTTCGTAACGTTTATGTTCTGTCTTATTGAAAAAAAAAATAATTCGCAAAGTATTCAAACAATTAACGGGTGATGAAAAGAAGTGCTTCCTACATTTCAGAATGTGTACGCACGATTTAAATGTTCTTTTAGGAAAAATAGAAAATTCCATGAAAAAAAAAACAATACAACTTTCAAGGAAGGTATAAGTCCAAGAGAAAAGCAAGCAGTATGTTCGAGGTAAATCTTTTTATTAACGAAAAGCATATAAAAATTAAATTATTTATCTATGTATGTGCATCGAATTTATTTAAGTGTTGGTTGGTTGCTGTGGATTAATTGTTTGTAGTGACTCCAGTGTACATGGTGACGGTGTGGGTGTTGAAACGGCTGATGAATTTAGTGATTCTGATGAAAACTGTTGGCGATTTGTATTGGAAAGTTCTTGTATTTGTAATTCGGATATCACAGAGGAAACTCGAGCTTTAGCTATTATTTGATTGTATGGTGATAGTTTTTTAACAGTTAACGCTATACTTTTGAAAAATAGATCTATGTCGTCCATAGTTTGTTGTTCTTCATTCACGGTCCTACTAGTATTACTTGAAGCATAATCCATTAATACTGCTGTTGCTGGTTCTCTTTTCATCTTTCTCTTGAATGTTTCTATTGATATGTCGCTAACTTTAGAAGATGATGATCTTTCTATTAAATTGCTATTGTCTTCTGTCGTATTGACGTCATCCAGTTCATCATTGGATTCGTCACTGGCGTGTACTTGTACTGAGGTAATAGTTTCTCTTTCCTTCATATATGGAATTAAGAACGACATTTCATCTTCGTATCTCCATTTTCTAATTTTATTTGCGGCTTGTCCGCTCTTTGTATCTTTTCTTTTCCTCAATGATCTACGAAAACTATCTCGCAAACTGTTCCATTGTTTTTTACAATGTTTAGCTAAAAAGGTTAAAGAAAATTAATAACTATCATAGGTGTCATAGTAATTAGAGCTAAAATATATGCTGTTCTCCAGATTTATAGCAATCTGATTCATAGCTTTCGATTATCGATTAGGCCATACTGCTGTTTCATTTATCATACATTCATATATAATTGAGATTTACAAGATAATACTCAGTCAGGTCAAGTGGCTTGCAATAACTGATGAATTTCGGAAAACTTGGAATTTTCTTAATTGTATTCGTGCTTTGAACGAAAAGCGTGTGATTATTACTACATCATCTAACAGCCGGTTCATTCCAATTACAAAGAAACATTTTCTATTGTCTTATTAGCTTTAGTAGATGCCAATTATAAATTTATAGCAGCTGATATCGGATCGTACGGAAAATAATAGCAATAGCGGAATATTTTGTAATTCAAAATTAGAAAAATATATAAGAAACTTAATGTACCGAAGCGCCTCGTGATATTCGAAACCGTAACTCGATAATCCCGCTAAGTAACATTATAATTATCGGCATTCACAAGCGAGAAGAGCGTGTGAAAAATATTTTCCGAATTTTAACGCAAAAATTCAAAATATACCAAGGAAAAATTCAGTTAACTCCGGAACATGCGGATAAAATTATTACTCAACGACCTATATTCTACACAACCATATCACATTTCACAATTTTCAACTACTAACTATGGCACCTTTAGGAAGAACTTTGTCTTAGCAAAATCTTCCATTGCAAGGTGATAGTAATGCTTTTGTAGCGTCTTATATTAGAGATACATTTAAAGACTCCTTTAATAATGAATTTGGAAATATTGAGTAATTGCATACAAGAAACTAACTATCAAATTATGTACAGACAGTACGAAGCTGACCCGTGAGGCAGCCTCAACCGATAGCTGTCTCGTGTCATAACATAGAATACGCGAGGCAAGCAAGCGAGGCAGGGTAGGCTGCAGTTACACTTTCGATAAAGTCGTCTCAATCTTCCATACGCATCCAAACGAATCATTGACTCTTCCCGAGACCGTCTCGCGAGTCAGCCTCGCACTCCCTATACATAGCTTAAGACGTAAGAACACGTGGATAATATTCGTTCCACTAGGGAAAATAAAATCTGATTATATGTTACCTGGTTCATTTAGCATTTTTCCAATTTCCTTCCAGGCAGCGTCCTTTTTATCATTATCACTGTAACTTTTATCCTCCTGGTTGTATAAAAAACCATAGTATCTGACTAATTCTATTAATTTTTCGTTGTGCATTATAAAATATAGATATGTACACGTTCGTCCACTAGCAAGATTCTGCCTGAAATAAATGCATGTCAAGGTAAATTTATGTTATCCGTTCAGACACGGAACGGTTACGGCACGGTTCCGTTCATGACTGGTGTGCTAAGCGCTGAAGCGCAGAAGCGGCACGTGAGGAAATGCTGCCACCGACACTTGTGCAGACACAGGATATAACTATAGGACGTGTCCGCCTTCATATACAGATATCATAGACGAATACAACCACATGCTTTTATGCAGTGGTGACTGTGACCACCGTCTTGTAGAGCGCACGACTGATTGTGTCGTTGGCGGGATCAGCCCGCGTCCGATTGGCGAAAAAGAACGTTCTGGGCTCGCCGTTGGTGGGGGACGCGGGGAAAGGCGGAGCCAATCGTCGACACAGCGACGCAACATGGCCTCTAGTTCGCGAGGGGCCGTGTTCGCGTGCACGTCGAGCACGTACACGTACGGACTTTCCCCCGGCGGACCGACAGATGTCGCCCTGACCGCCTTTGAATCGTCAAGATCGGCGTGACAATTGGTCTCCCAAGAAAAAAGGAGATCGAGAAAGAACCTGTTTATTGTAAAAAAAAAAAAAAAAGAAAAGAACGTGATCAAATAACAGTACGGTCAAAAGCATTTGTGGGAATGAGTTGAAACAGAAGATTTAGCATTGCCTGTAATATCAAGCTGTAGAAGACACCGGGAATGATGATAGCTCATCCGTTACATTTTGAAGCATCGAAACTCTTGTTGGATCTTTCGAAACCTTTCCTCTCGAAAACGGAATCGTTTCTTGCCAATTAATTGTCGTTTAATCAGGTGTGTTGTGCGTTGTTATAATAACTGAATTGTGGTAGAGCAATCGGAATTTTTTTTAGACATGTACACACGAGATTGTGAAGATGCCAGTCAAATATCTTAGGGAAGTGTTGAGAGTGTGTGTATATGTCGAGACTGAAAATTTGTGCTAATTTGTCAAGTGTCCTAATTCTTCATGTGTTGATAAACTACGTAGACCTTAAATGTAATGAAAATATTATTCTAATAGGACGAAAGGAGAAGGAGAAAGAAATGTTACTTTCCTTAAAATGTTGATCAAGTAATCCAAATATTAGAAATTATTATGTACATTCTACTAAACGTTTACCTTAAACCACAGTTACATTGTTCCTATATTCTGTATTATATTTTATCGACGTCCAGACATTTGAAATGTTTGAAGCAATTTTTGGAAGAGTACGCCCATAAGCTTTTATTTCTGTTTTATTTGTGACTATAGATATTACAGGTGTGAATTCACCTGATGAAAGTACAGCAACTGCCCCTGGTAGCCCATGCTCTCCGGCTGAAACGAGCGCATCAGCGCCGTCAAAGGAACAAGAACAAGAGCAACAGCAGCAGCAGGTTTACGAACATCACCATTCTCAATTTCAACAACAGCAGCAACGTACGACCGGAAGTGCGCCAGCCGCTGCACCGCACGTTGCTGAGGACAGTGGAGCCCCCTGTGAAATGCGGAGGACACCACCGCAAAATAAAGGTGAGTTTATATGCAATCTTTTTATGCACTGATATTATTTGCACGATAATTTACTAAAATTATAGTGTACTAAAGTATTTAGATAGACAGATGTTTACGCATTTACGAAAAATCTAGATACAAAATGTACAGAATGCATATAACATATAAAATTATGTAAAATTATTAAAGTTTAATATTACTCTCTGTTTAAACTACATTCTTTTAGTTATATTCATAAAAATAACATTGTATAAAAATCTATAGACTGCTAATAATATTAGTGAATTGACAAATGATAAGTTGTTGGACAACAATTAGCTGGCTTGTAATTAGTACAATTCACTTGTAGAGTTTTACTTTATATTACCAAGTTTGTTACACAAGACATAATTAATATCAATAATTACAGGTTACAATTTGTGACACTTTGTTAATAATATCAGTTCAATTATGCGAAAAAGCCCTGATATTATTTTTTTACTACTTTTTAGAATTGAAGTTTAATTCTTACGTGGAATTTGATCTTTTCATGCATGCTGAATTCCCTCATAGGTGCTTTTATATTGAATATGTCGAAAAAGTGAATATTTTTTAAATATGCATAGTAGATTTTCAAGTAATATTAAATATAATTACTTATAGAAACAGTAAACATATACATACATATGTTAGCTATAGTAATGTGTATGTTTGATATAATACTTTAGTTAATAATGTTATTTACTTGGAACGTTTTAAAATTCTAATTTTATATAAATTCACAAAAGTTAAATTTTTATTATCTAACAATGTAGTTAATACAGTTAATAAAATGTTCTTACATTCTTTATCTTTATTCTTTATACTAGAAAATAAAAAGATTAATTAAAAAGAAGTGTTAAAATTAAGAAAAGGTTTCATGTCTGTGTACTTACTAATATTTATTTATTGATAACTACTAATGCATTTTGCTGTATCGTTTTACCGATATAATAAAGACCGACTTTACCGACATAGCTTTTAATAAGTTTCTTTTTGACGAATATAATAACAATGTAAAAAAAAGAACATAATTAAAAACCACACGTTACAATAATTTTATATTGCATGTATATTGAAATTGATAATTACTTATGGAATAGATATATTTAAAAAGATGATGCAGAAATAATCTTTATTTTCTTTATATGTTTTCTTTTTCCATAAAACAACCTTCAGAAAATTTCCATATAACAATATTATTTAAATTCTTAATAAATATTTTCTACTGCAAAACTGAATTCATAGCCGGAAAAATAAAGGAAGTAGACAAATCATTTTGCATTCTGTATCATTATACAAATTATTCAGAAACTGAAGATAGAATTACAAAACAGAAAAATTTTGCATTTATCTCTGTCACCATAACATCAGAGTATCATGAAAAATTATCCCATCGAACGCAATATGTACTCGATGTATCGTGAAACACATAAAAGATCGTGGCAATTAGCAAGATTATTCTTTTCACCACACGTAAGCGCATGATAAATATTTAACACGATCGTAACCTATCTATACGCGCGTGCGCGTACAATGTGTATCGCTCGTATAGCTGGACACGCGTGAGCGTGCAATCACTACCGATCGGTAATAATAGCGAGCGATGCAGAAACACCACTTAATTAGACGTGACATTCCCCAGTAGTGACGCGTCGGTATCGTGCGCGCGATGCAGTGCCGCGCCTGGTAGAAGTTGGTCGAGACGGAGACGCGGCGACACAGTCGCGAGCCGGTTCCTCTCTCTCTTAGCTCTCTCATCGTCAGTGTCTTCGCTCTAGCGCGTTGTGTGGGAGCCGTACGAGTGGCAGTAGTGTACACACGCTGCTTCGATGGTTACTGAACCTCTCGTCGGCCTGTCTACTTTTTGCATTCTACGCTCGATCGTCACATTATCCTTTTTTGCCCATTATATTATTCCGCGATAATCCATCGAGAATCATTGTATCGTCAGAAGCCGTGTTAGTTGGTGGTCCGTCGTGGGAGCAGGTATGCACTCGTGGTTGCGTTTGTACACGTTCGAAACCCTCTGGCTGCCATCGTTTGATCCAAAGGTACCGTTACCAGCAAGTACGGTCGACCACGTGGCTTAGCGCGTGTTTCTACTCTCTTAACGTGCGTCGTTCCATCGAGTCGACGTCCCGTTTACCGACGACATTCGATATCAACCTAGAAAGAAGCGTCAGTCGCGAACCAGGAGTGCTGAACCTTGGAATACATCTCTTCGCTGCTGTTCTCTTTGCTGTCGAACGAGAGAGGGACAAAGGCAGACTTGTACGAGGTGAGAGAAGGGGGAGAAAAAGAGGGAGAAGGTGAGAGAGAAAGAGAGAGAGCGAGCATGCTGACTGGCAAGTACATTGGACACGTTTGCGCTCGCGGGCTGCGTCCATCGACACCACTAGGGTGATCGTACCTCCGAAAGGGGTCTGTGTTGCAGTTATTGCAACAGCGCACCATTTTCTAACAAGCTACCTTGGGTTATTTACGTCTCTTTGTCTTTTAATTCTGTAATCGGAAACCGAATCTTTGTGTTGAATGATTTTGGTACAAGTGTACATTTTAAGGAGTCTAAATAATTTATATTCACGGTTGATAGATATTTCAGTATTGTGATCATCTATGTCGAAACCGTGGTTAACGTAAAAATCGTGCCAATTTGCATTCTTTTTTGTCTCTTTGTCTTTTTCTTCCAAAGCCAGAAATGGAATTATCGTTTTGAACAATTCTGGATAAGATACAAGTGTCTAAATCATTGATTTTCAATCTTTTACAAAATTATATTTGGTACAAGCAAGGGCATTTACACCGAATAGATTTTGTTGAATTGGTTGTTATCATTTCTTTATTTGACAGTGTAAGTGACTAAATGCATAATAATGAACGTAATTGACTTATCGCGTGGTTTTAAACATTTCCGCGGCATACTGGTTGAAAATTTCTGATCTAAATGATTTATACTTGCGATTAATATTTCAGGCTTCTACGTGGAAACCGTTGCTAACGCAAAAATCGTGTCAATATCGCAGTCGTCGCAGTTTATTGGTCGTTAACAAAGTCAAATCGAAGACTAGGAAATATTTAACCGCGGCAATTAAACGTACGTGCATAGCGAGGAACAAAACCGGTTGCGTAGTTTGTCTCGTTCATTTCGCGGAACATGTTGGAAACACGATATAGCCTGTTCGCTACGCTCGCTTTCAATGTAGCTGAAATCTTTTAAACTTCAGCTTAAGCGATATGCTAATCTTTCGCAATATAAACTGACGGATAGTCCGTAGGAGGAAACAGCGACACTTTACAGAGCAGTATCTCGGTTGACCTTGATTCTCGTTGTAACATTTTGTCATTGAGCTGTTCGATAATTGGATTTAGATCAGTACTTTACTAGTCGATCGGCCATTACCAATTGTTCATCTGTAAATCTTGTTTTAATCACGGTATCATAATGTTTTTAAGAACGATAATATTTACATACATTTTTACGTATGTATATATTCGTTTTTTTAAGTAGGAAGTCAGAAACAATATTACACACTTACGCAGGACGTTTACGTCTAATTGAGCTAATTGAAGTATTATATATGTATATTGATTGCCACTTAATTTTAATGCAATGATTTGTATGGCATATCAAAAGATAATTGTCATGCGTTAATTTATGTCATCGATTGTACAATTATCTTTGTCGCGACAAGTTAATGAACTTCTCCTGCAAACAATATCCGATAAAACGTGTTTCGTTATCGGTCAAAAAGGGTATGATATCTTCATTCGTCGGATAAAAGCTCTAGCTCTCGATTCGTGTTTTGCAAGGTCAGGAACGAAAGCGAACAGAATAAACGACTTCTAGTATATTCCTTCAACGATATATAAAGCAATTCCGCGTGTATTTTATGAAGTTATCTTTTCAGCTATCTTATCGATCTTCAATATTTGATTTGTCGAACATTAATATTATAGTTAACTTCCTTTGCGCGTGATTACGTTTTATGGAAATTTATATGTTACTCTGAGCGCGTGATATTTACATAATACATGTATTTGGCGAATCGTGAAATATAGCCATCTCGATTAGTACGACACGATTAATAAATCGTCTCTCTCGATAGCTTTTTTAACGTATTAATGATCCACTCCCCTGAAGACAGATTTCTTCTATCGCGCAGGAAGTGGGAGGGCGGAGCGTATATGTGTACATATGTACATACACTATGAAATAATATACGTTGCATTCCAAGAAGCACGTACGTCGGATACACTGTGATATTTGCTTATCGTCGTTTCTCAGTAAGAATGTTCCATAAATATGTAATGCCTTTGAGAGAGATATAGCGAGGTCATAAAATCGGTCAGGTGTTAAAGTTTACATGTTTCGAGAGTGAAAACAGTAATCCGCAACATACGGTGGAAATAAAAAGCTCGAGATTTCGTTTAGAATCGTATCGCATTAATTCAGAATTATTTCTACTTTTGTAGTGTATCCAGGAAGATTGTATACATGTAGCTCGCAATCTGGAAAACAGATTCTGAAATAGTACAATTTGCTGTTCTTCGTACGATGCATAGGTATTATTAGATTGCATAATAAGTTCGTTAAAACGCACATTAAGTGTTATTAGTTTCATATAAAAGTTATTCATTTAGTTTAATTGTTATAATTAGTTTACTTATCCTATTTATTTATAAATATGTGTATCTATCGCCAAAAATACAGATTCATGTGTCTTTACAATCTTTAAACAATTTTTCATAATATTCTTCAAAATGCGTATCCTAACGAAATGAGAACGAACTTATTACTCAGTATAAAGAAATTCTATATATCAATACGCAAATGATTTTTGCAGTCTAAAATTGAAGGTCTTCTATAAGACGGATACAGTTTTGGATGCGGTTATCATCAATAGATGTCGCCGATTAACAGTTTAATTTACAACCCCGATCTATTTATGCAACAACCTAAAATTATGCTACGTGCGTAGTCGCGGCGCTAACAATAAACATATTTGTTTCAATTTCGATCGATTAAAAGGAACATCGACTAATTTGAAGCGTCACTATTTGCCTGTTGTGATACGAGGGTATTGTTTGTAGATTCCAATGGCGGAACATCACGCGATAATTCGTGTGAAACATAATGCTTTAAGGCTTTTAGTTTTAATGTCTCGGGCTAAAGATCGAGAATTCTCTCTATACGTAATAATAAACAAAACAATTTCTATTTTAAATTCACGTTTTTTATCTCACCGTAAGTGGTCGCGAGACGTTCGTCGATCTACCAAACTGTATAAAAACGAATCAGAACGCTCTTCTCGACCGATGCGATCAAGTCGAACGGAATTTCCTAAAGCAATTAAAAAGCATCGAGGCATCTGTATACAGTGAAATCATTTCCGTGAATCGTCAGCGTTGTAAGAGACGGCGAACAACTACGAATTCATTGACTAGTGAAGTTGGCGTATTTTGGGATACACTATTCGCAAGCGCCAAGTTTCATTGGCACAATTCCCTCTTCCGAAAGAGCGAGAGAGACAGAGAGGAACACAGTGTAGATGGGAGGGGGAACTACGATCAATGACCAAACGAAAGAGATCTTAATAAAAGTACGATGCTATTTAGAGAGTATCTTAGAGTGGAATCGATATTAAACGTGCAACGTTTTCGTACAATTCGGCATAGGTATTGATTTTGAATTCTGCAATTATAGAGTGACGTTCGCGTTAACTCGTAGATTTAATTATATATTGATCGAGAGCAGTGCTTGCGTCAGCATCGCTTTCAACATTGCACGGTATCCTAGAATCTCTCGAAACAAGCGTTCCATGAAATCAGCGGGGCAAGCCTCGTATTATTGCTATGCCACGGAATCCGTTTTCCCGCTCGGCTCGCGAATCTCTCTCGGGCCAATTCCGCCCGTTAAAATACACTCGAAACGATTACGTTGGCGAACGTAATTGTATCTCGCGATGGATCCTTTCGTGCGCCTAATGAACGTACACTTGTCACGTACACTATAATTTTAGTATTCCATTTGCGTTTGCCACTTAATCGAGGTATTCTGGCCTTTGACTCTCTAACTGAGATAGTCCGATCGCTAATCTTTACCGACTTCTAACGATTTAACCTTCACCATCGAATAAAAGTTTGAAAATTATCCTACTCGATGCTAAATTGTTCTTGCTCTGTAAAATGCTTTCGTAGATATTGATATGCGTGATACGTACGAGATTAATAATATTTCGCGAAAATAAAACGTTACAGTATTTCAAACTATTTCGATTTCCCGGGCAAAATATATAAAATTCACAAGGCGATGAGAATCGATACTGTTATGTACAATTAATCAGTTAACTAAAATAAATAACGAATATATAAATAATCGATTGCTACAGCGCGACAGAAATTTCTAGAATAAAATACTCGAAAGATTAATCTCGATTCCATCGGTCGGTAAATTTCGCTTATTGTACCGATCGCGCACCGCAGCCAAGCGAATAAAAAGTTTAATATGGCATGCCTTCCTGTAACGCGATCGTCCGGTAAAAGGCCACTAATGAATCGATCGCGAATCGGGATGCCCCCTCCACACTTTCCTCGAGGAACTTGTTCTCCCGGGGGTCTCTGTGATTAACGGCCGTACCCTCAATGATAGCAAGCAGCGACTCATTCCTCTCTGGATCTCTTACCATCCTTGTCCTTCTTTCTTTCGAATGCTTTCCTCTTCTCCTTTTCACTTACCTTCTATTTCGTCCTCTTCTTTCTATCAGTTTCTTTTTCTCTCTTTTCTCGGTTTCTTCAACTTCAACTATCCTCGATGAATCTCTCCCTCGATGCGAGAGGAATACTGGTTTCGTGGAAACTCATTCCCCTGCTATTTCGTCGTTGTTCTTGCAATTAACCGGCATTTTCTGTTCTCCACAGTCGATAGATCGGGAACCGGGCAGTCTGGAAGCTCGCCGAGGGTGACGCTTCGGCTCAACCAGGTGCGTGGAGCGAGGGATGAAAAGAAAGGAGGGGGTGCTACTAACTCCCGTCAAGGCGGCATAAACGCACAGGTATACATATATACATACATATATACATATGTGAATATAATATTATATATGTACAGGGTGTCCCGGTATTGATGGTGATCGGGAAGAAAGTGATTGATTCTACATACGCTATGACGCTTCTTTTGGAACGTGTTTGAAGATTTGTCGAGTATAGTTGAACTTGGCTGATTGAATCGGATTAGACAGAAGTGAATAATCGATAGGAGTTATTCTATGCGCGAAAACGAGTCGAAAATTTGTTCATAAGACACATGACCTTTTGTTTCAGAGACATATGAATTTGGGAATTTATCAGACGCGCGTACTGGGTCAGTTCTTAATTGAATATGTTTGAACTTTATTTTGTTGAGAATGAGACTTTAAATCGAGAAATTGTATTGTAAATTTCTTACACATTTTCACATGTAGAATATTCTTCTGTCGATTGTTTACTTGTAGCTAATCGCTAACTAGCCAGATTCACGTATGCTAAACGAATTTTCAAAGTCGATTTTCCGCGAAAATAGAACGTCGAATGAAAAAAATTTATCTTATATCTTCGATTTATTTCTTCATATAGAATCACCCTCTCGTCGGTTGTGCCATTAATACTGTGACACCCTATATGTGTCGGATATGTACATACATGATACATACATACATATATATATATATATATATATATATATATATCAGTACTTGATAGGTCTCTTCGATGGAAATCTGTGGTTTGGAACGATCGTTACGAATATCGTTAAATTTTAATGATCACGAGAACCTGGGATATTAAGAAACGATCGTTAATTCGATTTAACTGACCAAAGCAATCACAGGAGCTTCGACAATGTATAAAATATATAGTACATAGTTAATAATATTAGTTCATAGTTAATTGTTAATAGGAACTGTATATAAAAAGAAAAACACTAACCGATGTACTCAATAAATATATTAGTGATATTTTTTACTTAATGTTCTAAGTTTTCGCTGACACGCAACGCAAATTAACTTTGCCATTCGTTTAAATATGGGTTTGTAAGAATGACGTTTAAAAGATGCGCATCGATTAGCGAGCAGTACCGAGGTCGTTGTTACGAAGTATGACAATAAATATTATACATACGATGGAAATAATGAAATATACGATAACGTGTAAAAATACTAACAAGCAAAAAACATTTGTATTTTACAAATTATACGTTATTTATAGTAATGATAAAGAATGTGTATGATTCGCGCATTGCGTCAAGAAGTTGTATCATTTTTTAAACATGTATTTGCAGAATCAAGGTCAAATGGAAACTTCGTCGAAGACGTCGTCAAACGTCTCGTCAGGGACCGTAAATGCCGTCTCGGGCTCCAGTACCTCTGGAAACACAACATCTACCGGTGACAGCGGCGACGTGTATGAATTCAAAAGTTCGAAAGAGCCAACACCAGTTAGAGGTGCAAGCTCGTCGCCGAATCCTAATCCCGAGAAAGATAAAGATGGTAACAAGTCTGCTAACAATCAAGGGAGTCAAAATGGTGGTAACAACGTGTCTACTGCTGGTAGTGCGACAACATCTTCTAGTGAAACAACGACCGCATCAGTTACTACCGATGATGCTCCAGCGGTTTCAGCGTCGCCTTCGTCTAAGCGTGCGTTTGAAAGCGACAATGCGGAGGAACAGGACGAAGAGATTCGTCGGAAGAAACGAAAAGATTCGGAACCTGCGAAAGAAAATTTAAAAGGCACCACCACTGGAAGACAAAGCACCGGTAGAAATTCCACTAATACTGGGGAAAAGGTTTGTTTATTGTTATTAGCTATAAAATATATAACTAAACTATTTATATAATCGGTGGAAAAAATAAACTAGAACAAACTGAAATCATTGGTAAATTGATCATTGCACGACAAAATGTGTAAAATAAAATTTACGATGCTAAGAGGAATATATGTATGCTGCACATTCGTTTTTTCCTTTTTCTTTTAAGATAATTGTTTATTGATATTGTAATTAATAATAAATTAATATTAAACTAATATTTTTCCTTTCTTTGTAGTGTACAAAATCGGGAAAACAAGGATCTGGGGCAACATCGAGCAAGAACAATCAAAACACAACTTCGATTAGTACGGACAGGAAAAGTCCAAGTACTTCTTCGATGGCAAGTAGTCCAAAGCCTTCGAATCCGTCTGGTTCAACGATTAGTTCTAAAACAACAACACCAGCACCCCCAGAATCTGATGGTGAGGACGATCGGTCGAAAGGATCAGATTCCAATTCAGCTCCTAAAGTACCACCTTTGAAGATAGTTATTCCACAAAGTACTACGTCCGAGCAAGAGCAAGGTAATAGAAACGGAAAGAGCACATCTAATAGGAGTCATCAGTTGCCCTATGTAGTTGCCAGTTCTAACAGTAATGATTCAACGGATAAAGAACAGAGTCAATCCACTAGTGGAACAACGAGTCCTACAGAAAGCGGAAATAATACAAAAAATGAGGATAAGAAAGATTTCAGTGGTGCCTTACACGGAGAAGAAAGATCAACGCATCACCAAAGAGTGTTAAGAAGTTCGCATAGATCCGGTAATGGGAGTAATGGATCAGCGACCTTGAAAGAAAACTCCTCTTCTTCAGGAAATGGAAATTATTCGAACTCGTCTCCATTACCAGTAACTGCTTCGACGGATCGTTCCAATAATTCATCACCACAACAGAGACATCATTCACCAACGCCTGAAACACCTGGTTCTGAATCGAATAAAAATACCTCAACGGAAGTCTCAAATTGCGGCACGACTTCAAAGACAAATATTATGACAGAAAAATCCGAGAAAAACAACGAAATAAGTGGAAAATGTCAAAAAGATAGCAGTACCGAAAATTCTGAAAATACTTCCACTACTACCTCATCGACGACGTCAAATGTAGGCACCCCGGCACCACCGGTCGAACTTCATCCTAGAAAAAGAAAAATGAAACCTAATAAAGAAGCACAACAAGCTGCTACCGCTGCCTCTAATGAAGCATCTGAAACAACAAATACGGGTCCAGAAGTTCATCCACATGATCAACCAATTACTAATTGTTATCAGTTGTTTTTAAACATTCGAAAACAGGTTCGTATATTTACCGTTTTTAATATATTTCAACAATTCTTTTTATAAAAAGTGTATTGTAAGTATATTTTCTCTCTTTTAGATCGAACGAAGGAGAAAAGGCCTTTTTCCAGTTCAACCAAAACCACCTCAGGGTTTTAAAGATTATTTAATGAATCGTTGTACATACGTGTTAGCTGGGAATGCAAATAAAGAGCCAAACGTTAATCCTCCGGTCGGATTGCAAGGCGCTATGAAGGACTTGTATATTGAACAAGAAAAAGAGAGATATCGTCTCAGAATGCAGCATGTTGTTGAAAAAGAAAAGCTAGTTTTGTCGGTAGAACAAGAAATCCTTAGAGTACATGGTAGAGCTGCTAGAGCTCTAGCCAATCAATCCCTTCCCTTCTCTGTTTGTACGATATTAAAGGATGAAGAAGTTTATAATGTTATTACTCCAGAGCAAGAAGAGAAAGATAGAAACGCGAGGAGTAGATACAATGGTAGATTATTCTTGAGTTGGTTACAAGATGTAGATGATAAATGGGAAAAAATTAAGGTAAAAATTATAACGGTTATTATAATATTTATACCTGAATTATATAGATTAGACAATTATAAATATATATATATATTGTCTTTAATTATTTGGGTTAAATTAATTTATGTTACGTAAAAACCGACTGATAAGCTTTTTCCATGAGTATCAGTTTAATAAGATGTAATACATTGATAGATGTTCCCTTAAAATTTGATCTGTCAAAGCTAGGATAAAATTAAAGAAAAAATTATTATTTTAGGAAGCAATGTTACTCAGGCATCACAATGAAGCTGAATCATTACATGCTGTACAAAGAATGGATTGGGAATGGAAATTAAAGGAAGTTGGATTATGTGAATTCAAAGCAACACCACAAATAGAAGATATTCATGTCCCGATGGTACATGTTTCAGATGACTTCGATTTACTCCCAGCTTAGTGTATAGTGATTACAATTGACTCGAGACATTTCGCTCATTCCTTTGAAATAATCTCAAGGGATATACATAATTATAATCTGTGATCTCTTTAATAATGTATTTGCCGTTCTTGCACGGTTACCAAATTACATTGTACTGCTCTTAAAACTATTGTTACACAAGGAGGCTATATCTAAAAAACATTTGACTCTAATTAAATTATATATTCCATTATATTTATACTCTTAACTAACTTTTCAAAATTTATGTATCACACTATATAAATTATTTTTGTTTACGTTTAATACTTAACACGTTTTATTCGCGTATTATATAATTAAAAGGATGAACATATGAAAATTATATCATTGGACGATTTGCAATATTTTGCAAATTCAATAACTGTAAAATTTCGTGCGTTAGTAATTTGGTATTGTATTTTTTAATATACGGTCTCTCGTAATAATGTATGTATATATTTTGTACCTAGCAACTTATATAGTGCTTTTAAATAATGTATAAAGATTTTAGACGAAAAAACCGTGTAATAAATGAAATTATACTTGTCAAATTATTTTTGTTTTCCATTTTTGTTGTCCATTGTTATTCTTTTGTTTTCTGGCTGGTTGATCGCAGTAATATTTAATTCCTCTATTTCAAAATTTATTGGTTTGTTATAATTCATAATAATCCTATAATGTTCGGCATTTATAAACTTGCATTCATCAAAAAGCAATGGTTTACCATCTACAATACAGGTTGTTAATGCCCCTATAGTTTGTGTTTTAGGTTCAGTAACATCATTTGGAGTAAATGTTATCTGCAATATACAAATCATCATTTTATACAAATAGCTTAATCAAGTAATAAGTAAGTTTAAAGAAATATAAATACCTCTTTCCGTTTGCAAAAAAATGAATATACTTTTGCAGTATACCTCTTTTTGTTAGGATAATAATATATTTCAATTACGTATCTCTTTGTTAAATAATGTATTAAAAGAGGACTAACTATAGTAACTATATTTATTAATGCAAATAATGTTCCAGCACTTGCTACATTATCTTCTTCTAAAATTTTCATGTATATGTATGGTTGAGAAATTAGTGATACAACCGATGTTAGCAAAGATACCATTTTAATATTACGGACTTTCTTTGTTAAAATTCCATTGTATATCAGTTCTCTTTCAGTAGTCTCACTGTGTTTATCAGAAACATGCCTTACTTGCAAACATGGTCTAAAATTCTATAACATAAAAAATATATCTCTCTGTGTTGCTTTACAAAATAAAATGTATACTTTGAAATGTATTATATAAATCATGAAATAATATACAAAAAAGTCATAAATATACATAGAGTGAAAGAATAATTAGAATAAAGCTTATAATATACATGTATTCATTAATAATTTTATAAAAATAAGATATTTCTCGAAAAGAATTTCTAACCTTTAAGTTTCCGTGTGTATACCACATAGACGTCCGTTTAAATATAATAATTTCTTGCATAAACAGTTTCCTTTGGTTTAAAATGCAACCACGCAAAAGTAAAATCATGGTTAATAATTAACTGCAGTTTATTTTGGATTACTTAAATAGTTAGATATCGTATGTATGTACAATAGAAATGTTTAAAGTCGCCATGAACGATTGTTCAAATATATAAGATGTTTAGTTTTTAATAAAGAAGAAAATAAAGAAAATGTTATATAATACGTAAAACTATGAAATTTTATCACAAATTTATAAACAAATGTCAACTATACAGTACAAAAGTAACTATAGGATGAATTAACGCAATAAATTAATAACTTGGTTACACATATAGAGCAAAATTTAAAAAAAATCAGGACGTAATTACATTTTTTTAAAAAAGAAGATAATATAAAAATTATTTTCCCATAAAATATATAAAATTCATTTACGAATCGTTATGTGTACCATCATAGCCTTGCAGCTCGTAATTTTAAAGTTTAATCCACTTCTTATTAAATTTAAGTTTGTTTTACAATTTATCATTCAATTGAAGATTTTAAATCTTAATTAGTCGAATTGTGTGTTTATTTTTAAATTATTAACTATTTACATGCTACATCATCAATCATTACATCATCATGAGCAAAGCGCTTAGCGCTCCATGTGCAACAACCTAAGTCCAAGTTTCCTAAACAGACACGTAACACTCTCTATAATTTAGTTCAGTAGTTCTTATATTCATTCCAGCTTTTGTTTATCACGGATCCTCTTTGAATAATTTTTTATTGTCGCGGATCCCCAAGACCTAACTCAATATTTAAATTCTTAATGTGCCAAATATGTATATTTGAAACATTCATCAACTGCTCATTAATAACCTTTTTCGCGATAAGAAATTCATTATAAATAGATAAACACAGTAAATAATTTTTATTCGTATAGTACAATAACTTGCGTATATAAGGATTTCGTACCCCCAAAGGTCTGCCACAATTAATTAATTATAACTAATTAACAATCACAATACGATCATTCATTTTTTATTTACTTCAATAAAGGAGTAATGAGTTATAATGTGATTGGTTAATAATATGCGTCCCATTTTGCAATATCAGAAGTACGAGATAAGCAGAAATGCTTCGTTAGTGTTTCTTTGCACGTGCAATATTGTTTAAAGTAATGGAACTAACAATATTGTGTTTGACAATAAACTATTTTAAATATTTTAATGTAATTTCTATACATTAGAAATTATATATATATTGTTCAATTAAAGTATAAGTACATAGTACGTACATATATATATAACAAACATTTATGTATACGTATATGTACATAATCAAGGAAATATCCATTAATTGATTAATACTTATAATTATTATTTTAATCGATGTCTCAACGTACTAAAGTTATCCAATTATACAAGACGGTATGAAATATAATATTACAATTTCGTTACAATTTATTAAAAAATTAAATGTTATTTTAAAATAAAATAGTTGTACGATATATATATAATAACACACAACGAAAATTACACATAAAAGAAGATATTATTTATCCATTTTATTATTATAAATACAAATGACAATATCTTTTTACGCTTTTAGCTCTTGTATATGGGTCGCGACTATCCAAGAGGTTATGATGTTTTCAAAAGAAATTTAAAAAGAGCTTTTGAAAAAAATAAACAAGAACGTGATCCTGAGAAAATTGATAAAATGTTGGCTCATGGTAATTTTGTTATCAAAGAATTAGAAACCTTATATATGTTACGCAAGTATAGAACTTTAAAGAAAAGATATTATTAAGAATGATATTGTATTATATTATATTGTACTTGTTTGTTTAAATATAGACACAAAATACAAATAAAAAATTCATTTTCCTTATAAATTTATTTTTCAATCAATTTTATGGTTTCTATTTTTTTAAAATTAAATGATTCCTATATCGTGTTTATAAATACAATTAATGTTTTTACCAAACCTATAAATTTATTGTTGTTATTATATTGCAAAGCAATGCAATGTTTTACAATATAATTGTATGATTATTCATTTTACTAAGAACTGTTTAATCATTCTGTTATTATCAGCAGTTGTCAAAAATAATGACATAACCTATATGTTGTGAAATCTAAACAATATTTATGTGTGTGGTCTTTACAAAAAAGCCTTTACGTGTGTAATAATCTTTACAAAAATTGAAGTTTTCAACCTTAATTACTAGAAATGTTTTGTTATGGATTATAATGTTGTAAGTTTATAAGATTTATAAATATGGCCATTTGTGTAGCTGTAATCGGAAAAGACGTAAGTACACATCTTTTAAGGTTAGAATGTTAATAACTGTGCAAAATCTTTAGTTAAAAAATGACACAAATCAAAAAATATTGTGATTCTGAACTTTGATAGCAATAATAATATGTGTTCCAAACTACTTATTTACAGAATTCTCCAAAATACATTAGATGTGTAGATGAATCATCAGCATTGCAGTTTCATTGCAAAGTTCATACGTCAATTGATATTATAGAAGAAAAATTAAATGTTGGAAATAAAACTGCTATTGATATACGAGATTTGTATTTAAATTTATTATATGCTACTGAAGAATATAAAATGTATTTATATAACGTATATTGCATCTTCAAATATGTTATGTTTTTTACATAGTATTTCATTCTACAATTTCAGATATGGTTATGCTACTAATACAAAAATCAAATTTATTGTTGTGTCACATTCATCAAACACATCTCTGAGAGATAATGATGTAAAAATGGTAAATCTTTTATAAATCCTATGATAAAAGAACTATATTTGATATGATTAAAATCTATACTTTTTTACAGATTTTTAAGAAATTACATGCGGCTTATTCTAATGCTGTGTGCAATCCATTTTACATTCCAGGTGATCAATTGAATTCCAAGTAAGTTCATTTAATTTAGTTAATAGTATTACTTTAAAGCATATAATTTTGATAGAATATAATCAATGCATATATATCATTTCAGGTCTTTTGATTTAGCAGTAATGGATATAATGGGTATTATATCACCTTTTTAATAGATTATATTTGAACTTAATATATTGTGAATATATTTCAAATAAGTATCATTAAATTACATAAAATTATTACAAATCTTTTTGCTTTGATAAAATGTATAATAACTTATTACAAAATTTATTACATTAAATTGTAATTTACTTTTTTGGTCTTTAACTTTGCAATACTATAGTAGGCTTCTGTATTTTCTATTCATTTCTGTTTTAGCTATATTTAAGAAATGATAACTCTTTGTTATTTATGTTTTTTGATAACTTTCTGATATGCAAAGATTATTTGTAGCGAGCTTTGTTTGAAGTGATTGTTATATTGATAAAGTCATATTTTCATGGTTGAAATTTTCAACAATATTGAGTCTTGTATTGAAGGATTAAAAAAAATATTAAATAATAAACACTAAAAGTATTTTCAAAATTTGAAATTAAATAGTTTATTTAGCTAGAAATCTTTTAAGGAGTTGGAGGAGTTATAATTATGGGAGGAGTTATAAATAATTTGTGTACCTTCCATAATTTGCGCACTGACGACCGTTTTATATCAGATCCTAAAAAAATTAAACATTATTATATAACAAATTGTTACTAGTTCTTATAGTGAGATATAATTTTGGCATTAAGAAATTATTTTCGTATTTATGTGTTTATATTTAAATATTAAGATTACTTACTCTTATTTCTATTTCCAAGTAAATTATCTGCTTTTTTTAAAATTTCTTTACTTAGTATTTCAATATCAATTGATATGTTTGAAGATATAGTAGTGGTATCACTTATCTCACTTATATCGCTGGTAGCAAATACCTTTCTGCTCATCCACTTATTTACCATTTTATGAGGAAAGAAATGTTTTAATTTGCCCATACATCTCCCAGAGTACTCATGAGAATCATTCAGCTCTGAATTGCTACTACTTTCATTGGAATCCTCCAATATTGTAATTAATTGCTCAGAATTTAATCTGTCTAAAGAAGATGTATTAAATGAAGATGAAATTTTACTATTACTATAGTTATTTATATTATTAATTGAAGTTGTTGTCATATTATTAAATTTTTGTGTTTGACATACTGAGTCATTATTATTTATTTCAGAAAAACTGTCCGATTTGTCTGTTAAGTTGTTATTATTTGATAAAAACTCATTGTTTAAATGTCTGTTAATATTAGTTTTGTCTAATCGTTTTGTAGAGTTATGTCTTCCTAAGATTTCATCAAACATCTGTCTTAATAGTGTCCTTAATGAAACATCTTTATTTGTCTTGCAATTATCTTTTTCAGTGTCTATGTCTTGTTGATGTTGCAAATTACTTGAATTTTGTAAAAAATCATTCGTAAGGTTATTGCTTATATAATCTGAATTAGATTTTGTACGAGGTAAAGAAAACAGACTTGTGCTATCACTGTGTTCAAATATACTTGAAATACGTTTGCTTCCTTCTGTATTGATTGCAACTGATGTGTCGATTTCTGTGTCTTCATTCCTTAATGAAAGACTGGAATCTAATGCATTGTGAAAACACTCGTTATCAGAGTATGAAAAAACCTCATCATTAATTGACATAAACATAGCATCATTTAAATTTACTCTTGAACTTGATTTTTTGCCTAGATAAGATAATATACTTTGATTATTTGCAGGAAGGTATTTTTGCTTTTGGTTTGTTAGTTTTTTTTATTAAAAAATACATTAATTTTTAGTTGATAAATTGAAATTAAAACAAATTTTGTTACAATTAAATTAAATAATATTTATGTTATAAACAAAATATGAATTTTTATGCAAAGAATATGTTTAAAATAAATTTCTGCCATTCATTTTCTTTTATTAAAAAATGTTGCCACTCACAACTATATGTTATATCTGTAGAGCTTATGGAATTCGTTTGTTCCATATCTTCTATTTCAACTTATTGTTTTCGTATACTCGTAGTCGTTGATCTCTTGACTTGTATCCGACGAGAAGAAATGCAAATACTACTTTGAGATACGTTATATTTAACTTCTAGAGTTAACTTCCAGTGTTTTGTTTACCAACAAATTTTGAAACACATAATGAGTAATATATTTCCAATAATTTGTAATTGACAATATTATTTACTAAAAAAGATTTTATTACAACGTAAAACAAGATTTCTTTACCAATTAATTCCGAATAATTTAATGATAGTTTTGTAGAATTAAATTTGATTGAAAATGATACAAGGGTCACAGAAAATGGATAGAATAATTTTTATATGAATGGTAGGTTCCAAAATTAAGTTCATTAAAAACAACAAACAATTTTCTCAATTTATATCACAAATGATATAAATCTATCATTTAACGCCAAACAATTAAATAAGATCAATATTATATGATTGAAGACATGGCAAAAATTATTTTAACAATTATATTAGTTCTTGCCCCCAAAATTTGTGTTCACAAAAGACGCAATAAGAAGCTTTTAGATTTATAAACTTCATCTTTTGTGCCTTTTCTCCTGTTCAAGGGAAAAAAAACAAGATTTCGAATTGTAATCAAGTTTTATGTTTTCAAAATTATTAACTCGACTAATTTCGCAGACAGCCCAAGAGTGGTGCCGACTCATGGACTACGAAACCGCCTTAGAACTTAACGGTCGACAAAGTAAACGTAAACGGCGCGACCTTTGATTTGTTTTGTTTGTATCGTTTAGTTTATTTAATACGTAATTTTTTGAAATATACAAATTTATTTATTGATAAATGTAGAGAAATAAATTGTTTTTTTGTATGCCGACTATTCGTATTGCCGAAATCGTGCCGCTTCCTATGGTATCATATTCTCTTGATATAAAATCACAAAATCGGCCGAAAGTTTTTTCCAGGAGTTGAAAATTTCTACAAATTGTTGGAGTATGACGTCATTTTCAAGAATTATTGGAATTGTGCCATCTCTTATATTATATTCTCCTGATACAAAATCGCTATTTTGACCGACATATTTCTCGTTCGAGCAGAAAATTTTTGCTCTGCATTTTTCTTTTTTTTCAGAAAATGACATCATTTCTAGGAATTTCAAAAGGTTTCGAATACCTTTTATGCTACTTTATTCTTTTAATATGTACTTACCAATACTTACTAATTTTGTCGAACTTCTTCGTCGTGTTCTGTAAGGTATTCCTTAAATTAATGAACACTGGAAAGGAATTGATGATTGTGAATGTTGGAAGGGTTTCAAATGATTAAATGTTTTGTTCATCTGCAAAATAAGATTATTTTATTCAGTCCAATTTACAAGTTTACAGTAATTGTACAATTCTACAATAAGTTCATAATCTTCTGTATATTAATTTGTGTAATTGTGTACTACACAAAACCAAAGTTAGCGCTCCATAAGTAACAATCCAAGCTCAAATTCCCCAAACGAACAAACACACAAACACAACAGAATACATTTTATATTTACAACTCACTTCATGTTAGAAGCATCGATGTTGCCAGGACTGACAAAATTGTAAAAATTTAAGACGTTCGAGCAAATCATCTAATGTTTTTTATTTAATATTATACACGGTTATCGCTTTTTTCTTTTCTTGTAAAACTTCACATATAACAAGTATAAAGGTTTCACATAATATTATATTTATTGTCAACGATAGTTATGTGTTTCTTACGTTACTAGCATATGTGTTGCATTTGTAAATATCTGTGTTATCGATTATTCAGATTTTGTCGTTGCCATATTTTCAATTTCATACAAGTAGGAATTCACAAAGTACCACGTGATTGTCGTTTACAAATGATCGTCGTGATGAAAGTTATTGTGTTTAGTATTATGAAAAAATGAATGATATATAATATATGAAAACCCGGGTTTTCTTTAAGTATTTCGAAACGTACTTGTCAGTTTTCGTTAAATGTTTAAAAATTGATTTTATGAAACATATTTATGTAACACAGCACTCTGAATTAGGTTATAAATACGTTGGATCTTAACGTTCTTCTGTGAACTAGTCTCATCTTATCTGTGTTTAACGGTAATCGTATTAAATATCTAAATGTAAGTTTTCATGGATTAATAGATTAATAGATAATGTATTAATAGATTAACAGATAATATATTAATAGATTAATAGATAATGTATTAATACATTATTAAGTTTATAATAAAATTATATATCAATATTATCATTTTATAATTTTCTGCATTAAAAGTGTAAATTGTTTAATTCAGTTCATGAAATACCTTGACAATTAAACTTATTTTGGTTTATTAGGCGGGAATAAGTAAAATATAATAATTAGACTACAGATTTTTATGCAGTTTCATATTTTCAAGAATCTAATTAAAAAAGTAGAGTCTCTGCATATAATTGTTTTTCTACTAAGTATTATAGAAAGTATCATAGTTTGGATATTTTACACACTTTTTGTTATTATGTGCATTTGTGTAAATTTGCTTACTTTTAAATTTCCTATAAATGCATAAAAATCTGCAGTGTAATGATTATTTATGAATTTTTATGCTTATATAATTATAATTATACAAATAAGCATAAACAAATGTTTTATTTAAAAAATATATATATATTTAATATTTACAAATTATATTTGTAGTTTATTAATTTATTGCACATATTACAAGTATGGGAAAGCAAATGACAATTAAACAAAGATTGACTGCTGTGCAACAGATATAAAAATATGCGAAGTAGTTCCAAAAAGGAAGATACTAATGCAAAAAAGAAATATGTTTTTTTCAATGATCCTGACATTATTGTTCAACGTGCTGAAACATCTGCAGCAGTAAGTCAATTTTATCTTCTTGTTTTTATATCATATATATTGCAATGATTTTATAAATGAAAGTAATTATAATAATTATTATCTATATATGTATATATACATATTGTTAAAAGTATGATCTAATAAAATATAATTTTAACAGCAGCAAGATTATATTACCAAGCAGGTATCTAAAGACAAACCATCTCATGTTCCAGTTCAATTTGACTTGAAAAGTCTAGAAAACTTATCATATCATTCTATTCAACCATATCCTTTCACATTTATAAGTGCTCTGAAACGAAAACTTGCTTTAAATGATGGTTCTGAAGTCTATAGAAAAACATATGAATCAAATAATAAAAATGCAATTAAGTCTCCAACAATAATAGAGTCTAATAGTGTGCAAAATTTACATGAAGTTGTACAAAAAATGGATTTTATAAGGCCATTGAAAGCTCCAGATCTGAAAATTTCTGCAAAGAAATTAGATTTCTCTAACAGAGAAAATTGTGCGTCAAAAGAGTTGATATCACCAAAATTTGAGACACCTACAAAGGAATTTCACGAAAGAGGAGAGAAACCAACAAAGAGCTTTGAGCGAGTTCAAAGAAGATTAGATTTCTCCACATCAGATGTCTCATCTACTATTAACAGTGAAGTAGAGCCACTAAAGGTGCCAAATATTTCTATATCTTCAAATTTATCAAAGAAGAAAGAATGCATTAGAGAAAATTCTAGAGAAAAGGAAAATAGGTCTAAAAGAATTAGAAAAGATGAATCCTCATTCTCTAAACAAGATGATACAGTACAAGACTTTCTTAGAAGATCTAGAAGTCCAAGACACGCTTCTAGGAAGGATTTTTCTAACAATGTAAGTGAAAATACATTAGGTATAAAATTAAAAAATGACAGATTGTCATTTCATATTCCAAGAGAAAGTGATTTTGTTCCAACAAAACCAAGACCAAAAAACTTTGCAACATCAACTGCTAAAAAGGTTAATGATAAGAAACATAGATCTATTAATACTAGATCTTTAAAGACAAGAGATATCTCTTTAGAATCTAAGAACAGATCTTATAGTAATGAATCACTTTCCGAACGATCTTCAAAATTATCAGACAAGGTCACAGTTAGAGAGTCTAGAAATATGTTTGAAAATTTCGATTACAAACATAAGGATGATTTACATACATTAAAACAAATAGACGATCAGAAATATATGTTTTCATCAGAAAGTAGACAAGTTCAGCAACATAAAATAACATGTCAATCACAAGGAAAAACAGGAAATGTATTTTTTAAAGAGCAGAGTAAAAGATCCGAAAAAGTAAAACCTTCAACAAGTAAAATGGATAGTAAAATGTATATAATAAACTCTAAGGAGTCTGAAAGTATAGAGAGTGTAACTGATTCAAATATTAGTGTGAGAACTCAAAGTCCAGTCACTGTTTCTACACAGCAGATGAGAAATAAAGATTCTGAAAAAATTGCACAAAGCATTAACATTAGTAAATCAAATAAAGCTACTGAAGATTCAAAATATACAGATGATTCTTTGACACAATGTACTAGTGTAAATACAAAGAAAGAAGAAGAATCGTTTACACAAAGTGTTGCTACTACAGTTAAACAAACTAGTAATAGTAACGAATCTAATTTAAACAACAGTATTTTATCAAGTGCATTATTAGATCCAAGAAGAATTTCATTTAGAGATGAAAATCGTTCACAACAAGAGGAATTTTGTGATTTAATTACGCCAGATATGAATCTTATGCCTCGATCTAAGCGAAAACGGCAATTTATACAGAATAATAATATAGAAGCTGATATTAAGTGTTCAAAACATAATATAGCTAAAACTGAAACAGAGCCAGAAAATATTTCATTGGTAAGTAAATATATATTGTTGTAAGTATATATTGCTATTTTATTTAATCTATGCATTATGTTAGAAAAATAATTTTACAATTGTAGTTACATCCAACTGCCTTACACATGCAATTTCAAGCTGAGCTGCATCTTCTTGATTCATTTAATGAATCACTGAGGCAAGTCATGGATGTTGAAAAATGTTTATATAATGTTAAACATGATCAAGAAAAAGAGTTACCAATACAACATAATCAGTCAAATGATCAAATAAAATCACATTTTTCTAAAGTAATGGATGAAAGAAATAGTGATGATATGGAACATTGCAATGAAATTAGTAGAACACAGAAACATGTTGCCATTGATAAAGGTAGAAGATTTAATAAATTATTTATTATAATATATGAAAATTATTAATTACTAATGAAAATATTAATATTGAAATAGCGTTTCCAACTCACAAAGTACATCATATTACAAGTCAAACTATGGGAAACGAGTTTGACAATGTAAATAAAATAACCAAACCAGTAGTTAAAGCTGTAGAAGTACAAACCCAAACAGTGAATGACATGGCAACTCAAACAGATATACGTCCAACTCGACGAAATGTACAAAATAGATGCTCGGAGATATGTGGAATACCGTACGAACAAGAATTCATCGGAGACAGTGAAGTTCCACATCTTTCTTTAGATTCGGTAGAACAATTTGAAGATTTAGATCAAATAGAAGAAATATCGTTACCTAGTAAATTAAGAACGATGTCTGAAATAAGCTTGCATGAAACCACGTCGTCTATACGGACAGAGACTGGAACGGAAATTAGCATTTCTACTCGAGACGTAACTTGTTCTTTTAATAAATATCTAGATCTAGAGGTAAGTATAATAGATTAAAATTTCTGTACTAAAAATGAATTGAGATTAAATATATTACGCATTTTTGTAGATTGCACAGCTAATAAAAGACGAGAAACAAAGATATGATAAAATTGAGATGTTGTTTAAATCTCGTGAAAAAACATTAAATGATCGAACTAAAAAGTTAGTGAAATTAGAAGAACAAAAACGGGCATTAAAAGATACTGGGCAAGATAGTCGTGTTAGCTCTGTGAAAAAGAAACAGAGAGCTTTACTTTTAAAATTACAACAAGAAAAAGATGAAATGAACAGGTATTGCAATTCTTTATACTTAAAAATAGTTTATTTAGTTTTTACATATTTATAAAGATTCTGTTTTTAGATTAAAAGAGCTTCACAAAATTGCAAGCCAAGAACGTAAGCTTATGCTACAAAAACAGAGAAACATGTTTAATCCCCAAATATCTACTAAAAATATTTTAACAAAACTGAAACGAAGTGCAGATAGTCAGTCTCCAAGGAGATTATCTGGACCTATGAAGGGTTATGATATAAGAAGTAATAGTTCTATGAGTTCTCTAGTTGATTCTGATAAATCTCAGCACGATCGATCTCAAACAGACGCACGCATGCAAATATCAGAAAACGAATTACACTTTTCTAAAATCGACTTACCAAAAAGTAATAAATTCACGAATTTCATTGAGGGATCTAATACATCATTTTTAAGATCGGATAAATCCGATGAAGCTATACAAAGCAATATATCTCAAGAGAAATGTCTTTACAAAACACAAAGGGATGGAAACATATCTAAATACGAGATAAAGTCAAGAAAATTCGAGGAAAAAATGCCCAAGGCGGACGTTATAAGACTGAAATCGCATCAACATTCTGTTGACCCAAAATTGATCTCAAATCATTCCATAAGCATTCCTGGGAAATATCTTTTTGAAAAAGAAAAATCTCCTGATATGTTAGAAGTACAACAGAATCTAAATAAATCTATCTCCGAATATATTAAATCAGAATCTGACACTTTAGTAGAAGAATTATCTAAAAAATCAAAGCCTTCTCAAGTAATTGATAATCATTTTCAGAGTATAGTATCTCCAAGGGAGTCTTTGAAAGCTATTACTACGAATAGCGAAATTTTGTCAGAAGAAGTAAGTTCCGTTAGTCAAGATACCATATTGAAAACATCAAAATCATCTCAAGTGTCTGAAGACGTTTTACAAACGTATTCGAAAAGTTCTAAACGAAGCAGCAAATCAATTCCGACCGATATGTCTAAAAAGACCCAATATAGTTCTGAATCTAAATCAAATTTTAAACGCAGAAGTTCAAAATGTCAAAAAAGCAAATCGTCATCTAGCATTCTCACCGAGAATATATTACGATCCAAGTCCAATTCTCAAATGTCAGAAGAGCTTGTCAAGCATCATAATAAACGAACAAAAATGGAAAAGGAATTTATTCAATTTGATAAGAACGATGAAACTGCACTTATGGATAAACATACAAAAGATAAGAATTTCAAATTACTAACAGATAGGATAGATGATTATGATAGCAAAGAGAATGTATTCTGTCAAAAGATGTTTGATAAAAGTGTAAACTCCTATGAAAATTCCTTTTGTAGTCAAGAAAAGAATGGGCATAATTTCGATGAGACATCCACAAAATCTCAGATTAGTAATTTTGCTATTTCTCATCATAGTTCCGGAGAGAGTGACAGAAATTATTTTAAATCTGTGGTTGTTAGATCGCAAGATCATAATTTGAAAACATCTAAAAAGCTTGAGCAGTAAGTATACCTTTCTTTAGATTAATTCATATATTTATATATTATATATTTTATCGTCACGATTTTGAGAAACGTTTCTAATATGATCTACAAATTAAATTAATAAATTTGCGAATCATTAGAGACACGTGGAAGAAGTCTAATAATAAACTGTGTATTCACACTATGAAATGAAGCATTGTAAAAATAGATTCACTGCACCGACGATTTGCATTCCGCCGTTATTGCAGTATTCCACTGTAGTAAAGAATATTTGGCTTAATTCTTACGTCCATATAATTGTTTTTAATAATTTCGAATTCTTACAATTTTTACACAAAAATCTTTTTTTTTTGTAATTTTAATTGATATGGAAAGTGTATTCGTGTTATCGGATGTGGTTACATTTTTTAGAATTTTGAACGCACGTGAAGCTGCACTTACATCGCGGAAAAACTGTGTGGAAGAGTGGATGGCTTGGCATACGAAATTAAGAAATGAAGAAGATCGTGTTGCACGAATGGAACAAGCTGCACTTAAACTTGTAACTGCAACATCTAATGTTTTTTCTCAACAAGGTAGCTTTATTGTAAAGTTTTTTCAAATATAACTTCATACGTGTGTATAATTCATACTTCGTACGTATTTTAAGATATATTATCGTTTATCAAAGCTCTGAGAAATTTTTCAGAAAAGTTCTTTATTTTTTTTTCAATAAGAACCACTAAACAAATCAAACTTATGATTTGTTCCTTGCAAGTTTTCAAAGTAATTTTATTAAAATATATCACATGTGCTTTTTACGTAATTAAATGAAAAATTTAATAAAAAATGATTTATGTTAGTAATAGTAAAATTTCTTCATGAATGAACAAATGCTTCTAAACGATAATGTGTATAAAATATACTATTTAATAATTTGCATTAAATCATCTGTTTTATATAAATATACATCTTTTAACTCTGATAACTATCAGAGAGGAGTATGTGTCATTTTATAGATACTACTATTTCATCGGATACAAGCGATATCGAAGGAAGAATAGAGTTACTTACTGAAAAATTAGCTGAAAGACGAATAGAAATGTCGCGTTTGAAAAGAGAAGCCAGGAAACAGACGAAACAAAAACTTCGGGCTTTAGAAGCTAATTTACTGAATCAAATCAAGGTAGATAATTTAATATTGTTAATAGATTTGAATATGATTTTATAATAAATTTGATGAGATACATTTTATATGTTACATTTACTGAATAATTTGTTATGTTCAAACAGAAATATGATACAACGATTTATGAAATGCGTAAGAAACTGGAATCGAAAAAAGGATCTTCCAAAGACAGTGAGAAATTAGCAATAGAATCTAAATCTTTGGCGGACTTCAAAATACCTGAGATTCCTCTGAAAAAGCTACAAGATATGTTCAAAAGCAGCGATTTGTTGAGGTCTAGGTCGGAATCTGATTTATTTTCCACAAAAAAATTACCAGTAAAAGATTCCATGAAAAATATTAATTTATTAAGAGATGAAATTATTGAAGCTAAGTATGATAGAAATCACTCTGAAAAGATGCTTAAATCTTCAAGAAGCATGAAGACATTAGAACAACCAAGTTCCACAAAAATGAGTATGGCAAATCACCATACTCAATCAGTTTTTGATGAAACTACATCAGAAAAAATTGAAATTGATAAACTTGGTTCTGCTGCGATGCCATCAGTCTCAGATGGACGATCTGACAAAAATATTCCTTGTGAAACTGGACAATATAAAGATGAAATCCAAAACAACCAAAGTATTTCTGAAGATATTAGAACTGAAATTAATACACCAAAGTCTGAAACAGATATACTTACACAATCGGAAGTTAAGCTGTCTCAGCACGATACTACGATTCAGTCTGATTTAAAAGAGTATAAATCCGATTTTGATACGTTTTCTGAACAGTCTCAGGCTAGAACTATTTCATCACAACATTCAGAACATTCACATATTTCTTCGAGAAAATCCAGTAATATTCAAAATTCTAACACAGAAATCAACACTGAATCTATTAATGAAAGTCTCGATTTTTCTAAAAAAGTAGATTTTTTGCGTTTAAATAATCAAAATTTGAATGAGGATATAAGCTCATTGGAAAATGAACTAAAGATACTTTCAGAGATGATGTCGCGTTTTAATAAAAAATCAAATGAAGAGAGAAAATATGAGTCACAAAATGAAGAGAGAAGTACATCGAAAGGTATATCAGAAATACTTTCAGTATCTGATAAAAATAGCGAAGTTTATGATGAGGAAATCGTAAAAGAAGACAAAAGTACAGATGTAGAATTATATGAGAAGAAGAGTAATTCTGACATTCCACAGTATTTGACGAATGATACAAAATTGAAATCGGTTACTAACATCAGTGATAATAAAAATATAACGAAAGAAGTCGATAATGTAATATCTGTTATGATGCCACAGAATAAAACGTCGCCTTCTAGGTCAAGTACCCAAGAAATTGATTATAAAGCGAGAAGCAAAAAAATTTTAAATGAAATCGAGAAATCTATAATATTAGAACATATTAAAGCAACTAAGGATGATTTCAATCGCTCAGAGATGTTAATCGAAAATAATAATTTAAGCTCGCATAAAAAAGATGAAGAAGTGTCTTGTAATACTTCTGTTGGAATCAGATCCATATCCGAAATTTGTTCAAAAACAATGCAGAATGAAGAATGTATAAATACTATGGAATTTGAAACAGTATATTCCGAAGAAAATGTTGATGCAAATATTGAAGAAGATTCGATTAACTCGTATAATTTAGAGAGTCATCGATCATTAGAGTTGAGTAAAAGTTCTTCATTATTTTTAGAAAAATCCAAGTTAGCTGAGAAGAGTAAGTCTTCAAATCAATGCACAAATATCAATCATAGTTCAATAATAAATGTACTTAATATAGAAACTCACTCTGAAAATAAAAATGATCCATCTCTTAAACAAGTTCTGCAGGATATTTCAAAACAGACAATAGTTACAGAATATGTAAATGAATTATTAAAAAGACAAATTTCTCCGCAGTTATCAAATTTGTCCAAACAAGATGATAGTTTTAAGGAACCAATAGATTATATAGAAGATACAGTGAATGATAGTAAATACCAAAATATAAATGATACATGCTCAGCTTCAAAAATAGAGGGTTCAGAGTTATTCTTAAATGAATCCAAAGAATTCAACGATAATAATAGGAATGAAATTTCATTTCTACAAACTGATACAGGAGAATCTAAAGAAATTTCTCAAAAATCTGTTCAAGGATCTAAACATGATGCCTTTGATCGTGCTTTAAGTATTAGTAAACAAGAAGTCGGTAAGAATGGAAGTCAGACACATGAAGACACATTTATTAATAAAAGTTTTGATAAAGATGATTGGACCGCATCTGATTCATTTGATATTCATTCTGCATGGAAAAATTCTCAAAGTCAAGCTTCAAAATTATTTAATGATGACTCGAGTATATTGTCAAGTTCGAAAGATACACTCCAGTCAACTAATGATTCTAAAAATCAAATTAACGCAATTACTGATATGGAAGATATAGAAAATATGTCACTATTTATTCCAAAAAGTGAATCTACGAATATTGACATATATGGAATCAAACTTGATGAAACTGTATTAGATCCTCATTTTGAAAGTTCCGATAATAAAGCTAAAGACATTTTGAATATAATTACGAAAGATAACGATAAAGAACAATATGAAGAAGACACTGTGCACAGTATAGAAACGGATGATTTCCAAAAGGCTATTTATGATTCCGTGATTAAGATACTGGATAAAGTTGAAAAGAGCATTGAGGATAATTCAATAAGAGAAAATGTTGAGAACCATGCACATAATATAGGAAGTAAAACTGAAATAAAAATCACAGTAGAGGAAAAAGAAAAACCAATTTTAAGTAGTTTTACCTTAAAAAACAAATGTTTGGAAGAAAATAAAGGTAACATCATTGACACTAATGAAGAAGCTACTAACAGAAATATCAATGAAGAGATTATAACTAACGAAGTTAGTATAGAGACTGCAATAAGTCTAGATGTGCACACAAAAATCGAAGATGATGATAATACATGTCTTAGTGAATCTAAGTCTCGAGAAATTATTATAACAGAATTAGAACCAGGGAGCGCTGAAAGTGAATATTTATCAGAACTTGAAATTGACGCTAAAGTAGAATTAGCAGAAGAAGAACTTATAGAAATAAATAAAAGTGATGATAAAGAGGAAACACAAACGAAAATAATACAAGAACAAAAATCCTTGGAACCCATAATAGAACAAGATAGTTCTGATGGTGAACAGCTTGATAATTTAGTAGAAGTAACTGAAAGTGTATTGGATGTTATAGAAAAAGAGACTAAATATTCTATAGATTCTATTACCGAATCAGAGTCGACTTCACATAATAAAACAGATATTCAAAGCGTTGAAATACAAGAGAATAAAATACAAAATAATGTAACTCCTTCCACAATAATAAATAATGTTAAAACAATAGAAAATGTTGAAGTAATTGTATCAGATGTCTCACCAAATATAAGGGATAAAACCTTTGATATTTTGAAAGATCCAGAGTATGAAGATATTTCAGAAGAAAGTCTTGAAGTTTCTGAAATATTCGATAAAAGTGAACTTCAGAAATCTGCTATTTTACGAAAATCATCTTCTATACCAGAAAGATATGAAGCAATACAAAAATCAGGAGAAGTATTGAAAATACTTGATGCAATTGCACAGAAATTTTCATCAAGTTCAGAAAATGATATAGACAAATTTCAAAACAATAAATATATTTCTGGAGATAATAAAAAATCACAAACTGAAATTTCTGATACAGATAGCATTGCATCTTTAAAAGTAGATGATAAAGCTATTAATAAAGACAAACAACCGCTACTAAATAATTTGGAAAGCCAACAGTCTAAAACAGAAGCACTAGGAAAAGAAAATCAATTGATAAAAGCAGTGATTAGTCCAAATGAAAGAGAAGAAAAAGAAAAGCAGGAACAAGATGTATTATCCGAGTCAAGCGAGGGTAGAGATACCCCAAAAGGTGTATCAGAAATTGAGATGGATTCTCCTAGAGATCATAATGATTCAAGATTGGATATCGACGTGTTAAATGATGATTTATTAAGTAATTCAAACATAGAAAATCAAAATGCAGATTCGAAGAATACATTCCATGCTACACCTATTGTTGCAACATCTGAAAAGGATATAGAAATCATGATAGATAAATTAAAAGGTATGATTTTTATTTATCTTAATTATTACATTACTATTAAATTAAGGCTATATAATTTAAATTTTAGTAAAAATATATTTTTAAATATCTATTTTATAATTCAATATATGGAGGAGTCTTTCTTTGTAAATATTTTTTAATTTTTCAATCATAATTCTTTATATTAAATGTATATATGAGTTCAAATTATTGAGTTGTAAATTATATCGTTATTGAATAGGTAATGGATATATGAATATGTAATACATAAATATTTTTATGGTATCAAATACATATCGGATACAACTAACTTAGTCTTAATATTATTTAGATAATTTAATGCATAAACGATAATACATTCTTGCATATCACATACATTACAGAGACACATTCTGATTTTTATGTTGGCTGTGTATTCCTGTGCAAAGCATTTCCTCGTATAGCCATGTATTATTTATTTTCAGAATAGCAATGTCGAGATAATAATTACTTAAAGGTAATACAACACGAAACTTTGAATGAAACAAACATTGACTTGTTCCTTTTATACAAATCAGTGTTGCATGAGTGCTTGACATTTACTTATTAATTTCTGTATGCACAAAAAAAGCCTGTAAATATTGTGCAACACAACACAATATAAAACATTGTATCTTCTGCTCTCTTTAAATATTTTTAAAAGAAAATGACTATTGTATACATATATATGATCTTGGAATGTATAATTTTACCACAGCTTCATACTGTTTTATTAATGCATCAGAACATTTTTTTTATCCATATTTGGATGTTTTTCTTTTTTTTAAAGATCATCAAAGCACCTAATCAAAGTAAAATGTGAACTTATAACGTAATGTAAAGATTCGTGTTGCTTTTCCTAGACAATTTATTTATAAAGCTTATCACGAATTTGTATTATTTCACATTTTTATTTACACAGCCTCATTGAAACAACCCGGTATGGAGGTTGCAGATTGGGAAGCAAAATTGCTTCGTATTGAACAACTTCAAATTGAGTTAGAGGTAACAATTCATTCCTGCTATCTTACTATATTCTTTACGTAACAGTCGTTCCCCTATACATTTGTCCCTTTATAACAGATTAAGAAATTAGAAGCAGAGGAAGTATCTTTCTATGTTCGAGAAATACCAAACAAACCACCACCTCCGTACACACCACCTGGTGGTGGTACAAGAATTTCAACATCCCTTGGATCATCTTCTCCTCCTCCAGCCGTAATTCCCTCCAATATAGAAGAATTAACGGCATTTACTGAAAAAGCCACGGCTATAATATTTAATGCCAAAGAGGCTGGAGAAGATATCATGAGCTTAGAAGCTCCTCCTGAAATCTGCGAGTTAACCAAAGAAAACGACGAGACTGTAAAAAAGGATAGAAGAATTTACAACACATTCCTCTTCGATTTGTGCAAAGAAACAATCGCCGAGGTTTATCAGGCCGAGTACGAAAAACCAGGTCCAAGTTGGACAAAACCAAATGTGAAAACAAAACCTACAATGAAAATCCCTAAGACTATACAAGAGCTTAATGCTTATGTGAATAAGGAAGTGGCCACGTTGTTTGGTTTCAAAACGAAACTGCAACGGGAAAACATGGTGATGCGTTGGAGCAGAAAACGAAGGGACAGGGTCGATGAATTATTGGCTAGAGAAGCTCAAGCTGAGGAAGATGAATGGACAAAATTCCATCATGATGAACTCGCGGTAAAAAATGGTCTTACTGTAACTATTTTAGATACTCTGTTAATGGAGACTGTGAATGTAGTTAAAGTGGCATATGCAAAAAAGAGAAAAGTAATGGTTTAGTTTCTTTCGTTATTCTTTATTTTCTGCAATGTTATGACTAACGACTGAGATTACCAATATATATGACCCACGGAACAACCATTTAATTACGAAAAATAGTATATATTATTTTAAAATTCAGTAAACTGGCCTGAATTGCCATATTTTTAATGAATTTCTATAATAATTAATTTTTATCTGTGCCCTATACATGATCTGTAGGCTGGTTCCTATTTATTTTTTTGATAAACCAATCGTAAATACGAAAATAAAATATGTAAGGGATTCATTTAATGAACTTTAGAATTGTAGAAGGTATTTGTGTATCAGTGTGTAGAACTCGATAATCAAACGCTATAAGTTCGTTTTGTTAAAATTAAGAAATAATTATTAGAGCGTATAGTACATAGGTCTCTCATACTCTATATTCACATATATTGGGATATAATAACATACTTAATATAGAGGAATCCCGTTGATATTTAATTTTAAGCAGAACATATAATGTTATTGCTTTAATAACTCTGAGCGTTTTGTTCGAGTAATTTTTCAAGTAATATTATTTTATGTAGTTATTAGTGACATGTTCCTTATTTGAGTTGTTTCATTTTTATATATATTTTTGACTTTTATGTAATAAGTAGAATTGTAACTTACTTGTTACAGAAATATTATAAACATTTTGATTAAGTGTTATACAACGTTACTCAAATAAGTATTTATTAATTGTTCAAACATATTAAATATTCGAACAAAATGCTCTTCCGATTATTACGTGTAACCATTATAATTGCGTTATAAAAGACGTCAGCTATAGAACGTAGACAGTATGTTCTTATGACGCCACATCGGATTTCGTAGAATTATGCTCAACTATGTATAATAAAATTAACAAAATTTTAACCAAAAGACTGATATTTCGGGGCCATTTCGATCCAAATTAAAAACATTTTAGAAAGATGCATAATTACAAGTAGTCGGTAGTTAAACGTTGATTATTAATTGGCATTGAAAAAACTCTCCGAGTTGACTATCTGCAACAAAGGGATTGCTTCGCTTTTCTACTGTAGCCCCTTTATTACATAAGAATGAATATATGAATGTAAAAATAAGATACTACTTTTGTGCTATCAACTGCAACGTGTTAATGAACTGATAAATCAGTTACACATTTTAGTCTAATTTCAGTTGGCAATATGCTAACTCTTATTCTGTCGGACCTAAGTTTATATTTGTGGTTGTGATGTCGATTTAATACCCCCGAAACGATAGAAGTGACGAGTTAATTATATGAAAGTATAGAAGCGATAGGACAAATGAAACATTAGCTTTAATTACCATGAATTGTCAGTTATTGATACTGTGTGATGAGTTCAAGTGTTTAATTGATTTATCGTACGTCTTTAGAAAACATTGTGAACTCTGGTCTTTTATTATATGCTCTTTAAAAACTTCTATATTTTAGAAATGTACATACAATGATAAGGTTCAAATTTTAGAATATTACGTTTTCCTTTGTAGAGATTTTTACCAATCTGTTCTTAACAATTTCTTAAGTTTTTCGTCTATTATGTGAGTTTCTTCTAATTTCAGTGTTGTCTAGCTTTATCTTTTTTTATATTTTGCAGTCAGTTGAAAATCTGAGATTGATTGCATACATAGTTGTTATACATACACATAGATATTGTTTGCGTACGTAGTGTTGAATATGTACTTAACTAAGGTATAATATATTTTATAATAAATATTTTGAAAAATTCATGGTGACTTTGTTAGTAAACGAAAAATGGAACATATTTTAAATATTATTTTAGATAATGCAATTTATAAAACTGAGTGTAATGTAAAGAACATTTATTTTGTGTGAAACAAATAATATGTAATTTAATATTACATATGATTTTTTGTGTTTATTAATCGTATCATATTTATTTTGATTATATTTTTAATGAATAAAATATTTTTTTAAGGAAGTAAAGGTGATGGAAGGAATAATAATATAAAAAAGAAATGGACAAAAACATAATAAGGGTTACAATGCAAAAACAATGTAATGATAGAATAAATATGTATATTATAATATTGATGTTCATAAAATTTGGCTTTTATTTATAAACACATAATAATACTTATAAAGCTAAAAACATTATAAATTACAATACAATTTATAAACTATATTTCATTTTGCATTTACCCAATCAATTATAATAAGTCAGAAAATTAATTTTTTTCATATTAAAATCATTTGTTTTTCATTCTCCAAGATACAGTATAAAATTTTAATATAAAAGTAGAGTATATCATTACAGATTTTATCAATGGTCTTTATATAAATATTATGTTATTATTTTACAACTTCCATTGACGCGTTAATATGTGCCGTAAGTCGTATTGCTTCTATCCGTAGTCTGCTTAGTTCGTACAGATGCGCATTGTATTGAACTTCGCCAGATATTAGGATATCGGTTTGTATTAGTGTAATCCAAATCTAGTTTACTACATACGATTTAAAATCCCGCCGCAAACTGGCCGACATCCACGTGCGTTTGTTACAACTGGAGACTCCATTCATTGGATGAATCCTATAATTAGAAGCCTATACGGCATCAAAGTAAGCCATCAAATATGCTAAAAACAATCAACCTCACGTACGCATAACTTTCGTATTTTTAGACTATATGCATTGAAAATTACTAAATTGCAATAAAAAGGGCAATAATTTTATGTTCATTGAACCGAAGTACAGCTCATTTTATTTCTCTATCCATATTGATATATATAATTGCCGATCATATGCATTTGTAGTTGTGGATGATATAGGAACAATTTATATCCCTATATTATGTAACAAGCACGCAAGGTCACGTTACAAGTGCGTGAATGTCAATGATAGTACTGATAGGCTGATAGACATGTACTGTTTAAGGTCATTTCTTTAGTTATCGCGGTTAATTGCTAAAGAGTGTACTTTGTGTGGACAGTAGACTTAGCTTCATTTCAGTTTGAGAAGTCGTATCAGTAGGTCACTGCAAAATGACAACAAAACGTCATATATTGTCATTATCAAGTGAAGAATTTAAAAATTTTATAGACTCTATTGATGTAGTTTTATCAGACTGTGATGGTGAGTGATTACTTAGTGTAAAATAATTTCTATAAAAAATTGTTGAAAACAAAAATGCGTACTTTATGTTATTCTTATATCATATTTTTTAATATTGGAGTATTTAATAATTGGAAGATAATAATAGACAAATACTTCAATGTACAATGTCATAAATGGTATTTTAATCTCAGTAAACCTTAGGCGTACTATGGAAGGAAACCCAAGTAATAAAGAATTCACCTGAAACTGTAAATAAGTTTAAAGAATTAGGTAAAAAGTTTTTTTACATAACGAATAGTAATACCAAAACCAGGTCTGAATTTGTGGACAAGTGTAAAAATCTTAAGTATGACGCAACAATAGTAAGTAAAACATATACTGTAATGTTTTGGATTAAATAATATGTATTTATTGTTTAAAATGTCATTTTAAACTTTTTTCAGGATGAAATAGTATGTTCTTCATTTTTGGCTGCTATGTATCTTAAGGAAAAAAAATTTAATAAAAAAGCATACGTAGTTGGGAGCGATGGTATTACTAAGGAATTAGATACTGAAGGTATCAAACATTTTGGTGTCGGAGTAAGTCTTTTTAAACGAAAGATGTATAATTATCTCCAAAATTTCAGCACAAATTAATAATATGAAATTTGTTTTGTTATTGTAGCCAGATGTAATGGAAGGTGATGAAGTAGAAATGATAGAAAACTTTAAACCAGACCCAGAAGTTGGGGCAGTTATTGTAGGCTTTGACAAACACTTTAGTCTTCCTAAGCTTGTGAAAGCTGCCACTTATTTACAAGATCCAAGTGTTCATTTTATAGGAACAAATTGTGATGTAGAAAGACCTTCGCCAAATACTAATAAATTCCCAGGTAAAATTATTTATTACGCTACATTATTAATATATTTATTTCAAGTATTTTTTAAAATGTTTAAATATAAATTCTAATTATATAGGAACTGGATGCTTCATAAAGATTATAGAAATGGCATCCAATAGATCAGCAGTGATGCTTGGAAAACCAGAATCTTTTTTGAGCGAATATATTATAAAGAAATATGGTTTAAATCCTCAAAGAACACTTATGATTGGTGACAAGTAAATATTATTCATAGTAATAACACTAAGCAGCAGTAGTTTGTGATACGTTTAAAACATAATTATTCTATTTCAGTTGTAATACTGACATTCTTCTTGGGAAACGTTGTGGATTTAAAACTCTTCTCGTATTAACGGGTATTACAACACAAAATGATGTAGATGCCATGAACACTTCTGCTACAAGTTCTAAAGATTTGATAATTCCAGACTATTACGCAAATGAGTTAGGTGATGTACTAAAAATGATTGCATCTTGATAATTTCATTGGAAAATCCAATAGTTTTAGCAGAATTGTGTGAAATAATATTTACAAATCGTAATATATAATTGTTTCATTCTCGTTTGTATGCTTTGGTCTTCCTAATTGTTTGGATTACTAATATAATTATTTATTTATTATAACGTATGTAAGAAATATTTTCCGATGTTTCTTCATATATACATATATATTTTTGTCTAATTAAAAATGATTTATTATATAAAAATTGTTTAATTACATTTACAATACATAATTGTTATTTAGCCAATATAGAAATTTGCATATAAAAATATGCAGTGTTATAGCGTTATATGTAACATATTCAATTTTAGTTAAAATAGTATCTTGAATAGTATTGAAAACGATTAGTGTTTCAATTCAAATACAAAATGACAGTACAAATATGTAAAAACATTATTGTATTAATTTTGGGTATTTTTTTACTAATATTACCCTTTGATAAATGTTCTTGAAAGAAACTGGAGATTTGCTAAAAAATTATATCTATATGATAGTCTGTGGTCACTGATAGAATTAACATTTTGTATTTACTTGTATGCCTAAGTATTTTTATAACATTTAAAACATCGCATGCCTGGTGCATACAGCGAGAATTACGTAAATTATATATGTATGGATCTATGTTTAACTCAGCAACGAAGTTATAGTTTTCATATATTACATATATATGTTAAAGTATATGTATGTGTGTATGTAGCAACAATAAATTTTAGAAGCATATGTAACGTTTATGTTATATATTTTTTATGTATTATAAATATATGCTTATTTGACCTTATTTACAAGCTATTGCAAATTTTATGTTGTAATAATTGAGTGGTACTATTCAATAAAAGAAGTTATCAGAATAATTTAAATAAAACAAATGCAAATTCCTGAACTGTAATATCCTGAAACAGTGTCATTCTCAATTAAAAAAATTCTTGTTCATTATGAAGATTATAAAATACCTCAAACAGAAGGAGCATATTTTAAAAAATATACTTGCTTAATGTGTTTTCGAAACTTGAAAAACATGAATTCGTAGAGAATTACTGTCTTGTAGAGGTATTATGATAAGGGGAAATTAATATATACATATGCAGTAAATACGTATAATGCGTATCGCGATACTACATACTAGTCTCTCAATAAATATATTACAGAGGTTTGTTATAAAATAAGCACGATATTAGCGAAAGTTGAATGTGCCAGAAATTTTTGTGGTAGATTTGTAATAAAGTGATAAATAACGAAGATGGATAGGACACCTGTTGCTTTGTAGAAGGAAACGCGCGTGAGATTTCGTCAAACGATAATGTTTAAGTTGGATATTTTGAATGTGCTGAAATGCATTATTCACCTTATGCTTAAAAATGAATGTTATATGATTATATATATGTATGCACATATTATAAAAGAAAAGAATATCACGAGGATATTTGAAATTGAGATATATTATGGTCACACATTTCAAGGTGCATGTAATAATGAAAATGGAAATTCGTAAATAAGAATATTTCTGCAACAGACAAATATTTTATTTATTTCTTATTTCCTTCTTTTTTTTTTTAGTTGTAAGTTCTCTTTTATTTACTAGAAACAATACAGGTTTTTAATGTCAGCATTAGTGATAAAACATGCGTGCTAACTGAATGGCGAGAATATTGTTCATTTTGAAAATTTTGGATAACAGAATATATTTATAAAAGCCCATTAGCTTATTGTATGTTGTACTCAACATCAGTATGATATCGAACTTATCATTATGGCGTTTTGTATTTCATTGTATCAGTCAACCGAAAGTTATTGTAAATATAAATTGAGATAAGAATTGCATAAAATATGATGAAAGATAAGAAAATATTATATATAATTTGTTATCAGTAAAGAAATATTCGTTTTATGTTAAAAGGGAAAAACAATTAACCGAAGCACATACTATCAATATTCTTCTGAAATTATTAAAAAATACAAAATTCTTAAATATTAAGAAATAGAACAATTTAAAGAATATTTAAAAATATTTAAATCATTTTAAAATATTCACAGAACATGAAACAGTAATATTATGATTTCTAAGTTAAATAAACGATATTTTGTTGTTCTTTTTACAAATTTGTTATAAGAAATAGAAGAATTCTATTGCATTTATATTATATTTCTTATTATCTAATAGTAATTTCAGAAAGGACATGTATTATGTATACCTCACTATACTCTATATGTTAAAAAATACTACATATTTTTATTTTATTGTAGCAGGTTATATTATATGTACATATTTTGTGTATATATGTTACAATAAATAACAACGGGCTGTTTTTAAAATTGATTTTTATTGTCGCACCTAATACGCAATTATCATTGAACATATCTATCATTTCACTCACTAAACGTTCTTCTAATGCTTAAAATTGATTCCGTACGTTTCACCGATATTTTATTATTAGATCAGACTGGCACAATTTTTTTTTCTGCAATTAATGCAACTTACATTCAAGTAGGAATTTTAAACAATTTTTCATATATTTGTCCTAAACTTTATCGCACCATTTACATTTGAAATCTTTTTTCTCCACACATGCACGGAAGGTAAGGATTAATTTATTCTCTGAAACGGATTGAATGTTACAGATATCGCGATATTATAAATTTTCTTCTCATAAAATAGTAATAGACTAATTTGAACACTGTGTTTTTGAGAAAAGAAAACCACAAATACTAACTATTGTATGGTATGGTTAACGACCGAAAGTATGAAACGATGATTTTAATCTGTTACCATTTATGATTGTTGGACAAAGGTCGAACCCATAATAATCAGTCGTTATCTGTAATGGAAAGAAATTATGAGCACAATTTAGTACTGTACCGCCTATTTCGTCCTAGCATGGTCATACAATCATTTGTTGACCCAATTGCTTGTTTCAAGAGTGGAGGAAGTAATTTCTGTGATTGTGATTGACAGAAATAGATTGGTGTTTTCCAATACATTTATCACTGTTTAGAATGATTAATTGGCACGGATAAAGGATTTTTTTGTATTCGTGTTATATTCGTATGCTATAATTTAACACTTAGGAGATTGACATAATATTTCACAACATACGCGTGTATATATCTCACTTTAACGCAGACAATTTTCCCATTTTTGTCGAGAATAACGAATAATGTTATTTGCTAACGAAAAATATGCCTATTAACCCTTGAACGGCTTGTAAGTCGTGAATTATAAAAAGATATTTTTGCATCTGATTGTTATTGTAAAGAGATATTTCTACATATATCATTCTATTTTGAATTGTGAACATAACGTTTATTGTCATAAAATAGTAATAATGATATATACTGTTTACTGTCTAATAACGATACTGTTTAAATTATAAATTCGTCTTCTATATTTAAATTGTTAAACACAAAAAAACCTATTATAGTTCATCTTTTAAGTGTTACGATATGAATCGCTATTTAACAAGATATAAAATTTAAACAATAATTATTTCTCAAACCGATTTAAACAATATTTATCTCTTCAGTTTCTCCGCATACATTACAAACTCACATTTTAAGCTTTACTAAATATTCATATAGCGTTTTATGAGGTTCTCCTAGTCTGGTCTCATATCTTTGTCCGTATTTTTGCATCGTTTATCTATTAGCATCATCGCTCGCAAGGTTAATCATATAGAACAACAATTGCGAAGAACGCAGAATTTCGAATAAAATACGTATCATTGTACTAATCGTAAAGGAAATTAGAAGACGTCACAACTTCTTAATGTTCCGTATACAAACTTACAAAATATATGTTTCCAATATAGAAATTGGTTTACATCCAATCGTTTACATCCAAGCATAATCTTCTTACTGTTTCCGACTTTTAAACAAATTCTGCCATACTTATTATATATTAACTAATCACTTGTTAAGCCAAATATTAGAATCTCCTCTTGAAATATTCGCAATTTGGTGAAAGTTTACTTTATTCGTAAACTGAGCAACGATTAAAATTTTGTTTTAAACAATAATCAGGGGAGTATCCCCTACAGAGATTTAACAATACAAATACAAATGTCTCTAATACTCATAATATTCATCCATCCTTGCCTCTTTCTATTCAATACGATTAAACTTGCGAACGATAACGTAATATTCGTTCGTACGCTCGTCCAAAGCTCTCATTGTCCTCGTAAATCGCCCGGCGGCCAACAATTTTTATTAGGTACACGTGATCGCTTAAAGTAATATCGTAGATTGGTCGATCGACATCTCCTTCTCCGTTGAGTAATCCCGTCGTGGAGAACGTTCGTACACTTGTTTTCTCTTGGTTGTCCCGTTTAGCGACCGATTTCACGTGCCGTTCGAGTCCACGTTGTAGTAATTGATACGCTCGCTTCTCGATAGATACGCGCACCAGTAGAACACGTTGATAGCCAGGAAGAATACGGGGAACACGATGCGGCTGGCACGATCGATTTTCGATACGGAATTGTATCTAGGCGTTCTTCTGCGACGCCTTCGACCGGATCCCTCTTTTCTGCTCGGAGGAGTTTGACGAGGGGGCGGGCTGCAGGTCACGCAGGACATCTGCCAGTGGCCCACAGAAGTAGGATTTCTGCTGGGTTCTGGGATCGCTGATAACGGTATCACTTCGATCATACCGTCCTCGTTCATCGTGAAATTTCGGCTTGAATGTCCTCGTGTCGTTAGACTTCCGGCGGTTCTTTTGTGCGATTCGGATACCTGAAATAAATAGCGGCAGATATTTATTGCAATGTCCGTGCGTTTCGATGCTTTTTTATAATACATAGTCTAATGATATTCCAACGGGATGGACGAAATGATGAACGTTCCTTAAGACTCTCGAAATTCTTCTGGTATTTGCAGATATTTTCGTTAGATCGTTTTCGTGATTTTCTGCTAGTTTTATCGACGCAGATAATGTTCCAGGCAATATCTTATTCTCTATGAATTAGTTTTTATTGGTATTTGTTATTTTGTTTCACCATGCATTCGTTACACGTGTCTGTGGATATGTTTCTTAGTTTACGTTGGTTTCGTTGATAAATAAAAGTTTGTATTTGACGTAGCATAACAATAATATTAATACATCAACGACTACTGGCGTAATATCGCGTCTCTCTAAGAAGGCGGAAACGTGTCCAAGTATAAGCTGGTCGTGCCAAGCTGATTATAAATATCTAGAAGGAAAGAAGGATTTCTTGTATTTAGTTGAATTAATAATAATAACCGATGTAAAGTTCCTTAGACTTTGAAAACAATATGATATATAAAGACCGCTTCTTAGTGTTCTTTTATTCTTCACTCATCGGAAATTACACGTTCAATGACAATTTTTTAACGTTACCTCAGTTTTAAAAATGATCGAATTATCTTCGTTTTAAACGATTGACTGCACCTTCGGAAGTATACTGTGTCAAATCTTCTTTTATCCACCAAATGGAAGCTGTTCGACGAATTAATTGGTCATGCATGTAAATGTATTTCGAATCGAAGGTAATTTTATTTCGACGCGAACAACTTTCCTTTTCCTTCTGTTAAGGCTTTTCATTGCAGTAACCTACATACAACTTTAGGGATCCAATTATTTCTTCGATTGGATTAAAGTAACTTTAAATCATCATTTATATTCCCTTTATACTTCACGTTCTTTACTGTTATACTGTTATATGTGTACTCTTCCTCTTATGTAAATTAAAGTATCTCGGTCCAGGTACTTTATTTTGTTTCTTTATATGCAATTCGTTTTCACAATGAAGAATGACCTATTAAAGTCCTTTATTTCGCTGGTGCATTTATAATAAATTCAATCTTTCCAAAAACATACGCGGTGTCAAGAAAAATAAGTCAAGCCTCTAGAGGTTTACATTCGCTAACAGCGCAAGCTTCTGGCTTGACCCTCGCCGATTTCAATAAAAGCTCTCATCTTTCTCTTTCTCGCGAGTATTGTACTATCCTACTGTAAAAAAAAAAGAAAGAAGGATCTTTCGATAGTTTCGTATCATAGATTTTTCTGCGAGATCTCCAAGTTTCCAGATCGCCACTTTATTAATGTTCGCTATCAAGTTTTCGTAAAAGCATGTGTCTAATATCGGGGGGGGGGGGACGTAAGAAACCATCTATGATGGATTAGCACTCTGGCAGAGCGACGATTTCGATCTTTATAACCGGAACCGAGAAACCGGGTTTGCCGATTTCAATATGGAACAATGCCAAAATAGTGGAGATTTGCATGATCTCTTGCAAAGTATGAATATTGAACGATCTTGCACGTATTCGTGAAATATAAGCGAGAGATTTATCATTGTTATTGGAATTTGGCAGTGTTTTTGTTCCATTTCCATTTTAAATACCAGTGATTTATTGTATTCGCTACTTATTAAACCTAACTTTAATAGTTGAACAATTGAATATAGGTTGTGCCAATCTCAATATCCATATCTGTTCTCTCTGATTTAGAAAGAACGCTGCGCACAGAATAACATTATTTCTATCCTCTGCGTAGAAGATAATATAATCTCTACGCTTCCACGTCATAAACGTTCGTTGTTATTAAATTATCAAATAAATGGTTTAACGCAAATTTCAAGCAGCTAGATTAATTTAGAATGGAGAAGTCCATGAAAACAGATTTAAATATGTTTCACGGGCGATAATGGTTACTATAATAATCGATAAACTGTCGTGGTTGGTTCGGTTTTCAACCGAAGTAGTAAAATATCAAACGCATACAAATTACCGGTTCTTTCTGCAATCGTCGCGTATTCGCCTCCTCCTCGTCGCTGGAACTCTCGCTTTCGCTTAAATCGGAGCTGAAATAACACTCGCCGGATCCGTACTTGGTGAAATAATGCACCACCGCGAATTGTATAATGGTGGCGAAAATGAAAGCGAACGAAAGAAAAACGAAGAAGTCCAGGGCAGTGGGGTAAGGAACTTTAGGCAAATCTGTCCGCGCCTCCAATCCCAGAAATGTCATCGTTAATACGGTTGTTATACCTTTGAACAAATATAAAAGAACTTCTATTTATATTCCGTTCAATTATCAAAATTATCAAAGAATATACGCGTTCGGCTTGGAAATATAATTTTTAAAAAGGCTCGGAACTAATGCAGTCGTTATTGTTTATACAATCGAGATAGACAACGAATGTCGCAATGCTTTATCGATTACTCTCTCATAGTTTGTGTTATCAGTTATTCGAAGAACAGATATGTTGCAAATAATCGAAGCGCGATAAAATGCTTTAGTGGATATGCTTTTTCTGAATTTAACAAAGAAAAATCTGATTATTAGAAGGAAACAGGAGAAACACTATCATACGTCGTTTCGCAAACAAGATAAATTCATTGTATGATTTAATAAATAGACAGATAGAAAATCTTTTTACCGAAGAAAATCGATAGAAAACTGTCTGAAGTTTCTAATCGACGTAACGAGTTAAATATCCAGTAAAAGTATCGTTGTAATTACATACTTGTTGTATCATTTCTACCACGCGATTGATCTTCGTTTTCGTTTAAAAATTATTTTTTTTTATTTGATTTCTTTTTATTTACTTGCTCCAAGCGTACGTGTATCTGTAAAACACGACCTAGCTATAAACTTACCCAGCGATACACGATCTGCAGTGGCTTCTCGATTTAACCAGAAGGAGACCCAAGATAGGACGACGAGTAAAACACAGGGCCCGTATACTTGTATAAGAAAATTACCCATGTGCCTCTGCAGATGGAAATATACCAGCAGCATCGAATATTCCGCTGCAATCAGATAATACGTTCGATACACGATACGCAGAAGAATTGACTATTTATTTACTATATTTCTTTATCTGTGAGCTTATTTCAAGGTATACATAGCGCGTAATTAACGATTACACGTTTACAAGATTAACGATACACGGTCGCATGGAATCGAGTATGTTTAAGAAAGTCTCGAAAGCGTTACGAATGCTTTCCAGAATCATTCACGTTTGCACGTTCGTATCGGCTTTAATGTTGCAACTGTTTCTTTCAGGTGAAAATCTAGGGCAGTCCAATAAACTGTGCTGTATGGTTATAGGTGAGCCACGAGATTGGCATTCAGGAGATGATTGTTTTGTTAACGACTACTCGTGCGTAAGTCTGGAATGGTCGGTGCGAATGCGGGTGAGGGCGGCTTAGTTCTGGTTAGTACTGGCACGTTGGGTACCTCACGCACGTTAGGTCGTACAGTGCGAAGTTTTGTACGGAGGTTGTCGAGTCACGAACAGCTCTAAAATTTACTGACGGCTTCTTTGATAACGGTTTTAGCATCGTGGAAGTTAGGCCTGATTTTTCTTCACGGCGAGTAGGTTTTGGTTTTTTGGCGAGCGTTTTTGTTCGCTGATTCATTACCGGTGATTTCTATATAATTGGAAATCCGTATTAATTTGATGCTATATATTTCGATGATCGAATGGAAGAGTATCGAGATCTCTCTCTTACGATTTCTATTTTTGATGCTACGTGTCAAGGCGTTTTCGATGGCTTGAGTTTCACAGGATAAAGAAGAGAGGGTATGATGTGCGTGTAGAAGTACAGTTGTTCCTAACAAATATTTATTATATCACCCTTAAAACTTTGTTAGAATAGAACGATAAATATATAGAACCTAATTTGTCCTCTTTTCCTTATTATACCATAATTCATATTTGTGATCTGTCTTTTATGCTTCGAATGAAAGGAGAAAGAGGATTGCATGTCGATATAATGAAATTTCGCTCATAAAACTAATAAATCGAGTTAATTCGATGTTCCACGATCCTTTTCGTTCTATCCTCGGCCATTGTTCCATACGTACGTAATATTTATCTTGCACTCGTTTCAATTTTCATCTGTAGTTGAGTTCGACATCGAATATCAACAAGGTTCGACCGGAATCAAAATCAAACAGAGTGGCGATCATTAGTTTCGTCGGTTACGCGCAAACCATGTTCCTATGGTCCAACAACGTAGCAGCTAGTCGCTCTGTTTGTCCGGCACTTTTTCCTCGACAACGAGTACAATGTACAAGGAACAACCTTACCGAGCATTGCGTTACGCCGCGTGGTTCATAGCAAACCGTCTTTCTCAACCGTCGTTCCAAAAATAGAGTACATTTAATTAGAAATTGACGACACGACATAGTTTGCATCTCGCACGATACAATGTCGGTTTCCAACGGTTCCTATGTCCTACAATGTCACCGAAAAGATCTTCTTACTACGTTTTCAAACACCTACATTGTTGCGGGACATATCCGATGTCACGCTTCCAGATATATCGATACCTCGTGAGAAAGTTCGTTGCCATTCGAGAAGCCCGATGAGTCAGTCATAAAAACTTCTCGATGCTGGATCATCCGATATATCACGTTACTCAGTTTCCAACGGTCACGAAAGACAAAGGACATAGGAACCAAGAGCGTCAAAATCAGACCAGTTCTGTCCGAACCTTCGGAAGGCATACATCGAAAACGCAAGCAATCCTTAAGTGCAGTCAAGGCGAATATATCGAAGAATTCAAGTCTAATTATAACATACATTTAATTGTACCATCGCGACGAAAATAACTAATTGTCAATTATCTTCGGAACTATTGTTGGAAGTACATATTTTGGTATTGTTAATTAATGTCAAAATCGTTACAACCACCCTTAATATCCGAAAAGAATCAAGGGAACGATCGTGTTCGTGGCGTCGATTGTCGATATCGTAAGGAGAATGTACACCTCTGGTTGGCGCGTTTAATCGAGATCGCGTCTCTCCGCGAACGGTCGTAACACATTGTATTGTCTCTTTTTCCGTTTTCTACGTATTATCCCTGGCATCCGTCGCGATCTGACCAACGCAAACAGAAACGACGTCGTGCACGCACGCGAACGTTCCCGCCACGTTCACGGAACCTCGACAAATTCTTACTACCCTATTGATGCAATCGGAGTGACGACGATTGTTTGCGGAGTATTAATCGATGCTAATCCAATTAAAAGTGGAAGTCGTTGCGAGTCGGCGCCTCCCCTCTCGTCCCTCGTTTCTCGTTCCTTGTTATCAGCCGATGGAAATACAAGAGGGACGAGAGTTTTCTGCAGGAGGATGCTGCAATTAGTCGTCGTTTCTCTCGTTGCCAACTTTCAACGTGGAACCTCTTTTCTTCGTCCTCCTTCTCCTGTTTCGTCCCCTATCCTCCTCCATCTTTTCCTTTTTCTTTACGTCGTCGTTTTCTCGCACCACTTGCCGGCCCGCTCGAATCCCACCCACTTCCGGACTGATTCATTCGTACCTTCGATATTCCTGTAGAATCCGTAAGCGTGGCCCGATAAAAGTTTCCAATCGAGTTCCTTTGCAGTCGTTAAGAGACAATTCCTTCCTCTCGTTTCTTCAATTCGAACGAGCCCTGGCCACCGACATTCTTCGACGACTCTTACCGTGACTATACGTTTCTCCTTCGTTTATGCTTCCATCCTCTATCTTCTCCTTCCTCGGTCTCATCCTTGATGCATCGCGTCGTCGATAAGGATTTTTCCCTGAAATCTATTCTTCATTGACATCTTAAATGGAGTTTCCTTTCACGGGTTGTCGCCTGGCGTACGCGCGGCGTTACGCTGCGCAAAGTACGGTTCTTTAGGCAGGCAATTTTGAAAATGTTTCTCAAAGCGAGAAAGGACAGATCGACGACGAAGGCTGAGGTATTATATGGATAGATTATTCTGTCTGGTACACAAGCGTTATTACGTCGTATAAAGCGTGATTTCTGAGGGAGGCAACTTGGAAAATATTTTTAAGGATGAGAAAGGACAGATCGATGACGAAGGCTGAGGTATGATGTGGACAGATTATTGTCTGGTATACGAGTGTTATTACGTAGTATAAAGCGTGATTCCCGAGGGAGGAAACTTGGAAAATATTTTTGAAGATGAGAAAGGATAGATCGAAGGTGGAAGCTGAAGCATCATGGGTAGGTTATTGCGTGGAATACAAATAGTTGTCGTGTTGTACGAAGTACGATTTTCAAGGGGGTCAATTTTTGAAAGTATTTTTAAAGATGAGAATGGATAGATCGAGAGTCGAGGTATCGAAGGCATTAAAGCTTGGAAACAAAGATTTCCATTCCATGGTTCTATCGTATGAGCATGTAACATTTTCACTCGGATATCGAAAATTCTGTCACGCGTTAAACAGGTGACGTCTTTGATTTGTTTGCTCGAGTACATCGAAATTTCATTTGTCGTTTTCCGTTCCATTTTATAAAGAACATGTACATCGCACTTCGGTCGAGGATAAAATATTTGATAATATCGTTTGATTTATCGTTTCTGTTTCGTATTAGCGCTCAACTACGCAGGAAGACAACACCTGCGAACCAATTAAACGCAAAGTATTCACCGCTGTTTAAAATATACGAAAACTTATTTTCCCTTTTTTTTTCTATTTATTGCTCTTTTTCGTAGCTTCGAACGTCACGTTGTTTATAATTATGGACAGAACGTTCTCGAACAAATGACCGTGCATGCAAATCGATTAAGCAGTTTACTCGTAGTAGAAAATCGAATTATCATAATTTCATCTAACGATAATGGAAAAGCGCATATTGGAGATCAAGATTTACTTTGCGATCTTTATTCCCTGTTCTTCTGCTTCCGTGCATTTCGAGGGCGGATATTAGATTCGTAGTATAGTACACGTAGCGGAGTGACCAACGAAGAGTCTATTTACAGAATGGGAAGAGTAATCAGATTATTTCTGATCTGAAAAATACGACAGACTGGATTCGTGGTTGAAATTTCCTACTTCGAATCGCTCGATTATTCGTTTTATATTATCGACACCCGTATAGTCAGTTTTTATTGATTTCCACTAGCTGTTTTATAATTTAAGAACTGCAGCCAACTGTTACGAACATTGGCAGGTCATTTATGGCGGTACGAACTGATTAATCGCGATACATTAAAATTTTTTGCGAAAAAGATGAAATTTTTGGATTGCAACAGTCGAGTATCGTATAGTATTATCATGCATTATTTTTATAACAATGATATTGTAGTGAAATTACAGTGCCACGATTTCTTTAAAACAATCGTAATCCATATTATAAAGTAGCGTAAGAAGGTTGATTAAATGTACTGATTTAAAGTAATACATCAATTATGACACGCGATGCATGTATATGACATAAGCAAAAAGTTAACTAATCCGCATGTATTTGTAACGAGGAAAATGTTAAGAAAATTTGTCAATTTGTATCGTTATAAACAGGTATGATGGTAGTATAAAAAGGGACTGAAAGAGTCCAAAATAAAATAATAAATAAAGAGTAAAGATGAAACAAAAAAAAAAAAAATAGTAAAATAAAATGGCAAGTAGGTGAAATAAATTCTCCTTTTTCTAGCTATTTCAGCAACTATATTTTTTTCTTTTTTTCTCTTTTTAATAAAGTTTCGAATAAAGAGCCGAAGAAGGAGCACTGACTCACCGTGTGAAAGCGTCGCCGATGCAGAATAATTCGCAGTGGGATTGGCAACTAAATCGAATTGAGATAATTTCATGTCTTCGGCGATTGCTACTTGTCGGGCGCTGTTCCACTTGTAGATCACGTCCCGTTTCGTGTAACCGACTGCAATCAAGAGAATATTTCTTACTAGCTCGTCGCGCTGAAGCTGTAAAAAGGCATCGAATTCGTTCGTCGTTGAAGCGTCACCTTTCGACGAAAAGCCTCCCGAGGGGCTACTATAATATACGTATCCGTTGCTGATTTCAAATCTCTCTCGTTTCTCGTGCGACAGTTCACGCAAAAACCGACAATTACGCGAACGTTGCTCGGTTACGACAGTATTCTATCCTTTTAGTGGTTTTTGCGCTTGACAAATGTTCTCGGGAAATTTCGAATTTCTTCCATAACTTGTTTCTTTTTCTTCAACGCCACTGGCAAGAATAACTTTGTTAAAAGTCGTTAGAAAATAATTATATAAACGCGAAATAAACTTTTACGCAAATTCGCATTTTTATGGATGCGATTAAAATACGAAACGCGGGTAGAAAATTGTTTCACTTACTACGTATCGTTGAGACTATCGCAGGTTTAGATATTTTATACATCTTTGTAAAATATATTTGCCTTCTGCGTGTTTTTTGCACTTTCCTCGTAAGTGCACGAAGATCCATAGTCTAGTAACGATTAAGATAAAAAGAACCGAGAGAGAGAGAGAGAGAGAGAGAGAGAGAGGTGAAAATTTATAACAAACGACGGAAAGTAAAATCTCTTTGTAAAGTTAGAAACGTACAGCTGCCAAATTGTAGTGGACATCTCTGCGTATCCATGGGAAAATTCTCAAGATTCATCGGACAACCAGCCTTGATCGTAAGTCTGAAATCAAACAGTTTATAACATTAGAAAAGAAAGAGAAAAGAAAATTGAGCGACGCGTACATCGTATGCAAATACTTTATAGCCGATTATCACGAAGATCGTTAATATTAGAATTTCATTAATACTTGTTATCGCGTAACTGAAAATCTTTTGAACAAATGAATTTATGATACCAAACGATACACGATCAATTTACCAAACTTACATCCAATTAATTAGCACGTGTACTTAGCTAATTAATTAGTAAATTCTACAACAAATACAATATGCCTTGCCAATACCTTTTGTAGCCTCTGTACAGCGCTATAACACACCCTGTATCGGTCGATTTTATTCGCTGTGCGTGGTGAACATGATGATTGATAGGCGAATCTTCGAAATATGTGTTCAACTTACACGCGTTATTCGCCACGTGTTGCTTCGTGGTACTGCGGTCCGTCCAGCATTCGTCCATCTACTTCGCGCGTACAATGGGCATATGGACGAAATCTGGGACCGTGATATTGGAAAATATTATTTAACGTCGCTAGAACGAACGTTTTGGAGCGCAACGGACGATGAGCAACGAGCCACGGCTTAGCTATTGTTCTTTTAGCGCGACGGACAGTTGGCGGCTACGAGTTTTCATGAAATACGAAGCAATACGCGGAATAAATGTACCACTGGTGGATTTCTCTGGTTATTCATCTATTCCTTCTGTTTTAAGCTCTCTAGAATGACGTACGTGAAATATCGTTTCTTTAGAGTTTGCGATTTAACGGATTAGCAAGATTCGTTCGTTTTTACCTTCTCGCCGACTCGGAAGCGTATGGGACGCTTCTTTAGAGTTTGCAATTTGACGGATTAGTAGGAATCGTTAAATATCTTATCGTCGGCTTGGAGGCAGAGAAAACGATCTTTTTACAGTTTGTAATTTGTCGGATTAATGGGAATCGTGAGATTTGTTTTTCGACGTTATTGTCGACTTGGAAGCACGCGCGAAATCTTTCTCTCAGGGTTTGCAATTTGATCATTAGTTGAGATAGTCAAATTTGTTCGAGATCTTGTTATCGATCGTTACGTTAGTAATTTCGGCGTTAAACAATGTTTTTTATACGTCACTGCATTTTCCATATCCAGGTGTACAATGACGTTATTTGACGACAAGCGATTAAGTTTTGTTATCAGTGAACAAATTTTCATAACTATACATCAGCGAACGTACATTTTAATTTCCAAATTGTATGATCTCTGTGCCGAAACTAGATCGCTTTTCCATACAGAATTTAAGAAATTTAACGCGATCGCTTCCTACAAGATCCTATTGGCATTATAATTATTACAGCGAAGAAAACAGACGCAAGATGATAATTGTTACAGCAAATCGAACAGGGAAATCGAGCGAGTAAATAGCTGGAGAATAGATAAATCGACAGAAAGCTATTTAATACCTTTATTTTCTATCTTTAACAAGGAGCACGGTCTGCTCATCCTTTAACGAGTTTGATCTCGTGAAATCACGAAAATTCGCACACGTTCGTGCCTAGAGGCAAATATCGGGGATAGGTGGAAAATCAGCCCGACCAGTTTGACCGAGTTATCGCGCCAAATATCGGGGAAGTTAACGAAATACGAGACGATCCGTGACTAATCGGATCCATCATCCTAACATTCTCGATCGGCCAATTTGTAAATGAGATGTGTTACATTTACCAGCGGCCAGATCACGGTCGGTATTAACTTCCAAATACGCTGAATCGGCTGTTTTCACCGTAGAATTTCGATTACTACGAAGTTTCTTTCCATCTGCGAAAATTTCTCATATTCCGTGCGAAAATATTTTACGAACATTTTCTTTCTTCCAAGCCCGTTTTATCTTCCTGTCAATATTAATAATAATAATAATAATACTAATAATAATAATACTAATAATAATAATAATAATAATAATGGATCTCTTTCTTCTCGTCGTTTGTGCTCTTTTGATTTCTGGCCTAATCGAAATCGCACTGCACATCCAGTTCCATGTCACAGAAATTTCTAATTGCTTTCTTCTTTCACGAAGATCGATTTGTTATATAAAATGATAATAGATGTAAATTTGTATTCTACAAATACAAGTTACGTTACGAAATATTACATCGTGGTATATTTACGTATTATAAAAATGACATTGCGTAATGATTTATATTTATTTGCAAGATAATTTACACTTTATAAAGAGAAATTTGACAAGCATAACGTTAGATCTGTGAAAGCTCGCGTCTTGCTTTTGCGATTTGTCATTGGAAATACAACGAACGAGTTTCAGCCTGAAACTTTTAATTGACCGATGTTTTGTCGCAGAATTCTACGACCCATGGGTCGTTTATCGCGATGTCGTTCTACAACTGAGATTTCTCGAATTCCAAATCAACTACGATGCGTTTCACAAGCTTGTGACGACGCAGATTCTGATCACATAATTTCAAGTTTGTTGGTTGGTCGTGCTATAAACGTTAAGGATATCTCTGGTGTCGACCACCAAGATGGATAGACCGGAAGTGATAAAGCACACGTCCTGAGTTCTAATTAGAATTCAAGTAATATATATATACGTAGGAATATAGTGAATTTAATTACCGTTGGATTGTACGTACATGTGCAAGTGTTCCCGAAGAAAATTGCTCTTAAAGAATGAGAGTCGTATCAAGATGGCAATCATTCGATCTATTGCTTCGATTGTAACTTATATCAATTGCTCTAATCCTTTTTCGGTATTCCGACGAAACAATATTAAATTGTAAATTACGTTATTTCCATCTTTTACGCGTTTTTTTTTTCTTTTTACCGTTTGACTGTCAATGAGCTAAATCAGAAACAGGTCTCATACAGCATAGTATAGTGCATTCGTAGTTGACACTGCGAGCATTTTCCATTGTGCGAGACGAGTGTCTCTTAATGCCACTTTTGTTACGTTAGATAATCAAAATTCAGGCCGAGATGCGCTTTCTTCGTGCAATATCCGTATTTTCACTGACCAACGATTGTCAATCTTACGCGCATCCATCGATCTGTTTACCAGCAAGATATTTCTCGCGTATCGAGTGTCAGTCACGTATCTGGTCTAGCCAGGATTTTGATCAAGGATAGAGCACGTTCAAGCACGAGGATAGGTCTTGAGCAATTTACTTTCGACAATTTTCGGCTACAATTCCGTCGTTTTCCAAGCACGTCCTATATACGAATCTCCGTTACAGGTTTGATCGATCTTCTTCCAAACAATCGATCGATTTTTTAATCCACCGTTACCGTCAACGATTCCACGACGTAATAACTCTCGCGTTTCTGTGAATATTTTAAGACGAAGAAGAAATTCGATCCGAGAGGAATAAAAGACAGAGGAATTGTTTACAAGTTGATTGAAAGTACGTAGATGTTTATCACGTTGAAAATAACACGTCGATAGGGACGAAATACGTTCCAAGCAATCGATTAGTTATCTACGTTTATTTCTTAATTCTGTTTCTTAAGACGACCCAATTAAGATAGTTTGAAACAAGGCAGAATTGAAACGCAACAAGAGGAGATAGAAAATTCATTTTCTCCTCTTCATTTTACGGCAAGTCTGTCCAAAGAGTATTTACGATATCGTTGCTGGAAAACAACATAAGTTAATTAAGCTGTTAATTAAATTGGCATTGACGTATAGATTTCCTCGTTTAATCTCTCCAGGCTCCTCTCGCGCGATAATTTACTAATAATATCAGCGGATCGACAAGTTACAAGCGTACACGTTATAAACTTCTTCTCTGTAATTTTACAACGTTAAATATATATTTAACGATAATCAGCTGATTGTATAATAATCCGTAAAATTCACTTGTAGAATTTTATTTCTTTCGTTATTAGACTTGTTTGCGTTATACGAGAAAATTGTTTAATTCTGATAACTTGTAACGCGTGACTTGTCAAATTTCGTTAACGATATTAATCCAGTTATACAGTTACAAAGTAGAGCTCGTACAACCATTATGTTCCCGGACATCGTACTCGCATTTCAGATGTTTCGTACGACTTTAAGTTTTCTTCTCGCGCGCTAGTCGTATTTTTGCCGGGTTTCCACGGAAACATTCCACGCGGATACGAAGAAAATCCTACTATATCGCAAAATTTATTCGCTCCCGAATACGATATCGATTTCGTATTAGAAATAAATCAAGATAGTACTCCCATCTAATAACAGGCACGATATCCTATCGGTTCATATATTTGTGTTATCTCCGGAAATACAGGTAACCGAATATCAGCGAATAATCATGAATATCAGCGAAATATTTCATCTAAATTGTTCATTTTTAATTTATATGTTAATCATAAATACGTAAATCGATCGATATTTTACAGGCCAATTACTATACGAATTTAATGCTTCCTAGGGAATAACAATAAAATTAAAGTAATTCTAAATATCCATCTATTCGTTTCTACAATCGAAAGGTCTAAGATTTTTTACTCCCAAGCAGTACTCCAATTTGGCGATTTTACGTTTGACATTGAGGAGGAATAGACAATCTGGAAGATGGTATCCCGCTGGGGGTAATCATCCACATGTTATTTTCCAACAATGATACAAGAATTTACCAAATGTTCTGTTACCAAATTGTAAAATGTAAATAAAATAATAAAAAGAAAAAAAAAAAGAAAAAGACACGAAGATCTCCAGACGCCCAAAGTTCGACCAGGCAAGAACGCTGCACCTAAGAAGAATCCCATAGTATATTCAAATAGTACTCATTATTATAAAACTGTAAAGCCTGGTCATTTTTTCGAACCAAGTCATATAGCAACAAACTCCGAGCTACGGTATATTTTTTGTCTTTTCAATCCGACACTTAAAATCATCATACCTAGCGACAATACCGGAATTACTGTCTTAATACGATTAAAACATACTTTATTTTCTTATACTGAATAAGTCGTCTACCAAGTTCGAGTGTTATTAATTATAGACATATTATACGGAGAGATAACCGAAATATAAAATTCTATCTACGGATACGAATTTCTTTTCTTTGCCGCTCCACCCCCACCCGTTGTGTTACGTGACAACATCGTCGATCGAGATGTATCGTCCTACTTGGACCGCGGATTTCTATACGTCCATTGAAAACTCGGAGAATGTACGTGACGCGCAAAAATATATAAAATGTCCAAGGTATAAATACGTATTTTTCAATCGTATTTGCAAAAATATGAATTTACACGGATACGCTCTATAGTCTAGTTATAACGCGTGCCTAAATCTCAAAATTCATCGTTTCATTTGCTATTTTCCTGTTTCGATGACGATCTTCAATAACGCGTTGCTTTCCTCTTCTTGGTCAACATAGCGTCATCTCTGTGACGATGCTCGTTTAGAAAGTTCGCAGGATGATTCGCCGTGTCTGTTACAATCGTACCTGTTGGTGTCTGAAGGCGCATCAAACGACTTTTACAACGGAGAACTTTCGCCTTAATTGCCAGGCCGGAAACAGGAAACGTTTTCGAAGTTGAAAAGGGCTCGTTGGTACGTCAAAAGCAACGGGAAGGACTTGTTCAGCAAAGCGCGAGAAAAGAAGAACGTCATCTCCTTTCTCGCGTCTTCTTCAAAATGCTTCTCCTACCTTCTCCTATGTTTTTCGTCCTTTCAATTGCGCGTTTAAGAGCGCGAGACAGAAACACACGCGATTATTTGCGTTCCTTTGATCTTCGATCGTGTCAGTTATGGGACTAGCGTCGAATAGGCGAAATAAAGAATCTTTAGAAACAGAAAAACGATAAGCGTTGAACAGGAATGAACGTAATTTTTTGTCTCAAAATGATACAAATATATTTTTCTTATTAGTTCGCTACAGCCATATGGACATATTTTATCAGCGTCCATATACGGTGTATTCTTTGCTTTATTCGCTCGAGTGAATCCTGATTATAGGTATTTAGTATGAGATTAATAATAGCGTTCCAACCATCGAGATAATATACGACGTAATTAAGAAACTCGAAGATGGTGTAAGTAGAACGGAATTGGCAAAAATATGACGTTAAGAATTATTTAAAGCACATAGATTCTTCCGATGCTGGTAACGATAGAAGAAACTCGTATATATTAACGCAATGATGAAACGGTTTCGATAGAGACGATAATAACGATGATTTTATATATTCTTTTACATGCTCGATTTTATATGTTCGAAGTACAAAAAGAACGTAACTCTATTTAGTTATTCACGTCGAAAGGATTACGTGACTCAGCAATTAAAAATGATACGAGATCCAGAAATATTTCAACGAGCTGTCAATTAATTGTAATTTAGATTTGAATAAGCGAAATTTCATATCGGAAAAGTGATCGTTCTATTATCCAAACAGTTTTATCTTCTATTAGTTCGGATAAGGCAGGTTCTACCGTATCTACCGTGCGTGGGAATTTGTTTATGGTATAATAAGCTAACGTTACACCGTTCGAGTATTCCAAAGTTAAATAGGTAACGCGTCTGTGTGCACGCTTCTTTGTACATTTCACCTTGAAGAATCAACATTTTAAACAGGATTTTAATCGGTAGAGATTTGTTACTCCTTGGCACCGGAGGCTCTACTCGAATGCTTGCGAAATAAATATGTAATATGCAAATACGAAAGCAGTATTTTCTCCCTCTAAACGCTCGTAGTTGTATCACTCACAGATTTCCTACTGTGGCAGTTTATACGATCGCTAATAATACGTACGGTAATTGGACACAGGTGGAAGAAAACGTACGTATAAAAGTAAAATAAAATAAAACGTACAATGCCATCAACTTACTTTCCAGTTAACGAAATAGTAAACTTTTTTAAATAAAACGAAAGAGCGTAGAGTTTAGTGTTGAAAAGGGCCAACAGCGCTCCGCGATTTGCCATGGTTTGATCAAAAGGAACGAACGTTTGTCTCGAATCGATTCGATATTTAACTGCGAATTCTTTTTCCCGGTAATAGCGAAGCCTTTGTATCAGAGAAGATGCACGATATGCGAGGGAAAATAATTTTCATTGTTCACCAGGTCGAATGGATTTCATTGTGAGCCGCGTGCAACCCTCGAGCGCTGGCTGATGTTTGAATCACGGCCCGCAACACGTCCGCGAGTATTCGTTTACGCGTGGGAAAACCGAGAGACAGGGACGGAAAATTCAAGAGAGATCGTAGATCGTTGGATTGAAAATCGCATATCGGAGAACGAATCGCCGCGCCTTTTTGCCACAGCTGTCTATTTTTACCGTGTTTTCCCCACTAGCCGTCAAACGACCTCTTAAATAATTTTGCTCCGTTCGGACCACGTTTGTGAATTCTGCTAGCTGCGTTCTGTTGGGAAGCTTTCCCACGAGCATATTCAAGATATGCGACGCGTGACCCTTTATTGTTTGACTTAGCTCGAGATTCGATTCTCGGTCGCCGCGGACCATCTTTCTACGAATCAGCAAATTTGGTTTTCGATGGCAATAGATATCGCAAAAATTGGTACATAGGACATTCGCGTTATTACCAATCGACGTTTCTTTCGTAAAACGGCAAATGCACGGGGGCAAATGCAGGAAGAGAAACTTTTTCCGTTCTACGACCAGTAGGATAAAATACGTGCTGATCTTCTACGTATTTTTAATATTTCTCAGAGGAAACGTTCTTTGATTTTTTTAATCGTACGTCGTTCGATGAAACGTATTACTAAATACGATATTACGAAGCGTTCGAACTATGATGTTTCTTTCCTGTACCGATCTATTTAAGAAAACATAAATGTCGCCTGCGTGCTGCGAAGAATATTGAAAACATAAAAATCCGACGCATTCCATTTCGCACGTTTCAAATCAAGGACCTGTAGCGTACAAATGCGAGGACTACATCCAGAATCGATACATCGATGAGGAATATAGCGCGGCTTAGACCAGCTGCAAGGGAAGAAACCAACTTAAATAGTAGAAGCAATATATCTTATAGGATTAGGGAAACAGTGTAACGTACGATATCCAATAACTACAAACTGAGAAACCAAAGAATGTGCAGATTCACATCACCTAAAATACTGCTAATAATCAAAGAAACGCAGGTAAAAGCAATATATCATTTAATACAAATAACGTTAAAAATAAGAGCCTTTTGTTTAAACGAATATATTTAAGAACGTTTAGAAGGTGTAAGATTAGAAGATAAAGAAAATCTCCATCGAGACAAAGTCGATAAGCGATTATTATTATTATTATTATTACTACTACTACTACTATTATATTTTATTTATAAATCATTATAAAACCCTTTCTCCTTTCTTTTTTTCATATCTTTATCATGTAAAAAAACGATGACTTATTATAATAAATAATAATATTATGATAGATGACTTTCTCAAATGTTACGAGTCGAAACGATTAATCGTGACGGAATTATCTGTGTTAAAGTTGAAACGTTATGCTACAGAGGTAATTGGTAACGCACGATCGTTTGTCAGAGCGTGCGGCTATGTTACAGGGAATAGAGCAAAAACATCTGGACTTTAAAATGCTGGCTACATTCCAAATGAGCATGCCACAAATTGAAACAAACCGCAGGTTCGAACGTGTATTGGGAATTCTTGTAAATTTACAGTCGGATTTAATACTTTCTAACCGGTCTCGTTTGCGCTTCTAATATCCGACGATAATTAACGAATTTTCATTCGACGATAGCGCTGCTCCGCTATTAACTATGATTATCGATAATTTACATTGTGATTTTACGACGTAAACCGCGCTGAAAATCTTGATTTTGATACCGTTCCTCGTTCTTTCACATCGAAAGTTAAAGTATTTAAATAAACTGACATAACTTGCACCGTTAGGAAAGACTGATGCATCGTGGAACCATTTTTGTTACATGCTACAAGACTGCTATAACAACCCTACGCAGCTATTGAATCGTTAAATTATTCAATCAAAATTTTAATTTTGTATTTCTCTAAAAAAAAAAAGCTTTCGTAATTTGTCTCAAGGAATTATCGTATAATGTAACAGAGGTGTTGATAAGTAATCGCAAATTTTTGCAGACTCCAAAAACTTAAAAGAGCAAAAAGATCAGGTTTAGTTATAAATGATCTCAGTTTGTCCACAGACAGTTCGAGTAATAAAGTGTAGTTTCTCTTAAAATAAATAAAACGAGCGAGCAATGTATCAAACGTTTGAGCACGTTCGACAAAACTTCTTCATTTCAAACGTGTCTCTCGAAGCTGTCCGAATCCTACGACTTTCGATTAAATTCTAAATTAATGGAAAACAGATTTATATTCATTCGAATTCTACCTAACGTTCTTCAAGTACGTCTCGTGTATTATTTCCACGGATATCACGTTAGACTTAATTCGTAGTTTGATAGGATCAACGTCCATCTCTCCAGACACAAATCAACTTATATTAGCAAGCGAGACAAGCACGTGCAAGGATGAAGTGGAGAGTCGGGCATCTGCTCAACGCAGCGGGTATATCAGCTGTATCGTTTCAGATTGAATCCAACCACGGATGGTCGTCCATGCATGGAAGCTTGTAATTAATTGCGAAATCCTAACGCGGATATTGCGAATAAATTTTCATCGCTGTCCGAGCAAAAAAAGAAAAAACAGTGAAAAAGGTGGTTTAACGTATCACGACGAACAAAAGTGCGAAAATAAAACAGAAAAAGGAATGCGCGGGTATCGATGTACAAAAAAATCTGAAATACGTTCTGGTCAGTCGCTGTTGCTATTTCTTCGATACGTTTGCATCGTACCGGTAAGAGTATTGTTTGATTTTCAACTAATTCCTGGCAAAGGCTGATAATTTTATTATCGGACATTACGAATAACCAGAATATTCGTGCGATTTTCTTTCACGAGAAAAGATCGTACGTGAGCAAATTTACTATTTCACGTCGTTTATTCCTCTTAACCGAGTTTTTAATACGTAAATTATTTGAAAAAGGGTTGCACACGAGCATGTTTATTGTGCACAAAAAAAGCACGAATTTTAACATCGACGATTCTTCTAAATCCGAAATAACGAAACTAGCCTATCGTTGGAACAGTATATCGATGCAATTACTTGGATGAAAGATTACGAAGAAGCTGGCGATTAAGCTGTGGTTAAAATTTCGTTCGAGGAAATCCAACGTTTCGTACGCAGCAACTTAACAGTTGCGTTAGTTGTACAACTTCTTTAGCACTCAAAGGATAAAATAGTTTCCCGAGCGCTTTGAACGTTTCCGTTAGCCGGGTTTTGATTATACGCCTATCGGTCAAACTCGATGTCGTTTCGACGATGAGAACGTGGCTAACAAACTATAAGGATCAACAGCTGGAAAATGTGCAGCCGACTGGCGTCCGAATCGATCATTTCGACGAGTAATTGCCGCCAACTAAATTCAGATAACGCGAATAATCACCAGGACAAACACATGCAGAAACGTGGTCCGCGTCGTACACGAGAACAGGAATGTACACGAACGCAGCAAGGAGAGGATCATATTGGAAACTGTCTGTTGGCACGAGAATTCCAGCCAGTTCCACGCATGGACGAACGGAATCGTAACAGCAACCAAGCATTTTGAGATCCTTGATTCCGTCCAAGAGGATATAAATCATCTCGAGCGTGAAGTGTACACACGGCGCCGAGTTACAGGGGCCCTTCACATTTGCCAGCCTCCTTCCAGTTACCTCGCCGTTTCGTCTTAACCCCTGACGCAGTATTTGCCAGCTTGATTCCCGGTTCAAAGGGAAACGCGACCCTCTTTCGTTTCTCTTTTCATTCATTTTTTCCGGCGAAAATACGCCGGGAATTATCTCGTTTACCTAGCTGTGTATTTTTAACTCGTTTTTAACGCGACTTTTACCGGTTTCCTCTTTAATTTTGGTAATGCGCGTAGACGTGGCCTAAGCTTAATTAGATATGGACCAGGTACAGGATTTCTTTTTCTTCGTTAGGCTCGTGGAATGCGCGAAATTGTTAGAGAGAATTTTTCTCAAAACAGAATACATCTCCATAAATCGTTTCATTTATGTTGATTACCCTTGATCTCCTCTCTTCCATTAACGGATACGAATTTCACGTGTAAAAGATAGTTTGACGATTGCAGCTGCTTGATACACGAGCAAGATTCGGGCCACTCGCGATGGAAAATTCCGCGGCGGAGATTAAAGTGATAGGAAGATTATCTCATTTTCAAATGTGTGAGCGAGAGAAGTATGCGCGTTAAAAAAAAAAAAAAAAAGTAAAATAATGGGAAAGAACGATGTACGAATTAACATCGATATTGAAAAAGGGGGAGATTTTTCAACAAAGGAGATAAAAGTTCCACGTTGGAATCGTTGTAATCGCACGAAGCTGCGCCGTGTAAACGATATAAAACTTCAGATACCGTCGTCTATCGACGTTTTGTTATATTCCAAGGTAAATTCGAAGAAAGCAACGTTCCGAATGCGTCAACCCGCTATCAATTACCACTGACTCGATTTCCCATTTTCGCGCAAACAACCTGCTCGTTCTCCGTATAAAAAGGCGCTCCGCTTCGTAAATTGCAATCGCCAAGGTTCTCCAAGCTGCGAATAAACCAACTCGTCCCTCCATTCAACTTGTTCAAGCTCAAACAGACGAGTGTCTTAACCGAGCGGAACAAAACTAGTGGTAAAGAGCAGCCGTTTTATCCGGCTGCAGGAAAAATTCATGGAATAGAAGAAATGTGCAGGACGAGTGGTTCACGAGTCTGGTAAAAAGGACAAAGAGGAAGGGTGAAAATAGTAGGAAAACGGGAGAACAGTGAAAGCGAAGGAGCGTTGTTACTCCGCGCTTATTATGGCGTATTATTTAACAGATTTCGTGGGCCGTCTCGTTTGCATGAAAATAACCAGCTCGATTAGCATACAGACGCGACGAAATCCTAAAACTACTTCGGCCTGAGGATCACGTGCGCGGTCTTCTTCTCCGTACCACGTAGCCAGAATCTAAAATCATGGATTTCCAACGGCGAAATCCCCGTGGCCGTGGAAGTTGGCGCACGCGAACACGCTAAAGATTATTCGTGACGAATAGCGGCCTGTTCTAGGTGGTCTGTTCTGTCTGGAAATGAACAGATGCTGGCCATCGAGGCAACGAACTCGGACTGTTTGCTCGGCCAGCCGTGAAATCGCGCCGCGATTTTATTCTCCAGAGAGCATGCATGTGGTTTAGGACGTAGTTGTACACTTGATATATATTTACACGTGTAGTTGCGGATGGCGATGGGCATTCGAGTCTCAGTTTTACAAACGATCGGATATTTTCTGAGACTGTGAGAATTCGATTCGCTTCGAACAGAGTTCGATTGGTATCCTGAAACTCTTGAAAATCTTGGAAATCTTAAAGGTCCACGAAGGTCTTGTAAACCTTGTAAATCATGCAAATCGTTCGCATAAATGCATTTCCGATATCTTGAACTTTTCTAGATATTCTCCCATAGGTATTTTTCTGTTATTATTAGGTATTTCGTGTATTTTACGCACATGATTGATACCGTTTAAGTCGAGGCGTTCAGAATGCTTGCAAGATATCGATTACGCGCCAAACCTTTTAAGACCTATCGAAATAATCGCGATTTTCAAGACTTTCCACAGACTTTCCAGACTTTCAGGAGTTTTCAGGCTGCCGAATCCTGTTCGACGCGTTTCGAAGTGCTCGACAATCCATCGCTGGTTACGAGAAACAAAGGAAACTTCGAAGGGCGAAGAGGAAAAGCGCTATAATTGTATTATTATATAGAAATTCAGTCACGTTTGACAAGGTTAATAAATGAATACGACGTGTACTCTACGATAAACAACTGATATCAACGTGATTCGTAAAATCTCGGTAACGATATTAGTGATTTAATCGTACAAGAGGCCGGTGAATACTCTTATATTTCTCGCGAGAGAAAGAGAGATTGAACGAAGAAGCTAAAAGTGGCCTGTACATAGTATATTTCCGAATAAATTGATTTAAGCTCCGCGAAGCAAGTAATTTTTATCGTAAGAAATCTAGAATCTCGAGAGCAGTTTCCGCTCGTTAATATCCGATGTTTGAAACATAAAAAATTCCTATCGAAAAATTGTATCAAACGAATGGAATTAACGACGTGCTTCTTTGTAAAACGCTGTCAATGAGTTTTTATCGAGTCGTCTCTGACGAGGTTTACCACGGAAGGATAGTCGACCCATTTTCACATCGACGCACGAGACGTACATGCTTGTTCCTCGTACGACGAAGAAAGTGTAAAACGTATATAAAAAGGATAATGAACTTTTATAACCCGGAAACTTTATCGTAGCCAGAAAGCGAAGTAGAACGGCCTGCCTGACTTATGCCAAGTTTTTCTACTGAAAGCTTTTAATCTCGCCGAACAACATCGCTTTTATTGCTTCACAACGAACCAAAGCTCCAGTCGTCCCATACATAATCATGTAAAATAATGTGAAATTCCAGTTACAGAGTGTTTTTCGAGATAAGAAATGTACATTGTTTTCGTTTCTGTAGACGCAGGTAATGTAACAGTATTTATTCATTTCGGCCTCTGCGCCCTTGAAATGGACTTGGCGTTATAGTTTCTAAATATTAATCCGTGCAAACCTTCGCATATATACTTTGCGAAAAGATTGCGTATTTGTATGCAAATTCATATTTTTCAGAGTATAATTTAAAAAATAGAACCTCGGTAGGAAATTGTTTCACTTACCAGGTGTTATGAGAAGCGCTATACTTTGGTCGTTTTATACATTTTTTCATATAATGTACATTCTGTGCAATTTCGCACTTTCAACTTTTTTTATAAACGCATAAGAATCTGCTCTCCACTCGTGAATTGTAGATCAATCGTCCTAGCTCTACTTTGCGGCAGTTACAAATACTAAACAATACATATACAATATATGTATATATATATGCTACTTATTCCCAGTTTTGACACAGTTTCGCACTTTCATTTTGCTCTTTCTCTAAGGAGCTAATCCAGTTAACTGTCTCTTCGCAATATTTTTCTTTCGAAATTTCTTTCATATTACTTCCCAACCGCTTCACTCTTTCGCACTTCGTTACATAGTGCTTCGTTAAAAGTACAGGAGCTGTAGGATCAATAATTCTTCGTACGCTAGTTCATGCTCCGTGGTACATTAGAAACGAGTTACATTAGAAAATATAATACGATTAACGTGTCTTGCTGCGAGACGCAAGAAGAGATCAGCAGATCACCCAAATCTACTGGTAAACAATTTACATTTATTCCGAGAAGACTGAGCAAGAAACATCCCAATGATCCGTTTAGCTAAGGCACTTGATAATCCGCGAAGAAATGTATTAGGTTGGCCAAAAGTCTCTTTCGTTTTACAAGGAAATAATAGATGCACAACGTTCTCTCCTTTGTATTGTTTTATCGAATCACGTATGATCCATTTTGTAGCAATAGAACGAGTATTTCCTTGTAAAACGAGAGTAGCTTTTGGGACCATCTAATATTTAATTCTAAGGCATGGACTACTGGGAGTATCGCGACTCGTTAAGCCAATTTACGAATGTTTTCGTAAACAATCTGTAAGTTATCTCGAGGAAAATAAAAAAAAAGAAAACATAGTGCTTCAAATTTCCTCCCCTATCGTTACATAATTTGCGCTTCTTTTCATCTTCCTCTAACCAAAATCTGTTCGATTTCTTTAAATTGTCGCATCTTACCACCCCTACCACGTTTATTCCTGGATATTCTGGCATCGTTCCACATTTAATATATTTATAACTCACAAGTAATATAATAAATAATTTTTCGCGGAACGTGTACGCGAAAGCAACGATCCTAATCTTAAATCTTTTAATTTGTGTGCCTAACGAAACTTACGTTCCCCTTGGTAGCAATAAAGTTTGGCCGTGAAAAATGAAATTAATTTCTAATTGTACTTCTGAATCAAACGATTACGAAGGAGTTAGAGTGCTGACGTTAATACTAACAGGGCGTTTAAAATTAACAAGTTTTCTAAAAGATTTGGTCAAGGTTGAACAAAATTGGTAGGTACTTAATGCCTTTACGTTCAGACGTGTTCAATCTCGGTAAAGTAACTAGAAGCCGTACGAATAAATATTTACGGAAAGCTGTAGTAGCAGCTAATAAAGTGCTGTGCAAATAGTGCAAACGTGATCGACATTTAATGGCTACCAATCGGTCACGAAAGTGTACAGAGTTTCCGAAGGAATTCGATTTTCCGCTCTGGTCACATCCCAGGGATAGCCGGCTAAGCCTTCAATAAATACTTTTAGGGCACTACAAACATCAGCAAGATTTATCGAATTATCGATTAAATTTATGAGCTCCTCGTTAAGAAGTAACAAAGTATTATTGCATCGTAATTTTTCGATTCTACTCATTCGCATAAAATGTTTCGTTCCACCGAAATGTTTCATGGAATCGTAGTAAAACGTATTATTAGAATATTAAGAGAAATGGTATTCTTCAAGTTTGGGTGCGTGATGTTTTCATCGTATCGAAATCGTAAAAACACTCGAACTCGTTTATACTATGTAAACGATCTGCAATTCTTAAAATTATATGAAGATATATTCTTATCCGGGAGAGCCGCCTTCTTTTTTATCAGCTGAATGGAAAGACGCAGTTTGATATTCGCCTAAATCAATAAAACAGTTATACGTACGCTCGTACAACGTACAATTATAAAATTCAAACGACCGTGCAATTTCGTGCTTGGAATTTATCCACTTCTCTTCATCGAATTTATTCATATGGGAAACGCGTGTTTCATAAATACGCTTTAATACGATGTTTTACGAGATCGTGAACAGCTCTAAATTAATAATTATTCTAAATTAATAAATATTATAAATAAACGTGCTCTATTCTGGTTAGAGAAGATAAACATCGTTCAAAGAGGGAAAATTCGTATTTTAATTTTCAAGGGAGCTGCGTCTGAAAGCTTCTGCCTAGAACCTTTCGTGTAACGCTTTATTCGAATCATTCCGCTCTAGAACTAACAACATTGACGCGAATCAAGGTGGTAATCTCGAGTCCTTTGTCTCTCGGTCACGGTACACAAAAGACGATAGTTCCGAGAAGGACGATGCACTTTTTGAAAGAACAAGCAGTGGCCGACGCGTGATTCTTAGGGAAGCCAGAGAGATGTGCACGTACGTACGTGTGCACGGGCACCTTGAGCTCAAGGGTTAATTCTGGTCTGCACAATAGAGCCGATCCAGAAGACTAGGTCAAGAGAAAGGGAATGGGTTAACAAAGGGAAAATGTACATCTCTCGATTCTCCCCTTTTTCCCTTTCTCTTTCTATCTCTTTCTTTCCCTGCCTCTCACTCTGTTTCTTTGTTTGTTTTCTCTGCTTTTCTCTTGTAACAGATGTGTATTTCTATCGGTCCCCTTGTATGGACAATTTGAACTAGCTGGATCGTTGAACACTCTTGTGGATGAAACGGAGAAAGTATTAACACGAATCTTACCAGGCCAGATCAAACGACCGGTTTGTAAAAATTTAATCGAAGATCGTACGTTCATTGTTATCTCTTTTGTTCATCTAACTTTATGTAAGTTCTTATATTAGCAAAAATTGAGAAATTGATTAACAGGCTAATATAAGAATTTACATAAAGTTGGACGAACGAAAGAAATAACAATTTTAACTTTAATTTTGTAACCGGTCATTTGATCGGGCTTGGTAAGCTTAGTGTTAAACGTTTTATTATACTTTGTCGATGACGGAAAGAACCTTCGAAAGAGAAGGAAACGTTCTCAGATAATAACTGACCGTGTAAATTCGACCGCTATGGATAGTTCGTACGATCGATTGCAATATAGTTTCCAGCGTAATCACGAGAATGTAACGCACATTTCGAATTAAACGCGTAGGTTCGCTGAAATATCGCTATCGGCTCATTGTCAACGTCATGGCGATAATCAAAATTTGTTACTTCGTGACGTTATGAATTTTGGGACAGATAACGTAATCGATCGAATAAATCGATAAATCGTTAACCATTAATTTATACAGTCGTTAATACGATTTCACCTAAAACTACAGAGATAAATCTTTGTATGATTGATTTAAGATCGATGATTTGGAATAAATTATTATCAAATTCTACAGCCAAAGAACCTAAAAATCTCATTGCATCTTCTTCAAAATTCAGAAGTCAACGTCTTGAACGATGCGCAGACTTTTTATATTCAAAACTGAACTTTAAAATCACCGTCACGCGAACAAGGAATTTCGTCATAACGTCTACCAACATCGTTTAACGTACTTCGGTGTATACTCCTCTTTCTCCATTTAATTCATATCCTTCAATGCGTCGGACGAATGAACACTTGTTTTTCGCGAAGAAACTCAGGAGGATTTTATGTGGTTGATTGAATTGGAGATAGTTTTTGAACTCGATCCAGAAACCTTTGACTAGGAGAGAATTTATCATTCGCTCTCAAACGATGGTCAAACGTTTTTCCAGTGTAGACGCGATTGAGTCGTTTAACATAAACGCGAGTCAAGGCGGCCAGCTCGAACCGCTGTATCATGCTCGATCAAGCGAAGGACGATCATGAAACGGACGTAACGCAATAAAACAGAAAACCTGCACAATCCCCATAAACTTCACGGACTGACTGCAGTTGATTGAAAGATATTGCGAGATATCTCAGCGTACCGCGTTATTTCGCACATTCATATTAGATATATATATATATATATATTATATATGTTCCTTGTCCTATATGCTTTTCCTATATATTCTTCCTTCCTTATTTATTCTTTAATCTTTATGTTTGAAAATAAACATTTTTTTTTCTATTTTATCGTTTAATCGTAAAATGTACGTTTAACAAACCTCCTATTTTATTCTTTAATCGTTACGTTTCATTTTCAGAGTGTTTTCTATTGGTTACGTTCCATTCTGATTTTCGTCAAACGATTTGCATATAATCACGATCATTTCTTCTTTCTTTTTTTTTTTTTTTTTTTTTTTAATAAAAGGAGTTGTCATTGTACAAAGGTGAAGCTCTCGCGAATTTATAATTGAAACTTTTCCTACGCAGAATATCTGCTTCGTTCGTTACGATAAAAGAAACTCGCGTGTTAAAATCTTTTAAAAGCGAAACATTTTTATACGAATCTGTCAAATAAAAAATTTCGTTTTCTGTCTGTCGATGGTAAAGAAAGTCTTGACAATTGGGCTCTCAGCCTCGAGAAACTAGAATTCTGCGTCTCTCCGAGAAAAACGTTTCTACTTTGCATCCTGGTAGAAAAATGGTAGTCTTGGCATTTCAGGATAGAAACGTGCGTAGGTACTATATTAAAGTTAGTAGCCGTGATAAGAAATTTTTAGGAGATTGAAATTGTCTTCGAAGATTGAAAATTCGAGGACGATGAGAAGCAATCATCGGTAATAAAAATTAAAATAGATGTTACAAATTAATATTGTAAATTACAGGAAAATATTATAAATCACGTAAAATATTCACTTACCTCGAACTGTACAGCACTCTGCCGTCTTGATAAAGCCTGACGAACTTATTAGGGCTGGTTATCGTGTGCAAGTAACTGTGCTTTCCATTGTAAAAGTACGTATCCGGCTTCCAGATTCTTGCCAGCATCGATATACTGAGCGCCAGAGTTTCTTTGCCACCTTGAAAAGCCAAACGTCGATCCACCCACGACTGTCGGAAATAGCAATCCATTGAGTATGTCTGCGCAGAAATTTCGTTCTTCTTAATCTTATAATAAATTCGTATTCGATAAAACTTTCTAACCAACGAGATCCTTTTCTTTACCATTATAGTAATTCCACGATAATAATATATTATCCAAGTATTGGCGTAAAAACTTTGCGTATAATTCGCGCAAATAAGTTTCGCGCTTGGTTTCGATAGATCGGAAACGATCTCGTTCTTTCGCGTACATACGAATGCTTTGGCAGATTTGTCTTAGAGCAACGAGATAAAGCGAACCTACTAGGATACGGTTACATTTAGATAGATAGTAAAATAAGGTTTAATTTTAAGAAATACATTATATAATTCATATATACATTATATTCGAGAAAGATCGTAAAAGGCATAAGGTCCCATGCCATAAAGAAATACAATAAAACGCAATAATTTCGTTCTTCCTTATTACTATTTAACAAAGTATAAATTTTATAAAAATACGCTAACACTTGTTTCTTTTTATTTGTTCGCTGCTTAAATCAATTCACGAACTGTCAATGTATACGTATAACGCGTACATTCGAACGCGTAATTCGTACAGTCTGCAAACAGAAACTCACAAAACTGCTTCTATCGTATCGAATCATGTAACGAATGAAATCGAATTTGTACCACGATGAATGAAATCTCAGGCAATTGTGTATAGCTATCTATCAAGTAGCCAGGCTGCTGCTGCTGAGAGAAACAAAGGGAAACGAAGAGATACGAACCATATCGACTTCGGAAATCGGACCCATACTGCGCACCATGATGTCGACCTCAACCGTGGCTGGTGGACCACCGAAGTCTGGTCTGACGCTGTTGTCGTAACCGCGAAGCAGATTGTCCAGTAGTTCGCTGATGTTGCTGTGATTATTGCTCTGCGTCCTCTGCCTCGTGGACGCTTTCGCTCCAGTAGCCGCTCTGAAACATTTTCCAAAACGATGGGCCTATATATCACTGAAACGATACGAAACTGTATTTAGATCCCATTTCTTTACTCGTACTTATAGAAATATAAAAACGTATTAAAATCCACAGTGCAGTTATCGCACACGCCTAACAAATCCTAACAAATCGTTAACTGATATTCCTCGAGGTCGCTAATAGCCCAAGGAGTTTCGATTACTCCATCAATTTTAGCCTACACGGAGGCCGGCTATTCGTCGAGTTCGCGTCGTTGCAAACTAGCAGGCAACTACTTGGAATATCGTGGTTCTAAAGCTCGAACGTGTTACAATGTATATACAGAGGATAAAAGGAAAACAAGGAACGTGCATTTTTAGTTGTAGATTTTACTCTGCGGAACGTACTCCGTCGTTGATCGCTAGGATCATAGAATCGTCGAATTCGAAATTATTATAAAACAAAAATGTTCAGGTTGGATGGTATCAAATATTCAGTATGTTAATTAATGGTTTATCCTTCGTTAGAACAAGAAATATTCCTTCTCTCCCTACTTTCGCCATACTTTTTATTTATTCGCTATAATTGTAAATATCGATGGATATTCATATTTCTCATAAATTCATCGAACTTTGTTGCTTTGCCGATGCGTTAAAATACTAAAACTTGATTTACTCCATGAAACCGTTTTCTGTCATTCTTCGTCTATTCTTTTAACCTTTCTAACGATACTTTTTTTACGATTCGCATAAGCCTCTGTAAACGTGTTACAAAACGAGCCTTTGCATAGCTCGTGCTAGGTCCTTTTGGTTCCCGCATCTTCTACATCTGAAAGTATCGAGGACATTTGGTCGTGCCATGGTGTCGGCCGTTATCGCAGACTAAAGTTGCTTTGTACCACACAGCTATTGCGAAAAGGATCGTTGGAGAGGAGCGGCAGATGCAGATGCAGATGCATACAGGGAAACGCACAGCGATGTAGTGAATATTTGTAAATTTTTGAAGCAGGTTGTGGCTGAACTTTGATACGATTAGGATTCAATCGGATGGATTTAAATAATTTTAAACGGTCGATAAATACATAGAGAAGTAATAAGAGTAACGGAAAAGATATTTGAGCTACGTGAAGTTTAACATTTATTAATTTATTTTATTAGCGTTATTTGAGTATTTCAATATTTGAGAAACTGCCCAACGATATATATGATTTTATAAACTCCCTAATTTGTAGTATTTTAGAGAACTTGTTTTTACCAATGATCGAACGTGTTCCCACGCTACAAATCTCCGATTCATTCTACGAATCGAAACGCTTTTTTACCGACTCTACTTTGATCAGTGAACTGAAAATTCTTCAGCCTGACCCTTTTCCCCTGTGAAACATCACATTTGTTCTCCTTTCCACTTTAGCTGTGAAACTCCTCTATAGCAAAATTACTTCCACGTGTACTCGTACGAAACATCGTATTGTCATTCTGCTTTCTGAAAAAAGACACCGAAAAAGGCTGAAAACGAAAGGAATCCGCAGAAACGCGAACACATTCTCGGCGCACCTCGAACATTTTCTCTTTCTAGTTAAACTAACAAACCTCAAGCGTTTCCCTCTTTCTTCTCTCTATTTTCTTTTACCTTCGCTCGGGAAAAAGAATTTAAAAAATGTAAGAAGAACGGTAAAACAGAGAAACAGCAAATTTTGTCCAGCCTAGACATTTTCTCTCTCTATGTAAATTAATAAATCTCGAGCGTTTCTCTCCCTCTCTTCTCTCTATTTTTCTCTTTTTTTCCCCTTCACTCGGGAAAAAGCACAGAGGAAGAATTGTAAAAAAGTAAAGGGGACACTAAACAGAGAAACAGTAAATTTGTCGAGCCTAAACATTTTCTCTCCCTGTGTAAATTAATAAATTTCTCTCTCTCTCTCTTCCCTTTTCTCTATTTTCTTTTACCTTCGCCCGAAAAAAGGTAGAAAAAGAATTACAAAAAAAGAAAAGCGAAAAAGAAAAAAGACAGAAGGGACGCCAAACAGAAAAACAGTAAGCATTTTGGCCCTGGTGCCTCTTTTTTTTTCTCTCGTGTTCAATGCCGTTTCGTTTATGTTTCACGGTACAAGCAGCACGTGTGTACACGTGGCACAGTGTACACACTCGGGGGGTGGAAATTGGGACGAGGGAATTTCGGCAGGATAGAACGAAAATTGCGGCTGGATCGTTTTTAAACCGAAATAAAGCGGCATTTTAATGCCTGTCCGTTCTTTTAGGTCACGATGAAAACCAGATGCTCGATCGGACACGTTGCTACTATTACCCGTTACCATTCCCATCTACTACTCTATTTTCCAGGATCTCCTATACCAGTGGTCCCCTTTGTTTGCTGACATCGTGCCTTTCGATCTCTCGATTCTTTTCGTCGCGTCTCTTCCGTACAGATCGATGCACCATGAACGAGTTTTGCCTCGTGACAATATAAGCAGCGCATCGTCGAGATACACATGTAAGAGGCTTTGGGTATGCTTATGTAAGGATTTACATATTGAAATTATTAAAAGACAGTTGACCTGTTTGCGAGGGAAATAAGAATCCGAGTGATGCTTTCCAAGGAACGTTCTTTCTTTCATATAGCTGATTAACGTTCTCCTCGACCTCTTGCTAGTCTTTTATGTAAATACCAAGGCGAATTCCCTTTGTGGATCGACGAGAATTTTTCGCTTCTTCCGGAGACAGGAAAATTTCTTGCGAATTGTAGATCTACGACGAAAATCGATGCTTTGACGCTCGATTCGTACAAATCGACAGCACTTTGCTGTTGAGCAAATTAAATTTCCGCTCGTTCGTTTCGACAAATCTTGGAATCTCTAGTCGATTAAAAAATTAAAGGAAAGTTTGTCGAAATATTTGGAAGGAATGGAGGAATTTGTTCTCGAATGACCGTGTCGTACGTTTCAAGAGACTACGACGAATCATCCAAGAAACCTATACATAATACGATACAAAGGAGTAGGAAAATAAAACGAGTTCTTATACGAATGGAAGGAACTTTTTGGCGCAATTGCAAAAAATCTGTGTACAATTGTACGATTTACGATTATGATTTGTACATGAGTTATATAAGCGTAATAGGTCCTTTACACATTCGTGAACAGAGGATTCCGATTAGTTTACTCAATTGTTCGTTCTTTATACGTCGTCCACGACGATTGCGATTATACGAGAAAATCGATATTGCGTTGCAAGAAAAAGTTATTTACATGTGTCTCGCGCCGCTTTAGAACGAGAGCATACAGCGAGAGCAGAGCATACATCGAACGAGATGTGACGTTTTCGAAATTCTAAATTAAATTGTTCGCATGATGAAACGGGGAAATGGACAATTATGAGAATAACGCCAAGAAATGGAGTGTTATTCAGCGACCGCCTCGAATTGGGTTAATTGTCTGACAAGAGGGTTCAAATCAAACAGGATTCCAACGATCTGCATTACGACGTTCATCCAGCTTCGAATATTCCATCGTTGCATTTACGGTTTCTCGTCGAGCTGACACTGGAGAATACGTCTTGAGTTGAGAGCTTGACCCGTCGTATAAGATCAATCGTATGGCTTAATCATACTTAAGTGTCTGTTATCAGATGATTCGACGTACCATTTTTATTAGCCTGGATATTTCTGTGTTTGATATCTGTAATTTCATCTTCTAATACACGAAATTGACTTTGCTCTAATTATTACAATTTTTGGTAATACGATTTTTCTTTACAGATGTCTTTCTGTTATTAATCTGATTTCGTTTAAATCGTTTCTATGTTATTCTCGTTTATTTTCCGACTTTCTATTATTGCGTAATCGATATTCCCTTTTTCTTTTCTTTTTGGAGATAAGGCAGACATACGTAATATTATTTTGCTCTTCTTTAATGTAGCCAGAAAGATCAGCCTATGATATTTGACCTTTGATCTTTGTGACAGTAAATCGAATATATAGTTAATGCAGTTGTGGATGGTTAATGTTTTAACAGTTAACACAGTACAACTGTCTTTCTAGACTTTCGTCAAGATGTTTTTACTTATATTTATAACGTTGTAATTATAAGATTTTTATAATTATATTTACATCTGTGATTATAAGATTTCTTAAAAATAATGTAAATAGTACTTACAGGAAAGATGCGTAGGAGGTGATCAAGTTGGCGAGGGCCAGTAGCACTCGCTGCTTCATGATGTCTTGGGACCGATCCTCCCTCGCAATGCGTCCTAATTCGTTCATCAATTCGATTGAAACGCCTAGCGTTCGGATACCTTCTACTTCTGAAATGAGATATTCATAAGAACGACTGTTAGTGTTTCAACAGAAATATATCTTTCAAAGCGATACTGTAAGTGATAATATCAAAATTACGATGGATAATTATAACAAAGGTCTTTCCTGTTCTTTTATACAGACCATAAGTAGTCCAAGTGTTTTTCATTCTAAGATATAATTGCGATATTCGAACGTTACAAGTTTATAGTTCGTTTAAAACAGCCGTGTTTTCCTTTAAACGTTTTTAAAAGCAAGGCATTCTGCTTGATACTTTTTTTACTTCTTCCGTTTTGCATCCAAATAAAGAACGAAAGATCTTTCTTCCTCTGTAGTACCATCAATCTGTCTATTTGATCATTTCAATCAATCGATAATGAACATCTTTGTAATATAGCGACACAATTTATATAATAAGCCAATGGTTTACGATATACGAATATTTATATAGGATGGCGTTATCCTTTCAAGTAGTTTTACAGAGAACTGCTCGAATTAGAGAGGAACAATTTTTGCTAGCGAACAGTCGAATCGAATCCGTTTCGAGTGTCTACGAGATCCGTTCGAACGGTTATTCGGGGTAGAACGTCAATGGTGAAACTTCGTCGAGAGTTGTGCCCGTTGATGGTGATTCACTCATCGACGAGTGAAAATAAAATTCAAAATTATTCCGGTTTTATTACGCGGTAAATGGAGCAGACGAGGAGAAAAAGATAGAAGAAAAAAAAGAGTTCGTTAAACGTTCGATGAATGATACTTTAACGACGGAAGGATTTCTCTGGGGAGGACTGGAAAAAAATCATCTTTTTAATGATTTGAAACTTTTTAATGATTTCAGGTTGGGGAATACAGTAAAAAATAGATCAAAGGGTTAGCAACGATAACGAATCAAAGTTCTTGATTGTAATATAGCTTCGCTATAGAATGATCGAGATACGTACGTTGAATTATAATTTGATCAATACTAATTTTAAGAAGACCATAAACATTGAAAGATTTATTTACGAAGTCGATCACACAGGAAGTGAATCATTGGAATTTCGTTTTATAATTCGTACTGTTGGAAGACAAAATTTCGCAATGTAAATTGATCGAGAAAAGATTGCAAATGTTATGTTATTAATTATTTCCATTGATAATTTCGAATTTTCGATCCTACCTACAACTAGACGATAACTAATTGTAATCGATAACTGTATCTCATCTTTAACGATCGTTCATCCTTCTGAAATAAATATCTTAAACGAAAAACCTTGGGCAAACGTACAACATTACGCTAGGTATTTTACAACGAACCAACCATCTCCTGGTCCTCTTTATAAATCCTTCGACGACACGCAATTTGCTTAAAGAACCTCGATTCGTCGTATTTTCTTCGATCAATGAAATTCGTCGTTCAAGCTGTACATCGAACAATGATTCCGCATCACGCTTGAGTACGTGCATTCACGTCCGGTGGAGGACGTTTCAATTACGGGTTTGATCGGCGGTAATTAATACTATTCTGTAACCGCGGCCCAAAGGACGGACGTGCGGGTACAGCCAATTGACGGATGCAAAAAGGAATCGAATTAGCGAATTAATTCATTCGTTATTCCTTTGTGGTTATCGTGGACATCGTTTCTACCGTTGGAACTCGATCGGCTCTCTATTTAACGAAGAATACAAAACGGTTGAAAACGGTCTTTGCGATGGCGTTCACGTTGGAAAACGAACAGGCCGCAAATTTCAATAAACATGCCTCGACTGGTAAACACGTCGTCCTATGAGAGTACACACGCGAATGCGAGAGCAGCACTGGGGAAAGGTACTTCCGAGGGTGCGTTTGACTTGCAATTTAGCTCACCGCGACATTCGTCGATAATCAGGTCGCTTCTCGTTCGACCTTTCGTCCTAGCCATTTTCCAAAATTCTAGAATGTAGTAGTTCCATCGTTATATGAACACCCGTTACGTGAATGTTTCGTTATATAAAGGTTCTGTTGGTTCAACGTTCTATTATTTGCACGTTATGTTATATGAAAGTTCTCTTCGTTGAACTTTCTTATTACTAGAACGTTTTATTACGTGAACATTCTGCTAGTTGAACGTTCTACTATATGAACCTTCTGTTAGTTGAATGTTCCATTACACGAAAGTTTTGTTAGTCAAACGTTCTATTATATGGAGGTTATGTTACATGAACGTCCTGTTGGCTGAACATTTTTATTACTAAAACGTTTTATTACGTGAACATTCTGCTAGTTGAACGTTCTACTATATGAACTTTCTGTTAGTTGAATGTTCCATTACACGAACGTTTTGTTAGTCAAACGTTCTATTATATGGAGGTTATGTTACATGAACGTCCTGTTGGCTGAACTTTTTTATTACTAGAACGTTTTATTACGTGAACATTCTGTTAGTTGAACGTTTTGTTAACTGAACCTTCTGTTTTATGAACGTTCTGTTAGTCGAACGTTTCATTATACGAACGTTTTGTTAGTCAAACGTTCTATCTTATGGAGGTTATGTTACATGAACGTCCTGTTGGCTGAACTTTTTTATTACTAAAACGTTTTATTACGTGAACATTCTGCTAGTTTAACGTTTTGTTAGCTGAACCTTCTGTTTTATGAACGTTCTGTTAGTCGAATGTTCCATTACACGAACGTTTTGTTAGTCAAACGTTCTATTATATGGAGGTTATGTTACATGAACGTCCTGTTGGCTGAACTTTTTTATTACTAGAACGTTTTATTACGTGAACATTTTGCTAGTTGAACGTTCTACTATATGAACCTTCTGTTAGTTGAATGTTTCATTAAACGAACGTTTTGTTCGTTAAAGATTCTATTATATGGAAGTTATGATATATGAACGTTCTGTTAGTTGAACCTTCTGTTACATGAATGTTCTATTATACGAACGTTTTGTTAGTTAAATGTTCTATTACAATACCGTATATAAGCATACGAAGTGTTTATACATTTGTTCCTGTAGGAGTTCTGCTAATCGCACTTCGAAGAACAAAGAAAGGAGAAAAATGAAGAAAAAGAGGAAGAAACGGGAAATAAAGAGAAAAGAATAGCATAGAAAAAGACGAAACAAAAAACGAGAATATATTGATAGATTTGGAGTAGATGTTGCAAGTAAATTTCTACATTTTTGTCGTGTATTTTGAATCGTTGTCTTCTCTGATCGATTAACTGATTCCCTGATAGCAAACCATCAAGTGTACTGATACTTATGCGGGACGCTGTGTGTGATCGAGTAGTACGTGACAATGTTCTCGATACGAGATTGTACATGAAAGAAGATAGCTGAGATAACTGTGTAAAGATAAGCACAAATTTGACGTTAGATCATTATTGTACTATAAAATGTGTGTTTGAGAGAGATAGCTTGTACGTGAAAGTAGTTAAATAGCAAATACATTATAGATCGAAATTACACCGAATTGTACATAATAATTTGACAATTAACAAGTTATTATTATTACAATAGTAAACTGGTAAATTACAAGTTATAAATTAACGGTTGTCTATTTGTTACATAGAATAATTACAGTAATGTAATTACAATATCATTCATAATATGAACATCTTGCACAATGTGTTCATACATATACTCTTTAAATAATAAATTTGTGTTTCTGTATAGAACAGATTATGATTATTATATCGCTATAAAATATATATATAACGTTCATTTTATTACACAGTTGTCGTGTAATTGTAATAAACTTTTTAGCATTAATTAGAAGATATTCAGAAAATACAATTTAATTATCTCTATATTTTTTTATACAAGGAAACTCAACTATTTCTGAAAAAAAAAAGAAAAGAAGAAACAAATCTATGTCAAGTTGTAGTATCGTTTTACGATTGCCGCATTTTCGATGAAATGATACAATTTCTATTAAAATGACACATTCAAACGTACCTATTGAAATTAGCAAGGTTTGGTCGCAGAATCGAGATTAAAAATTGACAACAAAAGTGCCCAGCAACGCGTTGCATTACGCGTCAGTTTGCTGTTGATCCGAGTAAAATTCGATATGTTCTAATTAAATTTGTGGTTTGGAGAAATTTCAATTTGCATAATTATACCATCGATTTATTTCGGCAATAAGATTCAAATCTTCAGGAGGTAAAAGTCTCATCTTACTATCTACTTTCTTTTAAATTATATTCTCATTTATCATAAAGACAATCATCTCTTTCTATAATCTTTACCGTGCACATAGTAATGGTAATACATAATCCTAAAATATTTAGCATAAATACTTATTTTTAATAGTATATTCGTAAATTAATAAACTTGAAATTCTGTTTTCAATCATTTTTATAATTAGACTCGTGGGTGATATCAGTAAATTATCTGAATCATCAATTCATCAATTCGATATAGAAGGACTGCTCCATTAAAAATAAGCTGTTATAACGATAAAGTTAGTAATTATTTTCAAAGTCCATTATTTATTCCGTTATTATCTATTTTTATCGTATTTTATACCGCTATTATCGTTACAAAGTGTGTATACTGTACAGGTACTTTATACAGGTACTTTATACTGTACTTTTTGCGTTATCTTTGCCTTCATACGATCTCTACCTGGCTATCCATTCACAAAAGACATAGTTGCGCCAAATTATGCCCCTTTAGAAGCCATTCATTTTTTGTCTGAACTATTTTTTCATACAATGGATACTTTCCCAGTAATATGCGTGCTTTGTTTATAACCGGACACCCTGTGTATTACTATATTATACATATTTAAATTTACGTATTATATTACAGTATATAATTAGTTATTATAATTCTTACTTATTATTATTAGTTATTGTTTACTACATCACATGTTCCGCACACTATATATATATTATACAATACATCTATTATATACATTAGGTTGCTTATTGAATTGCGTATGATCCATAGTACCAAAATTTGTATTTGTATAATCTTTTTTGTAGTACTATATGGATCATACATAATTCAGTAAAATAATATAAAACAAAAAATGTCGTGCGTTTATTATTTCCTTATAAAACGAAAAAAACTTTTGGTACAACCTAATATGATTATATATATATATATATAAAATTAATAAATTAATATATATCATATTATATATGTACACCTTATATATATACGATATATTATATAATTATATTATATTTAATACCATATATCTATTAATGCGTTATATTTATTACATATTTATATAGTTGTATTATATATATATATATATATATATATATATATGATATACATATTATTGTATATTTCCATACAGCATAGTTGCAGGAAGTTGGAAGCGAATCAACCATGGTGTACGCGTCGAATCCACGACTAATGAATCGCGTACTCGATGCTGTGGTGCATCTATGTGAGGGGAAAGGATCCACCGCTCGAGATGTCCTCGACTTCCTTCGACAAACTTCCAAGAGCGCCCCGAGGAACTTGACGATGCAGGTGACAGAGGGGTGAACGTAAATTAATTTCCTACAATTCCTAGTGATTCGACATTGTCAATTGAAAATCATACCGTTTCCTTAACATTTCTCTCGTTTCTTCCTGCTTATTCCAATATTAATTTTCCCAATCCTAAAGAGTGGTTTGATTTTTCAATGGCGGGACGTATATTCATGATGGAAATCAGTTGAAGAAAAATTTCGAAGATACTCATCGGTGTATCTCTCGTTTCGCGTGATAGTCAAATTTGAAAATTTAAAGGTACGTGGATTTCGATTATGAAATCATTTGTTTCTCCTACGCGCGAGTCAATTCTGAAGGATGTTGCTGCAAATAATTAAGAACTTAAAAATCGAGAAGAGTATTTCTTCGAGTTTCAATGATCGAAATTTTCTACTCGTCGTACAAATATTTTTACTATTTCGGTATCTTTAGTATCTTAATCCTTGATCCTCGTCTTTAGCTTTATCTACGGTTCGATTTCTATTTTTAATTTTTAGTGCTGGCGAAAATTTTCCCTTTAAGGAAATTAAAGAATTGAAATTCCTCGAAATTACGCGCAGTAGAAAAGCGAACGATCTCCGATGGACTGGTTCCGCGAATTTACAAGACTTTCACAATGATGCTGTAGATGGTTGTCAAACAATTCCAAGCGCTCTAAGAATCTTCGAACGTCTTTGACGACCCATCAGACGCCTCGAAGCTCCCATACTTCGTGGAAGAAGGAGAATTTTCCAGCATTTTCCTTAATACCGCAACTTCCAACGATTATACATTCGAACAGAAAGTGTTTTCTCCTACTTATCTTGATGTTATATTAGTGGTATTTAAAACGTTTTCGCTCAACATTTAGTCGATTCTCCTTTATTTCTGATTACTTCTATTAATCCGTTAGGTACACTATCCACCAACTTATTCAAAGTTTCGTTTCGAATATGCGGATTGTATTTCTTTTCCAAGTTTCAGGATATTTCCTACAGGCGGTTTATCCTACAATTCTCCACAGATTCTCGATCGGTTTCAGACCGAGACTCAAAACTAGCCATGGTAATAATTTTATTCCGAAATCTCGAAATGATTTTTTTGTAGTCGCAGCTGTATGAATAGGAGCACTGTGTTGTTGAAAGATCGTTTATCTAAGGCAATAGTTCGCCTCCTGTAACATCTCCCGACATCCTACAGCGTTCGATTTATCCTTTAGGAAAATAATGTTTAACAATATAATACACATATGCAGGCACCATGGATGGTTTCTTGGAATCAGACCGAGACTCAAAGCTAGCCATGGTAATAATTTTATTCCGAAATCTCGAAATGATTTTTTTGTAGTCGCAGCTGTATGAATAGGAGCACTGTGTTGTTGAAAGATCGTTTATATAAGGCAATAGTTCGCCTCCTGTAACATCTCCCGACATCCTACGGCGTTCGATTTACCCTTTAGGAAAATAGTATTTAACAATATAATACACATATGCAGGCACCATCGATGGTTTCTTGGAATTGTCGAAGAAATAATACAAGGAACGTGTTTGCGTGTATAATTATTCGCAGCACTGTGCTTAAAGCGTACGTTGTCAAAAATAAGCAAGTGTCCGCATACTTTGTAGCGGTAACGTAGATAGTGAACAACGAAGGTTTAAATTATTTAAGCGATAAACGGTGCGCCGTAACAAGAGCATATTTTTTTTTTATGTACGTTGAGAATTTTCGCCTCTGGTATTTACATAGACGCCTTGAAACAGCGCTTGGATTACAAATTCTACGTATTTCCATTATTTTCGTCGTCTCAACTTCTCAATTATAAAACACGAACATGCCCGTGGCGTTTGCCGCAAGCTTCCCATTTGCCGTTTCTTATGAGAAAAGCTTTCAGGTTCATCGGGCTCTGAAGCACGCGGTGAATGCCGGATTGTTGCGGCACAGAAGTGGTCGTTACAAGGCAGTGTTCACGTTAAATCCGGCTCCGATTAAGCAGTCCGTGAAGGAGAATAACGAACAGGAATCCGTCGATGGGACGAACATATCCGACATGCAACAAACGTCTTCGAGAAATCAATCCAACGACGAAGAGGAAAACAGGTTAATTATTCAACGATCGATTAATTACGACGTACGGTTGAGCGCAGAGTCTTCGCGTGTTTAAGTTTTCATCGCGTTAAACACCGCTGTATTATATATTTGGAGAATCGATGTGTTGCAATCAAATTCTCCGTAATACTCAGAGAGTGGAACAAATCGATATTTAGGCGCAACTTTTTCACCTGCGTTAAGAAAAACGTATGTTTGCAAAGATACTCGCGATCCAACTCGAATGTAATTTGCGTTAACTCTCGTCGCTATCTTTCGATCGTTATTTACCACGCTATTAGCTGATCAGATCGTGTCAACTAATCGGTACGCGACGAACGTGTTTATTTCTTGAAGCGCGCGAGAAAGAGAACACTTTGGACAGCCAGAACTTTTGCCCTCTGTAGTTTAACAGAATGATCAATCGCGTTTCATTACAACTTTCTACGATTCTCTGTGACTAGTGAGACTATGATCCGATTAATATCAGTCGGATAATATAGTTACGCAAATTCTCGTCATCCTAAAACGATGTTAAACGCAGACGTCACGCGGAGCAGAATGTCAACTTGTCCCTTTACGCAGGCGATCGTTAAATTGACACGATACTCGAGCAGTTATACCTTTGCTCTAGGCACTTGGAGCAATTAATCTCTACGACCTTAAAAATATATATACTCTTCTATATATTTGCGTATTTCCATTGAAAGTTTAAAGATACCAGGATCAGATCATCGATATCTCGAGTAAATAAATTAAACCTTCGACTAACGTTAACGCTTAGATTAATTGCCAGTAATTTGAAGCTATTTCGCAGTTTCTCTTTAAATGTATTCTTCTTTAAATGTTGCTTTCCTTTAGAAGGATCAAGGTAACGCGTAACGATAAAAAAAACTATTTGACGATCCTCCAGAAACTCGGAAGAATTTTGAGCGGTTTTTTAAAACTCTACCTAAAACAGAAACTCAACAAATGAGGACGGTTAATAATGCAACGAGGTTGATATAGTTCAACAAATTTTTTATACTATACGGATTAGTAATAACATTGGTAATAACATTATACGGATTCAATTGTCAGAGTAAAGCGTTAAATCATAAGTTTCTGACGTCCGAATTTAGAGATGTTTGATACCGAAATGTATAATTGCTTTCGAACTGCTCATAGAGTCTTTGGAAATTCTAGATTAAATATTTGCCAACTACTCGCGGAACTGTGTTTTCCGCACAGCGCCGTGGTTAAAACCGTAATTCGTTGTAACGACATCGGTAGAAAAGGCGCTTTTAACGCGAGCTTGAATAATTTTTCGTCATTTCGTTAAAATACAATGCTGCAATGTTACTTCATCGACGATGATACAAGAATTGGGCAGCGAAAACATTTTTACGAGACGAGATAGAAAGAACGACTGCTTTGCCGAGAGAAAATAAAAAAAAAGGAAAAAGACACTGTTCGATGACTGTTCTGTCAATATCGCGATACTTCCGTTCCAAAAAAACTTTGGTTCAGTTCAAAATCGGTTAATCGTTCTATCCGTTGATCCATAAAATTTTCGCTTTAGCCGAAAAGTCATATTTCTGTAATGCGACTGCAGCTTTAAAAGCGCTGCGTTCCAACGGACACATATAAATACATATTCCACGTTCTTACAGGAAAAGGCATTTTCCATTTCTATAGAAAGTTTTATAGATTTGAAAAAGATTGTATTTCAAAGACCGCGTAAAAATATATATCCTTCAGCCCTACAGAGGAGCACATTCGCTACTTTTATAAGAAATTTTATAGATTTAAAAAAGGTGTTTTCCATAGAACGCGTCAAATATGTATCCCTTGTTCTGATTGAAAGAACATCCTCTGTTTCTTTAACAAGACTTACGTATATTCTTGCAGATAAAAGAACATCGTCTATTTTCACACAAGATTTTACAGATCTTAAAGCATAGTGCGCGCGTTTCGAAAAATACGCGCAAACCCGTGCTCGTCATTCTCACAGAAATGTACGTTCTCTATTTTTATAAGAAACAATTGTTTCCATTCTCAAACGTCAGCGGAACAAAAGCATTCCATTATATCAGAAAATAGCTGTTTCCACCGGCTCACATTGCGTTTCGTCTCAAACGTTCATAGGCAAACGTATCTTTTCAAGTCCCGTTGCTGTACTGGATCGTCCTCACGCTGTTTCAGGATTTGGAAAAAACTCGAAATACTTATCGAAATCTTTGTAACGTTGTACAATTGTCCCTTACCTTATATACGTAGCATTTTGACGCGCGATCATTCCTTCGCTATATTCCTCGAGTATTTCGCTTCTTCCCATCGAGATAAAACGTTCGTTCGAGGGAATTTTCAAGGGAGAAGTTTTACTCGAACCATCAACGACTCGGCTCGTCTACGCAGGATTAAGTTTAAGAATCTAACACATAACGAACGTAATGACGAGCGAGTAATCCAACGATGGAAATTAATCGTTTAAGGGAGAAACGTAGAAGGCCACGCGGCAAGAAGAGACGAAGACGCAACGATAGTCAGAGAAGACGGAAACGTCGCAGCGGATCCAGAAAACGCGACGAGCCAAAGCACATCGGAGAGATACGAAAGCAAAAGTACAAAGAAAAGGGAGAAAGTGTTCGGTCAACGCGACACAAGATCTCGAACAGCAGGCTTGAAGCAGATATCGGAAACACGTCGGGTTCGCCTAATCGTAAAAGAACCAGGACGAAGCGGAGGGATTCGAGTAACTACAGCGATTTGTCGGACTGTAGCGACTACGAGGATAGAAAGGCCAAAGGTAAAAATTACGTACAATGCCACTTACAAATACCCGGACACTTTGGCCGATTCGTAGCAGCTCTATACGAAAACTAAATAAAACTACAGTAAACTGACTGACTGACTGACTGACTGACTACAAGTAAAAGATAATTGGCAATTAAACGTGATTAGCAAAATTTATGCAATTTGTATTTTTACTACTCGCCATTTGCTGTTTTCGCTGTTTGCTGTTTTTGCTATTTATATTTTAACGAGAGTTACCTTTCTATATTCTGATGAGAGTTCGTCTCGATATTGCGCTGTTCCGAAGACAAAGGACTTTTCGAATAAAAGAAACAAGCTAAAAGGGAGAAAAATCGAAACCGCGACATTTTTACTTGCAGGCTACTTAAGTGCACTCAAAGCAAAATCTACGAGATGCTTCTCTTACTAATTCCTCGTTGCATCGCTTTTCTCTTTAGGGATGATATACAGCGTAAACTTCTGAAGATGCGTATAGAAGTTTCGATCTTACGTAAAAAGCGATACAAAAATATTACGGATAAAACGAAACCTTCGAATCTTTTTCCAGTCGACAGGGTACAGCTTTGTTTACAAAATTGAATTTTTATGTACGCGTGTCACGTTCGCCAGAGATTCGTACCTTTTATATCTTTGATATCAAGTCGATGGTTAATTGAAATGAAACGAACAATAAACGATCTTCTGCCATTGAACGATGCGTTTCGTAACAGAGGCCTTGAATAAAAAACACTTTACCTCGAGTTACAATAACGATGCTCGCGTTTACTACGCGCGGACCTCTTCTTACCCTTACTTAGGTCCTCTATCTATTAATTTATTTAATTGATTACATTTTTCATTGACTTTTACCAAAATATCGACATCTGACTGAAAGGTCCCTTTGGTCCCTTTTCAGCCGTTGCTTCCTACATTTTTTAAAGCCTCTAAGTTTACGACTTGTAGGACCTCTTCTCTAGGGAAAAAGAACGATTTGTCTGGCGATAGACTTTCTCTACATTTAAACGCCGAGGACATTTTTCAGAGCTTGGCGAAATTAAACCTCTGCTCGCCTATTGCGTGTCATCGAGCTCATTGTCAGAAAACTAGCATAAAATACTTGATTCGATTTGTGGCATAAGGACAGGTGTAAATGACAAATGACAAAGATCCCGCCTCTCTTTTTTTTGTTGCAACAAAAAGCCGTAACGACAGAGACTTTGTTCCTTCTGTCGCGCTGACTTATTTCGTCAACAGGTGTTACACGAGTTCTGATACGATTACGCGAGAAGAGTTGTATAAATTATTTTGCAGCGAGGAGGAGGATCTCGACGTGTCCAGAATCCAGGCACGACGCATTTGGGAAACAATATAGGAGATCGATATCGCGGCATCGCAGCCCTCAAAAGCAACAATCGCAGCAGCTAAACATGAAATATTCCAACGACGACGACAACGAAGCGAGTAAATCGAATGCCAACGAGGAAGGAAACGACGAAGCAGATCAGGAAGGAGGGAAAGACGAAGAGCCTAATAACAGCGGAAGCGGTAGCACGTTGTGAAATTGTGTGAAATTATGTCAGACAACGAGGACCGTCCGTCACGTCTTTCGCGTCTTACATTAGCGTTATGCGACACTTTTTATAGTAATCCGTTCTTTTTGTAAACCTTTGTAGGATCGTGTCTGGGAAATTAAACGTATTATTTTTAATAAACAACACTGGACGAGGGTAACGTTATTGATAACGCTGCAAATGTTCCAGCGTTATTCATATTTTTACCAGTATTATCGAAGGATACGCTTTAGCTTGGAATTTAGTTGAATTATAATTTCTTCGAGTTATAACACGCCACTACTCTCTATTTCACGACTCTGGTGTACTTAGCTCGATACGATGTATTTAACATAATACGATACTTTCGATTCGCGCGTTCTCTTGATTCGATCTTATCGAATTCTTATAAATGGGCTACGGATTTCTATGCGCGTGTAAAAGATTTGAAAGTACGAGATTACACGGAAATTAATTAAATAAAAAAAGAAGGACAAATACATCAGACGTAGGTAAAACAATGTTTCGTACCGAGGCTCCACTCTTTTAACCATGTTCTCGAAAATACCAACTTGCACAAAAATCTCCACTCCAGGTCTAAATCTCGCACGGACAATACACATTTTTGCCGCGTGCGATCAAATTTTCATTGCTGTGCATGATAATTGCCTGTATAAGTACATTCTTCGAACCATCCTTCGCTCGCGAACGATATTTCAGCGTAAACATTTATTCACAGATCTTAAATCATTCGTCACCCACGCGATTCTTCCACTTCCGTGGTACTTTATTTCACGGCTGCCATCATGTATCACTGAGATTTTGCATCAAAAAAGAGGACCCTTATCCACGACATGGATTGTATCATCAAAAGGATATTCCTAACCGAGGAGCAGTAGAGAAGCCTCGAAGCAAAACATTTTTCAACGTAGTCGCATGGCTAAAGCTTTCTGGTGTTTATCGGTTTAGCCAATGGCGCTTTTCTTACTGCGGAAGTTCCTTTCGATGCGAGGTCGTACGGTTTCCAGCACATTCTTTTTCTCCTATATAGATCGTATCTCGTTAGTTTTTCAAAGCATCGTTAGACGAGACACGTGTAATCCTCGCTCGAGCGTGTTTCAAAGTAGTACGACTTGATTTATCTATTAAGAGCTATTAATAATCAATAACGTGGTGTAGAATTTGTTTTCTGTGCGTTAAATTTCAATGTTATCGCGACGTTTTGTTGATCGAGAGATTTTCGTCTACCGTTATGTTATTCGTATCTATTATATTACAGAGTTTCGCGTGTTGTATGTTAAATTGAGATTTTCGCGAAAAATTACTCGAATCACTGTCAGGTAGATTTTCGATAAATACGTAATGAGATCGATAGATAATAATAAATTGCGAAGGTTTCAATTTTGATCCGGTATATTAATCAAAGTTTGGATCAACGGAAATATAATGATTAATGTATTTCCTTGTCATCGTTACTAATGGCTAATGCTTTGATTTGCATTTATTTGCAACTGTGTTACAAATCTGAAACTAATCGATATAGCTCAAATAAAACGGTTGTACGAGGATTATTAATCGGTTGAAATTAAACGATATTACGCACGATTAAATTATTAGAAGAGAATTTGTTTCACTGTAGCGTATATACCAAAAGTATCGCAAACAGATGTTATGCTTAAGTAAATAAAAAATTGTAAAGTATATCAAAAGTAATTCGAATGATGCAAATTGCGTAGCATTATTCCCACCGTTTATCTGTAATTTATTCGAGTTACCCCGTTACTTTCTGCAATTTTTCAGCCGATTAAATTGTAAGTTGAAGCAGAAGATATGTTCCACGATTCTCTTCCCGCAGATTTATAAAATTATAAAATCTACAAATAAACTAATCCATACACTCTTTACGAACAAATTCATAGACAAACTGATCCACGCAAATTTTTCTTTCTTAACACTACAAACGGAGCAAACCTGTACGTACAAAGCTTTGAAACTTCAATTACTTTTAATTGTACGAGCGCTAACAAACGTTATTCGAACAGGCTTCTCAAATCTCTTGTCATAACGATTCGCATATTATACAAACTCTCCATTATAACGCTTTAATCTGCAACGCGAGAATGTAGGTCAAAGAAGGAACATTTTTTAACCAACTCGTACAACGCCACTCGCTCTTAAAAACGAGCCAAACAATGCAATTTCGAAATCTCGCGTCTTTACTTTGACTAAACCAATTCAACCAGCTGTCCACGCGGAAATGCTCCTATATGTACACAGGGTCTATCTTCTCTCTTATTATTACGCGAAACTGTTGTTCGAGGGCATGCAGACTGTTTCATAATATATAAGCGTAAAATATAAAATGTACGAATGAAGTGTACGCATATGACATTTGTCGTGTTAGTTGATATTATTCCTGGTTTATAATCACATGCAGGTATACGTCCATCACGTTCGGAGAGCTAAAATATTGGACCAGCACCGTCTACGAATTTAAAAATCGTATATCTTTGTGGAAGCTTTTAATATATATTATTTGTGAAAGATTTACTACCTTTTACTATATTTGCTTGCATTACTCGTACTTGTTGAAAGATTCTCTTTGGTCTATTTAATATTACAGATCTTATTGTATTTACTACTCGTCAGGGATTTTTCGTTTTCATAATAAATATTTTAACATTTGATAATAATATTAATCCGTAGAAATTTCGTTCAGAAGATGATTACGTAAATAATTGCTATATTGTGTAAATAAGCGTGCTTTTATTCCACAGTATCTTATTTTCAACATAATTATCTCGAACTAGACGCGCTTAAGATCTTTGGTATAGCTATTTCGGTATCGTAGGGCGAGTTGTTGTAAGAAATTTCAACAATAAATCTCGCCGCATCCAAATGTGCTCTTTACATGTCGGGAAACTTTGTCGGAATTTCCAACGGTTTCATTCGTTTTTATAGACTGCCCTCGTAACTTTATTGGCCACTCAGAGTCATAATTCAGTTAATAAAAAGCCTTAATAAGAAACAAAGTGATTATAAAGTTGCGATGTTCTGGCAGGTTTTTGAACTTTTTAATATTAAAAATGGCACGTTACTTGTTTACAATAATATGCTTTTTACAGTAAAGGATCGGTCACGTTCAAACGAAACGGAAATATCGTCAATAATTTAATTTACCTGTATAATCTTGTACTATCGTTATCTTTGCTTGAACGATCAAACACTTCTTGTAGACGACGCTGTACGTGCCAAATTTCAAATTTTTTACGAGCGAGAAGATACTTCACCGACTTAACATCATTTCCGCCAGTTAAATTCTTTCGATTATTATAAAATCTCAAGTGTACAATGATGGAAACAAAAAATTGTCTACTTTTATTTTGCCACTAATATAGTCGAAATTCATCAGAAGAAGAATTGTATTTGTAGGAAAGCCTGTATTACACGTATCAACGCACTTTGTTACATTACATTCATTAATACTATACGATCAAAGAGTCTCGCGACGTATAAAAATTGGCTATAATAAAAAGTGTTCGTGGTTGTTCGGCAGATACTAGTAATTATTATAAAAATATCAAAAGATAGAATGGTATCCTTCTAAAGGTAAAAACGATGGACATACTTTGAAAAAATTCTTTGTCACAAAATGGTCGCCTTTCTATCGCCTAATTTTTCTAGTGCAAATTTATCTACCTCAGGCAATATCAAGATACATATTAAGTATTTACCGAAGCACCCTATATATTTACGGTATCGAGGCTTTTACGCGATTAGATTTATCGTCGTTGTTAAAGCGATATCACGACCCATATTGGCATCGAAATGTCAGTATTTATTTGTCACGTTTTCACGCACGTTTTGTTACCGCTATCGTCGCTCTGAATTCGTTCTTTCGAGTCTTTCTCACGATGTTGTCCTTCGATAGAGTTCTGCGACGCGCAATTCTACTTGACGAGAAATGCGTTTATAAAAGTTGCGAGATATTTATAAATCGAATAAGAAATCCATTCTAAATATCGTTATTTATTTATTAACCTAAGGTCAGTTTCACCTTAAAAATATAAGAGCAAAAAAAAAAAAAATTAACGAGCAATAGACAGCAAAGATACAAGTAAAGAGAGCAAAATATAAAACTAGTAAAGATGGAGAAAGGCGAAGCGTACAACGATGAGATATATAACGAGGACAGAAAGAGAGAATTTTACGAATCATTGGGAACGAATACGATCCAGTTTTAATGTTACAAATTACGTCGTTACAATTGGTACAGTTATCGACGTTCATTAATATTACCATTCGACTCATGCTTATAAACTTTCATCTGAATCTACATAATCCGCGTACTATTTGTTATGAATAATTACGATCAGATACGTAAAGTGCGTATCTACAAACACAGTGGCTGTGAAAAGTTTCAAATCGTCGGTAAAGAAACGCGAAGAAACAAATAAAAGTTCATGAAGAAGTCGTTTATGAATCGTGATCGTATGTAAAATATGTATCTTCGAGAAATTCTGTGGATAGATTAATGCGTACATTAAAGGGCAAGAAAGTAACAGGTGCATTAAGCTTCCACTTTGTACTTTACACGAACGATTGTATCAGCCAAAAACACCAGAAGTCGTTTCTTTCGAGTTAAACAGAAAATTTTACCCAGTGGCTAATAAAAATCTCCTTCGCTTCGATGTATGTGTTTGACAAAAGTATATATGCAATTTAGTATCGTAAAAAGAAAATCGGCCGATCTAATTTCGTGTCAAATTTCTTGGAATCCGGAATCCTCGCGCCACTTCTAAACTAAATTAGCAGTCCAACAAACGGACCTGTGATCGCACAAAAGTCTAATTTACCCGAAAGACAGGAAATTCTGTGGTGAAAGTTTCGATTCTTCGATATAAAAGAAAATCATAGAATCGTGTCAGTTTCGTACAATTTTACGACTGAAACGAAAAAGAAAAAAAGAAAAACGAAAAGAAAGCGAACAGTGTTAAGTTAGGTAATACGTAAAGTAAAATCTCGTCGCAATTTCTAATCGTCTTACAACGGAATCAACAGCCTCGACTACGATGCAAACGAAACATCGACTTCGTTGAACCTCGCAATCTCGAATGATATTATTACAAACCGTTTGTTACAAAATAACATCACGGCTGCCGTTTCCATTCTAAATGGCCGGCTTTAACGTCCACAGCTTGCTAATATCGAGCAAAACATCACGGTTGGGTCAACGAGAAATTACATCGCACCCCCCGTGAACACAGGGGCCGCGTTATTCGGTCGGTGCACGATTCTCCAGGAAACGAAATCTGCCGTCGTCGACAAGGTCTCTCGCCGTGAAAACGTCGCGGGTAAATAATGATACTGACTCTCTTCTCACTTTTCAAGGGTGCCAGAACTTTATCGCAACCCCTCCGCTGGCTTTTGTGTTTTCGCGATAGTCGCTACACGATTTCGTAACCGTGCGACGGTTTTTCCGGACGAGAATAAAGCGCTTGAAAGCGCTTGAATCCGAGATTCTCTTTCGTAGCGATTTCTTATTTTCTATGTTCTCTGCCGTGCCTATTCCACGTTTTTCCGAGATATTTTCAAACCTTCTCAGCGATGAGTCGATCATCTGGTTTCGTTTTACTTATCGGGACAACGAGTAGGAGAGCGTGTGATGTCTTGATCGTAAGATCAAGAATTACAAGGATGATGATCCGAAACGCAGTTAACTCACAGTTTACGAGATTGTATCGAGAAAAATATATTAGTATTACTACGTTGCATCCTGCCTAGATATACATACGTGGTGGAGGCGATAGTCGGGCCACCTAAACGACACGGTCGGAAAGCAAAGGATAACCCAAATCTATATAATCCTATATCTACGTACAAACTATAAATTATAAATAGTTCGTCGACCGGCGAGCGAAGCGACTATCGCGCCTGCTGCATCTCCGCACGCAGTCGCATACATGTATGCACAGGCAGAACGTAATGTACACAGTGCTAATAGAATTTTGTTAATATCTCGAAAACCACGAGTATACTGCACTTCGGACCAGTATATGCAACGTAATCTGCATCTTAAGGCAGAAGCTTCCGGTCAACGTATCACACGCCGTTTTATCCTAATAACCAGAACCGTGTCCGGTCATTGCAACAATTTCATAGCGGAATATATTAGGTTGTCCCGAAAGTTTCTTTCCTATCGTAAGGAAATAATAGATGCACAACTTTCTTTCGTTTTATATTATTTTATTGAATCATCTACGATCCATTTTATTCTATTTCTATTATTATGATCACACGTCATATATTTCGATAAAAATAATATAAAACAGAGAATATGGTGCATCCATTATTTCCTTACAAAACGAAAGAAACTTTTCGGACAACCTAACATTTTGCCAGCGTGTTTTCCTTCCAACAATAGTCTTACGGTGTTCGAGATTTCTTTCCGCAGCGATATTTTATATTCCATATTTTTCGTCTTACTGTTTAGCAGCATTTTTGTAAGCTATTCCGAGATTTTCGTGGGAAATAAATTGGTCGTTGTAACGATTGATAGCAGAGTATCTTCGTTTTAAGCACGTTTTCCTCCGAAGAGCAACCTCGGCGTCCGAGATTTCCTTTCGCATTTCTAATTTTTTATACTTTTCGCCGTGGTTGATTTTCATAGTTGAACGGTTTTTTTTTAAGCATGTTTTCCTTCTAACAACAGGATCAGCCTCGAATTGTACGAGATTTGCTTCGGTAGCGATGTTTCGTTTATTTTTCTTGAATCGTTCAAAATATAGAAAAGATTTCTCAGCGAGAGGAGCAAACTTTTATGATGAAAGTTTCTAATCAATTTGGGAATAACTTGCATCTTCGTTTCGTTCCCGCGAAATCAGATTGCCGATACATTGTATATGCTTCACGTATCGACAATGATCGAGTTTACTGAAAAGATCGGCCGAACAAACGATTGAAAAGCCTGTGGATGGCGATGAACAACATAATCATCGATTCGACGATGAAAACTGGTTGATTGAACCGAACGATTGAAAATGTGATTCGACGGTATAATGATTGTACGATATAATAGGAATTAATACGAATCAATATTAGTATTAGCAATTTTATAATTAATGCTAATAATGATGTAATACTATGATAATTCTTAAAGTACTTAATTTATTTCTCGCGTATGATTTTTTGATTGGATATTACCGATATCCAATTAAATTTTTAATTGAATATTATCGATATCTAATTGAATTTTTAATCGAACATCTTCATTTTTTTTTTTTTTTTTTTTAGTATAACTTTAGTTATTTTCCATACAAATTACGATCAGTGGTATGTTTGAATTTCAATTTGATAAACTAAAATCTTTAAGTACGTGATATTTCCTTTTCTCGTTATCGTGTATCGATGCAATATTTTTCATTTTATTCGAGTAAACATTCTTCGAGGAGTATAATTTGTAAGAATTCGCGATCTTATTTTAATGATTTTTTTTTCTTGCAAGGAAGTTTCTTCAAGAAACTTCTCCAAGGAAAGGTTTCACGAATGACGTTTTTATACGGAAAGTGCGTCGCAATATACTTTATTCGGTTGATCTTTTCATCTATTTCATTCGGGTAGAAAGATAATTTCTTTCGAAACTTGTTTTTTAAATTATCTTTAAATTATTCCAAGTTATTTAAAGTATTTTCTTTGTCGATAAAGGCAACCATCCATGTATGGCGGAAACGTATAAAATCCTCCTTCGTGCAAATTAAATTGCTAAATGTATACAGCACTGAATCGCGAGAAATATAATAAAATACAATTATAAGCGCGAATATTATGTTAATTTAAATTTTCGACGTAAAAAGATAGATTGTTTCTCGTAAAAAGAAGCACGTTAACTTCTTCTAATGCCGCAGCGAAAGCTACAAATTTCGCATGTAAAAACGACTCCTATAAATGTTCATTAACGCAATTATCGCGTTATTTCGCTTCGCGAGAATAATATACCAACTCTCTCATTCATCTAGCAAAGATCATCTCTATTAAGTCTCATTTAGATATCGTTCTACCTACAAGCTTCTTTTCACCGTAACGAAACAGCTTACCTCCTCGTACTTCTTGTCACATTTTCTCTTCAAGCGTTACCGGCGCGCGTGTACATAATAAAAGTACGATTCGTTGAATAACTAACGTTCCATAGCATGCGAAACCAATTTACGAGTATCAAGTGTAAGTTTATACGATGTCGTAGGAAAAGATCGTTAAATGAATTTCTTGAAAGAAGGTCCATCCCAAGAAATAATTTCTCCTCTGATGAAATATCTTTCCCATCTTTTACTAAACTCGGATATGAAAAGCTAAGGAACGTGTTTCTTCGAAAAACGAATTATAGATTTGTATTTACCACGTATCACTCGTATTTATTACGTTATATTTACTATTATTTAAAATGAACTATTACGTTACTAAGATCACGTACCAAGCATTAATTTTATAAAGTTTACATTAACGTGAAATTTTCCATTTGTTTTTACCAACATCATACGCTTGTATGTACAGTCAGTTTTTCCTTTGTTTCTTTAATTTACCTTTCGCTTGGGATTGAAAAATGTGGAATTTTTTGGGAATACAAAAAATCCAACGAACGAGTAAATTTTTCTCAACGAGTTCTGTTGTTGCGATACCATTTTGATAAAGTCCAATTATTTTATTTCGCATCGGTAAATAATAATTACCAATATTGCAAGTTGTTTCTAATTCGACCCGAACAAAGTTGTCAAACCAGTAACTTTGTCGAACGTGTTGACCATAACGATGAAGTAGAAGATGAAGTGGAAGCATAGCTTATCTGAACTTTCGAAATGTTCCTGAGCTTAGCGAATTAAGACACGCTTCAAACTTTTTTTGCACTCGCTATTATGAAAATACACTTTTCGACCTTTTAAAGTATTCTTGACGAAAGTGGCGAGCAACTTCGCCGAAGAAGAGGGTGAAGCATAATGTTTGCTACCGCGGATAAAGATGCCTAATTTTTAGATAAACTGACGATTTTTAAAAACTTTTTATTACACTTTCGTGATTTTATCCTCGAGAAAGCAAAGTTTTTTATCGTCGCTTTTAGACTCGAATTCCTACATTATTAAAGTGGCAAAAATAATCTGACATCGCGTCTTCCGCATCTCCATGTAATTAATATTCCACCTTTTACAGTTTACAAAATCGTATTTCAAAACAAATAACTGCCCGATTTACTTTCAATGCAAACAAGCTTGCTTTCGTTTCCTATAATTTCAATTCTTAACAAAGCACGATGTAACATTTGTTTTTATCGTCCAATCATTTTATCTCACGCCAGTAAATAATTATCGTTATTGCACGTCTTAGCTTCGTTTGTCTCCGACTTGCACCCTGATCTTTTTTCTCCGTAACGAATCTCAGATATTAAACGCACGAAGAAAGAACAAGTTCATTGCGAAACAAAAAAAAAAAAAACAAAAATTAATTTTTAAACTAAATTTCAATAGAAACTAGCCGAACCAAGAATTATACCCACGAGCAAGGTACAAAGAGAGTGTTAAAATTCTGATTGTGCGTCGTTCGATTTATAAAATTTGCTCGTCAAAAGTGACTCGTCAAGATGCTCGAATAACTACGATAAAAGCTTCAAAATACGCAAGCAGCAACTAACATCGTACAATAATTTAAAAACCTCGTTTCTCTTCCCTTTCTTTCTTTTTTTTTTTTTCAAAATAAAATTACTGACTCTTTTCGACTGAATATATTAATATATAAACGATCTTGTCTTCGGCTCGCGCAAATGGTTGCTTCGAAACGAAACTGAAGCTAAGCTTCTTGGTAAACCGCGTATTAAAAGAACGATATTTTTCACAAACTCACCTATTCTTAGGCTCGATGAAGAAACGCTGGAATCCCCATGATGAACTCGTATGGAAGGTAAGCGTCTCGTTCGTCACATGGTCGTCGGAACAGTATGTACGATCGACGATGGTCAGGAACGGATCGAGATGCTCCGAATCGATCGCATCGCGAACAGCCCGTGAAATCGTGGTTCGATTGGACGGCGAGTCAACACAACAAGATCACGGTCAAATATGAAAACATCGTGGACGATGGCGAACGCGAACTTTGCAAAGAGACGAGAAGCACGTGGCGAAGCCACGACGCGTACTGGCTGCCTCGTACAGGACAGCTGACGAGGGGTGGCAACTCCGCGTTTGCCACCCTGCGCTTTCCCTCTTACTCTCTTGCTGATACTCCGCATCGCTGTGTACGTGTACCTCTCGTTCCCCGATCCCCCACCAGTTTCCCAAAATTGATCAGATCGATGATTTATCGATGGTCCCTGTTTCTCTCTTCTTCCTCTTCTTTCGAGATTTTCCATCTTGATAAAGCACGGGACCTGAAATTTTTTTAATGGAAGAGCGTTATCGTCGGCAGATGTAGGACGTAGCAGATGTAGTGGAGTTCTAAATTCTAAGAGCTCTGAATACTAAAAGGTAATTTGACGTTAGACGATAGATCAAAAAGGGAAAAATACGCGTTCGTGCGTTTATATTCGTTTGAGACTTTTGCTTTAAAAATAACAATGCTTGAACGATATATAATTATTTAGACATTGCGTTCTATCGGACGAACGAAAACGACTTATACTTCCATGTGACCTGTTTCGCGGTTATATTACAATTTTCGATACACCTCGTACATATACGATATACTTAGATCTACCACTGTAAAGGAATCCGCTCGTCTCGCTGATCGAACAAATACTTTTCAAAGTTTAAAAGTTGAATATCGACCGAAATTTAAAGAATGGTACGCACGTGCCAAGTTTGAAGCTAGCGTGCAGATATCACTCCTTGCATTTTCCTCCATATTCAATCGCTTGAATTCGCGTTTATCGTATATCTTAATCGGTCGGTAATACGAACAGGAAACATCTAATATTAAATATCTAAACGTATAAATGAATAATTGTAAACAAAGAAATATATATAAGAGTAAAGTAAATCCTGCGCTCTTAACAGAGGTAAAATTGCGTTATCCAGTACAACGTACACGTATAATATATATATATATATATATATATATATATATATATATATATATCGAAAGAGAAGAAATAAAAAAGAAATATAGCTTTGATTAATAATATACGGTAGAATCTCGTTTATCCGAACAATTCGGGGGCCAAGGCAGTTCGGATAACCGAATAGTACGGATAATAGAGGCTCCCTTGGGAGTTCGTATTTCCGAGGTTGTGTCTGAATTTGTTTATACAAACGAGGTAATACAATAATATGGTACAATAGAAATATGGGTTAAATTTTATAAGAATTAATTACAGTTTGTGCAGGCATCGTGGCGTTTGCACGTGAAGTAGTTGAAGTCAACAGAGCTCGAATTCATTGCAACAAAGAAAGAGAGAGAAAGAGAGAGAGAGATTTCCTGGTGAGAGATCCATTGTTGACAGTGCATTAGCAGTCTCCTGCGGTTCTACGGTACTCCATTCAGCGGTGGAGTTTTCTCGATATCCACTCGACAATGGGATTATCGATACCAAACCCGTGAACGGAAGTTATTAAAATCCGACAAACCTCGCCGGAAGGAAGATCGCAGCACGAAATATAAAAAAAAAACATTTCCAAGATTGAGCGCTACCGCTATGCGCATTAAGCAAAATTTCCAATCGATTCTTCGATAATGTCTGAAGTGGACGACGTTTTTCGAGAATGAGGCACGTCTCGCTATTGATTGAAACGCGTCGTTGTTATGTATAGCGTATTAGAAAAACGTTGTAGATCTTACCTTTAATTTGTAATTTTGCGTATTTTCGTGCTAGTATTTAGCAGAGGGCTCGAACTTGAAAAGATAGAGAAGAAGCTTCGTTAAATCGGATCGAATCGTTTTGTTAACGAATAAGACGGAGAAGACACATTTTCCGTAGCTTCTCGTCGTAATGGTTTTAACATTCTCTCTGTCTGAAAATGCCAAACGCGACTAAATATCGTAACGACAATAATACCGATTTATTTGTACTTTAAGCCCATATTACTAGCCCAAGGAAAATGATTGCATTTTTATTCCTAGTTTCTTACGCTGTATTATACTTTTACATGGAATTCTTCGTTCCTATATTATATCGGGATTTTATTTATTGTTATATTACGTTACACGATGCCTTCTTAATAACTGCGACTAAGAATAGAATTCTGAAAGAATGTCAGACAGGGAATCAATTAATTCGCTTTGTAAATGACTAAGGTGCCTCTTAGGATTTAGTATATGCTTCGTAAGCATCCCGCTAAGATACGTACCACGCGATAATCTTACAATTATCGTTCGTATAAAAGACCCAAAAACGATTACGACAAAATAATTTTTACAAGCACGTCGTGACTTCGCCGATAATATTATTTCCACTAGTGTAACACGACCAAGTATAAAGGAACGCGGACGCTCGCATCGATTTAAAGCCTCGTTATCGTCTTATTAATGGAGGAGCTAGAGAACCATATTTCTCGAATCGAGGTTGCTAGTGATTACTACTATTTACGTAGCCTTTTTCTCCATCGAAGTACCAGCGAGATCTCAAGGAATTGGTAATTTAATCCGGAAATCGATCTCGCGTCTTTCCTCCACCCTCCCTGATTGCAGCCGCGATCGTTTCTGAAGAAATACAGGCAACGATCTCAATTTTTTCCCTCGGTATTTTCATCGTTACGACGGCAACTTAATGGCAGATTTCACCACAAAATCGCGCAGCGTAATTTTCAGACTTTGCCGAGTTGCCAGACATTTCTTCGAAAGAATCACTTCCAGCGTTACGATTTTACATTCCCGACGAAAAACTTTTCCGTTCGTCATATCGGCAGCGTTTAATAACTTTTTATTTATTCAATTACGATAGTTGTTGTCTTATCCTTTATTTTATTTCATTTCGTATTCACAGGCCGAAAATCGACTTGCTTTTTACCATATTTTCTGAAACTCACGCGTACTTATATGTTTCTTACACTTGGCTTCAGCTCATTTGGCGAACAAAATTCATGAAACTAATCCTACTCTTCTATATACGTATAATATACGTGTATAATATGTACATTATAACTTATACTCTCTTAACATATACATCTGTGTGAAAGTTACAGTTACTACGACAATATACATTAACAACAAATATATAATAATTATTATAATATGATTATACATACGATATAATACGAACACGTTTGCATTTGGTTTACATAGATAGCTAGTTTCTACAACATAGAAAGGGAAATGAAAATTATACGTGCCATCTCCACTGTGAAAATTGTTGGAAATTAAATTTATGGCTGTTTTCTTCGATTCTTTTGATAATATCGACACTAAATCTACAGATACGAATGTTTGCATAGTTTTCTAATGAAAACACGTTCTGCTTTTTAAACATCATTGTCTTCAACAGACAATCGACGCACCTAACTATGTTGAAAAATTCGTACAAATGTTTTATTCGTACATTTACATACATATATACACATATATTTATTTGTACATAATATGTACATATATATATATAAAATTGATAGCAGATATTCCAAAAAAGATATCTTGTTTGAATCTTCTTGCAATTCTTATTCGGGTATTTTGATATAGCTTTTTTTTTTACTGTATCAAGAAGCATACGATCCGATTTAAATTTAAAATTTTACGATACAACTACGTGTACAGAAAAAAGTAAATTGTGTGTTACATCTATCCGTATCGGCGTACCATTTTAGGATTCAGATTGATCCTGACCGGGTACTAAATGGCAGAACTATCTTCCCCTTATCGGTCAGAGGAATGCCTGTAGGATTCATTTACGATTTCGAAGGGATAGCTGAGGAACATCTGCAGGTTCTCGCGAAAAACCATTACCTTGATAACAGGTTTTATACATTTTTTTTTACTGTTCTTGTTGGTGCTGCTTGATAGATTATAGGGGCACCCTTGTATCATCAGCGATATATTGACGATATAGATACCACGATATAGGTACATATGTAAATATGTAAGTATGTACGGTGCTCTAAGAACGCGTGGAAACCTTCATACAGATTACATTATCTAAAAGAATCGAACAAGCGTCTTTGGAGCATTCTTGGAGCGTTCGAGTGTTCGACTTCCGATTCGGCAAGCAATCGTCAAACGTCGAACGAATGCTCGTTTACACTTTCGTTAGCTTTTATCAAATGCCGCTAAAGGGCAAGAAGAGCGAGCAACGTTCGCTTATTTCTAGTCCAAGCTAACAGATATACATTAACGTGTCACGCATAAATATATTACTTGAAGAATAATTTCGAGATTTGCGATTTGAAAATTTTATTCCATGACATACTTGATACGTATGCATATTACGTATGCACGAATTTGGAGAAAAATTTGTAATTACCAAGAAGCTTCATGAATTATGGATATTCTCAACAATGATATTCTTCGTGATATTCTCAAAAATGTATGGACTCCCTGAGTATGCGATAGCGTTAGGCCTTTTTCACATACCGATACATATATCGCGATACGTGTATGATATTAAGGAAACTATTATCATATAACATCGTACGCGTGTCGCGAAGAATTTGTATTGAATTATTGTATACCTGCTACTTCTTCGCGTAATATAAAAATTCTTACATAGAATCTACAAGGTTGAGGTCGAGCAAAGGATTGCGATAAATGATACACACAAAGCATATCACGAAGGATAATTCAACGAAAAGAGACAAAGATAAACGCTACACCACAAGGAACGATCAAACATTAAGGACGATTAAACAAACGAACAAAAAAAAGAGAAATGACGACAAAAGAGACACCACAAGGGACAATTCACCGAAAAGGAACTCCGATGAACGATACACCGCAAGGAACGATCAAACATCAAGGACGATTAAAGAGAAGAAGATCGCGATAAATTCTACACCGCGAAGAACAATTAAGACACGTTAGAAATCGACTCGGCTGGCTCCTGAACCACCTGCGTTATCGAGAGATAGATTAGGAAGGAAGAGGAAATAGCCGAAAGGATTTCCAACTTCGACGAATCCTTTGAGCTCGATGCTCGTCGAGCGTGTCTTAAATCGGATAAAGTCGCGAGATGATGATAAAGAAGAAAGGTATTTCGCAGGCAATGCGCCTACGTATGGGACGTGTACAGGTTCTCGTCACCAGGTTTTCGGACGAGCCGCGTGTTCCTTCGAGGTAGCCGATGATCGAGTCGGCCCGTGAAAGCACGATAAAAGATGGATGATGGGAATGAAGGATGCCGGAGAAACAGCGAGTTAAACGGAGAAACTCCGCACGAAGGGTGCTCCAAGATGGCATCGTCAGCGATATTCAGGAATCTTCTTTGTCCCACCTTCGCCCCTTTGTGTCTGTCTCGCTTCCTCCTCCAGCCTGCCTACACTTTGACTTCGACCTCCGACGCAGATACCCTCTTTTCGCCTTATACCCTCGATAACCTATATTCGGCGTTGCAACCGCGGAACCTCAAGGAAAGAATTTCCCTCTTAACCTGTATACACGCGAACCCGTTGATTCTCATCGGCGACGGTGGAATGAACCCGGAAATTCTCGAGGAATCATAAAAGGATATCCTGCCCTTTTTATAACGCGCCACCGACCAGGACGACTCCCTTTAAGACAATCGAGCCGTTTCGACGATGAAATTTACCAAGTCTTTGTTGGGTGAAAGAGACGGGGAGCAGGGTTTGGGGTGAGGATGGAAGCTATTCGAAGGACGTGGCTAGGGAAGAGAGCGGAGCAGATAGATTGGTTTTGATAGGTTCGACTGATATTATGTGGCGAACGTGTGCTTATATAGATCAGTCGGATACTTATAGAAATTAATAATCGAGCAATTATTCATTTTAATTGGATATCGACGGTACGATGAGTCGAGGTATTGTTGTTTTGAGTTACGGTAGGGTAATGGTAGCGTTTGGACGAACCGGGCGACGGTTTTACGTCAGTTCGTTGTCGAGTCGTTGATCGGTACGTCAACTGTCCAGTATGCGGATTAAATTTCCAATTAAATTTGAACGATACAGCGGAGCGCGAAAGATAAATTCAATAGATAAGTGGTGGAAAGAACGCCACGATTTTAGAAGAAAGGCTCGCGATTAAATTGCGAGTGCATGTAGTAAACGTGCGTACGCGCGTATCTACAATAAGCGAGCGTTATCAACGTGGTAACGAATATTCCGTACAAAATTGTTGAAGCGGTCATCGCTTCTAAGAAAACTCTACATCCGATTTGTTTGGTTTTCTCAATCACTTATAGCGATCTTGGAACACGCCTTGTGCAGATAACGATGGCAGGCTACAGACAATAGACAGGCAACGATGGCAGACTATAAACAATAGACAGGCGACGATGGCTTCGGGGAGTTTAGTTAAAAAGTAAGATTGTGAGCGCGCGGATCTGGACCGGCTCAAACTGTATTCAAACTGTATACTTGCGCCTCTGTTTGAAATATATTTCTACTTTACAATTTATCCACGCGTTCCTCTATTTAACTACCCAAAAATAACCTCAACAAAAATTATTATACAAAGCTACGCAGTTCGAACTTTCGTTCGTCCGCCACTGTATATACGCATTCGCGTCCCAAACAGATACTCACGCATGTAAGAGAAGAGGAGGAAGAGTTTACTCTGACATTTGGAAATGATCTCTACGAACAGCTTCTTCATTCGCATCGCACGAAACGAGATAAAACGTCGGGGCCTCGAATGAAATTAATCAGTACTCGATCCAGAAGCGGCGGAACGTTGAATGGAAGGTGGGATATACTCGAGATCGTGGAAAAGCATCGAAAGTACTCTGCGAAAGTTCTTAGGTAAAGAGGCTTCGGTCGAGCAAGCTCGCGTCCAGCTCACGCTATCTCTCTTCGTCGTCTTTCCTTTTCCCTATTTTCTTCTCTTTTTATCTCTACAAGTCGGACGTACGTCTACTTGTTACGGGCATTGCTGATTTTTTGCAAAAACAACGCAAAGAAAAAGAAAGAGAAGTTTTAGGCGCTTTTAAGATCTCGTAACGGCAATTCGGCTTGTTTCTTTCTATTTATTTTTTCTCTTCTAAGAAAGTTAAATTATACGCTGGCAGTCTGAAACGGAAGTCAAAAATAATCTTCCTTAAGAACGATCTCCTCTGGAAAAGGAGATCAAGCCTTTACAGGGAGAGTAGCTAATGATTATACCATTTTTCTTTTTGTATTTACAGTCTTTACGGATAGTTCCAATTAACTCTTTTATTCTATTTTCACTAAAATGTTTGTCAATTTTGTATCGATCTTTTGTAATTATCTCGGTCAGTTTCTAATATCGCATATTTCTTTGTTTTCTAACGCCTTTAATGCTTCGTTGAAATAGGTAAAGCATTTAGATACCCGTGTATCATAATAACAGGTACAGATCATTAAAAGTAAAGCCATAGATCGTTATAGTTATAATCGTAAATACCGTTCATTTGTTAATCGTTCATTTGTCTGTTACTTGGTTATTGTTTGCTACAAGTAGCTGGATTCGATACGAAAACTTTTCCTCTTTCTCTACAAATACTCCCATGATACAGCGATATAACAGATTTCCAACGTATATTTATTTCATAAATTTAACGTCTGCGCGTTTCATCGCCGCGCTAACATATCTTAACTTACGTACACGTGACATCAAATATTTGAATTCGATCCTTCCACTCGAGCATCGTGCAAAAAAGATGAGCAAAGACACCGTCCCGCGTTCTAAAATTCTTCTTCGAAAACGTTCGATTTTGCCTCGGAGTATTCTCCGGAGATGCACTAAATCTCCGCTGCAGAAAGCTCCGTGTCCGAGATACAGGGAGAAAAAGCGACGTTTCTTGCGCTTTTTCGTCGTTCTTTTGCAATCCAATCGATCCGAGATTTCCAGCGAAATTACAGAAAATAATACACTGTCAAGATATTCAACCGCAGGTACATCCTTGAAGATTAAGAGAAGCAGAATTAGCCAGCCGAACATCAAATTCTCTCCCCCTCCCACTCTTTTTCCGTTGCATTGTTTGACAGAAAAAGTAGTTGGTCCGATCGATACGAAGCTTTAACGAGCTTCTCACAATCGAGGATAAACTTATATCTCGATTTACCGTAATCCGTCAAGAGGGACTCCGCAATTTTCTCAACTCTTCTAGTCGTAATTGGAATGACCGTTATCGACATACGATGGTCGCAAAAAGTACTTGCACGTCGTTGTATCGTAACATTTACATCGATACCGATTAACCAGGACCAGGTATATTAAATTGTAAATTTTTAATCGCTTAGTGCCAATTCTACGCGACTATGAAAATTCCACATCTGTGAAAATGAAACATAGAATACGATGGGAAGATAGTTCACTGGAGAATAAAGGCGTATGCAAATATAATGATCGTTTCGATTTATCAGCTTCTGGCTCAAAGTTGAAACTCGATAGAACGTATTTAGTTTTCGCCTTATCGCGAGCAATTTACGTACGTTAATTTCAAAATAAATAAGTTACGTTTGAGATTTGATATTTTGATATTCGATCGCAACGCGTTGTTAACTCGTTCTAGCGTGTTCAACTGTTTTCGTTGATAGGATCCGATAGTTTTAGAAAGCGAGAACAATCGTAACGTAGTCTGTCGTCGTTTAACGATTGTTCGAGCGATTAACATGCACAAACACAATCAACGAGTACGAAAACTTGTGTACTCAAAGTATTTGGAGGCCCGATGTTTGAACAGTAGCGTTGTATACTCGACAAACAAATTAATTTTATCGACACACGAAACTGTCGTTCGCTTTTTGTTTGTACGCTGCGTACCTAATTTCAACGTTATGCCGTTTCGCGGAAATTACGTGTCTCGGCCTGTGTGAAAAATTGAAAAGCGATAAGCGTGCGAAGAATCATCGAACAGAGAAGGAAAAAATGTAAAATAGGAAGTCGAAATATGCCTCGTATGCGAACAAGGCAAGAAAAAGGTAGATACGAATAGGCACGGAGCCGAGTTTCATTTGCAATATTCCATGTTTGCTCGGGCCACGATGCTCACGAAAGTCTTCTTCTACTTTCCTGAGAACCCTCAATTCGGGGTCGCCTCATCGTCTGGCGAAATGAATTTGCGAACATTCGTCGCAACACAGCGCAGGAAAAAACCATCTCGGTGAGTTTTACTTGTCAAGCTTTCGAATAAAATGCCGCAAAATGCCTTTGCCTTGGCAAACAAGTAATTAACGTAAACGAAAATAAAAGCCTAACCAACGACAGAATCATTTCCAACAGGGATAACGAAAATTCAAGAAGAAACGCAGCAAGTCGTCGTTTAATTACTTGGATTTTTTCTTCCTCTCTGTGGTATATCCTTTAAACTGAAATTCGTATTACGAAGCGTCGTTTTTAATCAATATTCCGCTTTAAAGTTTCCCGTGAATAATATGATACACCGGCGCTTTGCGCGAAAAGTTTCCTATCGAATTGACTTCCCGACTTTCGAATATACCGAAATTACTTTCGCGAGTAAGTTCTGCCGCGAGAAACACCTTGAGACCAGAATCGTACGTTTCCACTAACGGTATAATGGAATTTTGAACAGCACGGTCTGTCAATATCGAATACAGGAGCAACCTTGAAGGGATAAACGTTAAGGGACAGAAAGAAAATCGTTACGAGTTTAAAAGCGAAAAATCGTTCGATTTTATTTTCAAGTTTATCGGTGTCCGATTCTTCAAAAACATTAATTATTCACCGTCACGAGTTCGTTCGTTCGTTAGAACGAGATAATAACGAATAATAACGAATCGCAAGGTAGATTTGCAAATAACGTTTGCGATATATCATCGCGTTCTTTTACTTTTCAATTTATGCGGTTGAACAATGTGGCTCCTGTACGGCGCAACTTATATACTCAAATTCTCGTCCACGTTTTTTAAAGCATCTTATACGCTGTTTCACTCTCTCTCTCTCTACTTTGGTCAAGATAAAAAAAAAAGAAATTACAATAAATACCCTGTACATGCGATCTAATAATCGGTCCCGACATTATAGAGAAATTTATACTTAACGTTCCATCCAAAAATTTGCGTCATAGTGAACGATCGCGAGTTGAACATCGTCGTACATTTAGCTGCCTCAACCGCGTCATTCTACATGCCAATAGTGCACATATATCCTTATTGTGTCTTATTTCTGCAAGCATCTCGCTTACTTAAACACACGTACCAACGATTTCTTACGATTTCTTTCTCTTTAGATCTTGCCTGTTTCATTGTTTTTGTTCTTATTCTATTAGTTAGTAATTCTTGGTATTTAAGTTACATCTAAGTACTTGGTTATATTTGATTAATTACTCGTTTAGAGTTAGCGTTACAATCAGCTGTTAAATTTCCAATAATTATAATTATTAATCGATTACTCACTTACTCGCGCACCCCTCCTCTTTCGTATTGTTAATGGGTTACCCGCGATATAATATAACATTATGATATAATAAATAAGATAGAATAACGTAAGAAGAAGATATAAAACGAAGAATAATATAATAATGGAAGAAAATAAAATGTACCTAAATCCGCTCCTTTTACTCGACCATTTAAAGACAACGTACATAATATCGTCGCTTTTACTTTTCCGTCGATAAAATTCATCGATATTACTTTTGATCAAAATTGATCGCGAAAGTAATTGATCTCACGAAGATAATTATTTCGTCCGTAGAAAAAAAAGTTCGTCCATCACCGAATAATCTACCGTGTTTAAAATTCGACTTTATTCCCTTTTGGCTTCTAATATTTTTTAAATAAATTTAATCGTGCCTTCGTACTTATAAACAGCTACGTAAAAGATCTCAGATCGAAAAATGTGTCTGTTGGTTCTCGAACTTCTCTCGATTTTTCGTTCGTATTTCTCCCGTATTCCGCTGTTTATCTCGCAGATGTTCATCGATCTGCTGGCATAGCCTCGATCGTAAGTCAAGAATGCAGTCTAGCGAAATGGAGATAAACCAGTGACGATTGATCGCGAACGCTTTCAAGGGTCCTCGATATCGTCCTTGACACCTGGTCCTTTGTCTTCTATTCTGCCTATGCTTTCGCTTATAACCGAGCAACAGAACTTTCTTAAGATTCTTTTTTAAAGCCGTCTTCATTGTGCGCCAAATTTATCACGCCACTCGTAAATTCAGATTTCGATCTCGAATCATCGACTTACGTTTCACCTATTCCGTACGTACGTCGAAATAATTTGACAACTATGAAAAAAAAGACGAGACACGCGATAAAATTATTCGTATTAAGAAGATTTCATAAACTGACGATCTTCGCGACGTCTCGTTCGATCGAATTATCGATCAAATGTAATTCTTAAGTCTCTTAAAAAATATACGTACGTACGTTCTACGTCAGAAAAACTAATCTTCCGTTCTATAGTCCTCGTCCAAGCATCGGGACTTAATAAACGCGTAAAGTAATTTTCTCGTTATTTCCTGCTCAATCGGCGAGGTCCTGATGGTCTCCATCTGAAAATGTTCTTGCCGGAAGAGCCGGAAATTGCGAACTACCTTAACGGAGACACGATGGAAAACGTCACTGCGGATGAGACGGAATCCTTTCAAGTTCTTGAAGTCGATTATCGTTCGAGAGTCTTGATCTTGGCAGAATTCCAGAAAACAATCTTACCACGCATAGAAAGATACCGTAAGATGAACTCTCACGTATGATATATTCAATATTATCCCTTCTAAAAAATCCTCTTTGCGTATCGATTGCATTATCATCGGTAGAATTGTCCAAATTTTACAATACGAACAGGAATGTTTGCTACTTTTCAGGTTTCGGATATTTCATTTGTTCCGAACCTATTGTGAACTGCAGTACCGAGGAAGCATCGAAACTATGGTTGTAAAATATAAGCGTCAGGTACAAGAGTTTCGTCTTTTCCCTCGTGAGAATCTGACTGACCGAATCCTTAGTAGGAATCTACAGAAAACAATATATTTTCTTAATTAAAAGAAAGGTTGTCCCTCGAATAATCTTGAAAACGTTCCACCTCCAAATAAATTAAATGTTTTATACCATGAGAACATAACGTTCGTAATCTGAAGAAAAACTCGCAGCCTCCAACGCAGTTTTAAAGCACGTGCAAATACTTTCAAGAAGTACGAAGGAATTAAACGTTATTCCTTATCGCCGTACTCCTGCTTGTAAATGTTTCTGTAGTAGAAATTCCGAAGAGTTTTCAAAGCTGAACCTTGGTACGAAGAAGCAGGGACTGAAACGAGAAAAGTTTCTCGAGGAGATCTCAACGTACAGTGTCCTCGCGCTAAGAAACCGCTAACGATTCCTTTAAGATTTCGGCTGTATCTATTTTTCAATACCACCTGCTCCCATCTCGAGAATGAATTGATACGAAGGGTAAATGGAAAAGGAACGACCAGGGGTTACGTTTAACAAAGGCTGAACGAAATTCAATTTCAGCTCGAGGTTGGACCCTTCGAGGCTACTTTTCCAAACACTCTCATACCGATCTCTTTTACTCTTTCGTAATTATTCGCTATATATCATATATTATACGTTTCTAATCTTTTCTCATTAAGGATGGTCGTCGCGCTCCTTTGACTCGAGCGACCGTAGCTGAAAAAAAAGAAAAGAAGAAAATACTAGCATCATCTAATCTTCTTTTTAACCATCTATCATCTTTTTGGCTATCGTGACTGTTCACGACCTTTTCTTGCAAGTAATCTTCGATATTTATTTTTATTATTTTATTTTATTTTATTTTTTTTTTCTTTAGATATTTATTTTCTACTGAAACACTCGAACCGAATAATTAACGCGTCTCCATTTCACCAATTCCTAATAATTAGGAGAAAACATATTTTCTTTTACCTTCCTATTCCGTTGCTTTATGTCGCAGCAACGATCGGACCATCAGCGACGATTTCGGCTCGTTGTCTTTTATTTCTTTCGGGTAATTTAGAGCGTTTACGACGTGGTTCTTTGATATCAAAGCGATGTTCGAATTCAATTTGTACTTGAGTCTTTCGCTTCAGACAGAAGATATTATTATCTAGCACATAGCGGGTACCTTTATCTTATTTACATGGATGTTGTCTAATTACACAAGGTGCAAGTTGTCGTTATCGTCTTTCACGGGAGACACCGGTGAGTAATTTTCGTTTTTCCATTGTTCTTTTCTCTTTTTTATTGTTTAGTGGGTCCCTTCTTATTTCCAGGTATGCCTTGGTGGGTCGGGACCCAGGTAAAGTACTATATGTCTAATAATGTTTATGATGTCCGAGCAAGTTTCTCTAATGGTCTGTACGATCCCGCGTTTCTTTTTCTCGTGTATGTCTGTCGTTGAGCCGATTAACGAAAGATACATTTATTTCCATTAAAAAATTAGAAGTGCATTTTACGAAATCGACGTTGCTGTTATCGTAGTAACAAATATACAGCGTAGATATTGTTACTTGTTTTCGCGATTAACTCGATGCGTGTTTAATAAAATTAGAAAAGCGCAGGACAACAGGGACAGAAACTATTAGTGCAGCGAATGATCGCCAAACTAAGGAGTTTCGTAATGCAGAAGGAGTACACGTTGTCTCCATAACCCACTCTTAATCCTATTTGGCTCTGCACGAGCCAGAGCGTCGATGTTCGCAAACACCGACAAAGCCGTATCAGAACTTCCACTTCTTATGAAAAACCATCTAAAGGTGCGTTTAGACCAAACGACCAAGAACATAGAACGTCATAGCGTAAACGGTCATCGAGTCGCAAAATGTGCGATTCTCGATTTCGATTTTGACGAGCGAACGACGAACGTTTGTACTTGAATTTTAAGAAAGCAGAAGTATAAGAGACGTTGGTTCGCTTGGTCTAAACACGGCTTAACGATGCAACCGCGAGCGAGCATTCGCTCGGCAAATATATAATATAAATGTATAAATCTACAGTGACGGATAGAGGAACTTTAGTAAGTTTAGTATCAGAGTATTAGAATTAGAATTTTAGTAAGTTTTGGACTAGAAATTTTTTACATGTATTGGTTACAAGTAATAAAATTGCGTTGTTTTTTTTTTTTTTTTTTTGTTTATACGTCTTATCTTGTAAAATTTCTTTCGTCGTTCGCTGTAGTTGGACGAAAGGGGCAAAATTTTCTACAGTTTCGATGTGAAATTCTTCTGACAAAGAAGACCGAACTTAGACCGAAGATTATCGTAGCAACGATAGTCCTCCGTAATAAAACGGATCGTTTAAATTAATTTCAATCTTCGTGCGAAAGTCGATTTGAAATTATTCTGATTGTTTAACGAGATGCTACGCTACATATATTCATGTACGATGTACTTTGCGAATTTATTTAGCCAAACGAGATCTGCGAAACAAACTAGAAACAAGATTTTTAGAACACGCGATCACGAAACGGAATCGTCGATAAAGCGATGAAAATCTGGCACGCATTAAAATCCACTTTACACGACTCTTATTTTCACCCAGACAGATGCCCGAGAAGTTTTCCATGCATCGTTATCTTCGATCCTTGATCGCTAAATAAATAATGCATTCTGCTTTTTGTACAGCTCATTTACTACTTCTCTCGCGTATTACAGCTTCGCATTATACACCGGGTGTGTTTAGATTTTCTTTCTACAAGAATAATAACTTTTCGTTACCGAAAACTCGCCCGGTAATAATCTGATTCAATTATAATGTAATATTTAATACATGTTCTTAAATAATTCATACTTTACGTCGATATAACACGCGCGTGAGTTCCAACAGTAAACACGCCGTTATTAAAAGCCCAAACTAACGAACGAAAAACGTAAGTATATCAAATCCGTAACCCGGATGTTACTACAAAAACAATAATCTCTTAGTTACAGGGATTATTTTAAATTCACAAGGTCCCTAGATTACAAATTATTCTGGCGTAAATAAAAATTCGTGTATTTAATTATTTCTCACGTATACACAAAATAACGACGATACGTAAAATATGTAAATCGAAAGAAATAAATACACGTAGCAGAAATTCGTACAATCGAAGCAAACGTACACCACGTTCGTTCGTTAAGAATCACAAAATCTTTGCTTAATTTATTGCAACCTCTGTATTGTTCGTCTTATCCAACTATAATCTCCCACACTTCGACCAAGATAACACGTCCGATTCTCATGACAAAACGATTCTCAGGAGGGCATATTTCATAGCTGTAGCACGTGTCGCTCAAAATCGACACAGCTGTTGCATTTCGAAAATGTATATCCCGGCCACCTCGTTCAAGGCAGTCACGTACGAGTCTTTCGCGAAGATTAAAGCTTTCCACTCCTAATTCGAGGAGACTCGTACAGATACGACGGCCGAAATATCATATCGATATTCCCATGAAATTACACGTAGGAACATGTCGAGTTTCAAAATTCACGCAATTATCACGATCTCTTGTATTATTCGCGATCATCTCTCGCTTTTATCGTCTGTTGGTCTTTCGTCGTTTAATCAAATTTATTCACTGGCGGCTAATAACGTTAATATATAAATAACGTTAAGAAGACTGCATTTTATTAATGTTCTAATCCTTATTACCCAGTCATTTTATTTCGTTAATAAATTCATATATACTTTCGATAATTAATTATTCAATTAATAATATTCCATATATTTCCCACTACCGGATATCTCTCGCCGTTTCAAATATGTACGTATTTCACCAGTGTTCACGCACAGTGTATCCTTTCCTTTGTTCGATTCAGTGAATTCTGATTATGAGGATTTAATATCAAGTCAACTAACAGCGTTCTAACGTAATTAAAAAACGCTAGAGAGCGGAGCGAGTGCGGCGGAATCAGCAAAAATATATGACGTTGAAAAAGCCACGACGACGACGACGTTGAAAAGCGCAAGCTTCATATCGGATATTGTCTATAGCACGTGGATTTGCCTGGCAAACAGTAGAAAACATTAAATGTGCAAATGCAACGAAATGTTTTCATCGCGATGGAGGCGATTTCATAGAAATGGAAACGGCGAACGCTGCTGGCGTAAATGGAGAAGCGGCTTCTGATGCCGACGCGTCCGAGGCATTGGAAAAAGCGTTTCGATAGTTGGAAATACAAAAGCAATATAACTCTATGCAGTTATTTATGCTGAAAGAATTATATGACGTAGCGAGCAAAAACATACGGGGCAATATTTAAAGAAACTGCCAACTAACTTTAATCTGTATTTAAAGAAATGAAATTTCATATGAGAAAAACGATACCATCCTATTATCCGAGCAATTTTGTTTTTCCCCTATTAATTCATTCGTATAATATCTCGTCGTTAATCTCGAGCTATCCCACTTTAACTTTACAACTATTGCAAGAGCGTGGAGTTATTTTCAGAGTACAACAAGAAACATGCAAGAAGCATGCAATAATCCAAAAAGATCTATATAATAATATATGTATATATATATGCAATAAACCAAATTGCTTCGAAAAACAAACTCCGACAGAAGATCTCGCTGCATAAATTAAAATTGAATCGTCGTTCTCAAACTGGTCGTATTGCTACGATATCGCGTTGCACAACTGTTTCCTTGAGTAACCAACAAAAGTTATTTTATTTCGAATTATTTCTATGTGGCAGATTGTTCCAATTTTCTATGACACGCTATATGTACTAATTAAAAACAGAAACAACGCGTAAAACGCCTTTACTGCTGATGACTGGCCGCTTTGTTGAACAATAATAGCGTAAATAACTATGTGGTCAAGGTACAATAGAGATATTAACCTAACATTGAAATGCTCCGTTCCGTGCAGATTTATGTTCTTTGCCTGAAATTGGTTTGCACTTGCGTAACGAATTATATGCAGTTTTCGCCAACAATCGAGCTGTCGGTGATTTGCATGTTTTTCGTCAATGGAATTTGGAAAGTGAAAGGCAATTAAAGGTAACTGGCACGATATAATATATATAATATAAATAATATAAATAATAATATAATATATAATATAATAATAATATAATATATAATAATATATAATAATATATAATAATATATAATAATATATATAATATATAACAATAATATAAGATAATATATAATAATAATATAAATAATAATATAATATATAAATAATATAAATAACAATTGTTATGTTTGTTATAGATCGTGAGTAAATTCTGCGTTATGAAATTTATAGAATCTGTTTAAAATCGCGTGATTATGGAGATATACAGGTATTTTCAAGTTAAAAATCACAATTCTTATTAATGCCATAGAAAAGAGTTTTGAAATCATTTTAGGTGATAGCAAAGAAACGAATACAATAGATAACACCGTAATACGAAAGATATCTTTATTCTCTGCGTTTATTTTCTTATTTTCTCATATTTTTGTTAAAAAGATACGTAACAAGTTAAGCTACAATAAGTATCAAACTTCTTATTTCATTTCGAAGAAACGATGCAAGTATTCAGACATGTTCTCTGTTTGAAATTCTATCGACCGTGATTCAGGATTTCATATTCGTTCCAGTTGTAAGAAGAAAGTAGGAGTTTGTCGTTTTGTTTCATTTTCTTTTTACGCACTTAGTAGAAGCGCTGTAAAATATATCGAGTTTGAGATTTATGTAAATGCTTCCTCGACGCGTAAGTAACATCGATTAATTTCCTCTTCAACTTAAATAGAAATTGTAGACAAATTTTACTAATCATTACAATAATTTTTAAGTATATATTCGTGGAATGAAACCCTTGGCGAGCAAGAAATTAGATGAAATATTTGTCGAGTCACTTTAACTATGGAGATAGAGTCAAACTAAATTTATATTTCTGGAAGCAAGCGTCGATTTGGAAATTCATGATTTTGCAGAATGGTATTGGATAGAAGGCAGTATATTAACCATACAGTAGCTAAGAACTTCGTAACTTTCTCAATCTAGATGAAACGAAAGAGTTTCGCATTATAATCGCCAAATACAATGGTTGACTTAAGTGGAAAAGAACAGGAATCAACTTATTCAGATAGTCGCAGTTACCCGTTCATAACTTCATATTCCGCCGAATTAATAGTTTGAAATGAATTTAAATGGTTTGAATTAATTGAAAGTTATTCCACGGAGCGTAGAATCTGAGAACGCAATCCCATTCAGCGAATATGCTTAGCAAGTTTACGCGAAAATAGGAAAAGAAGCGTCTGTTGTTTTACTCGTTTTTTAATCACGCGTCGGCAATCGAATAAACACGTACAAAAAAGGCTGCTTAATTTTATTCTTTCCGTTCATTGCACTCTTGCAAACATTTTTATTTCATTTAGAAATATCGCAAAATCTCTCGCAAACTTATCTAATATGAAATTCATTTAAGTAAACTGCAAATGTTCGTGATTTTTTTTTTTTTTTTTTTTGAGAATTATGCAATTACGAATTCTGAGGAAGAATAAATAATTAATTATACGACGAATTTTTCTATCTGGTCACTAATATCAACGACAACAAACTTGTATAACAGAGTTTGAAAAAGAACAGAAAGTGGTCCGCGATAAGCAACGTTGATATTTATTTTAAGAAGTCCTTTAAACCAGAATGATTTTTTTCATATTGTGCATAGTACCACAGTGGATTCGATTATTTCCTTTCGAGTCACAATCGTTCATGGACGAAATACAAAAACTGTTCTCGAGGTTGTAGGAACGCGCAACTTAAGCGTGAATTAGATAAATCGCAGTCTCCTTCAGTCTGGCAAACAAGAAAGTGTACCATTGTATTTTAAGGTAAGTTCTCGCCTTCTTACGTACCTTATTAAATATATATAATATAAATAATAATATAAATATAAATAAGTAGATAATTCCATTTGTTGTTTCTTAAGAATTTTACGCGAAATCTCGCCTAGATAATTGATTGTTTTTAAACTGATTCCTGTACACAAAGTGGTAGGTTAAACGTAAAGAGAGAAACATTCAGCCTATATACTGAAAATATTACATCGTTATTTGCGTAAAAATAATTCCATTATATCAATAATTCATTATACCAAAAATTATGAAAATATAATTAGTAAAATTGATTCTTAAAATTTGCATTTTTGCAATTTTAAAATATTGTAATTTTAATCACGCGAAAATTGTAATCTTAGTGAATTCATTAATATTTCACACGTTATAACTTCAAGATTATTACGTGAATTTACATCTTGTACATATAATAATTTCAAGATTAATACGATTACGTATGATGTAAATAAGTAAAACGTATTATGTCTAAAGTCTTTTACGTATCACTCTTATTTCTCAATACTTTCTATTATATCTCTAAGGTATACTAAAAAGAATACTACTACTTTCCCTGTTTTTTTAACGAGTATGTAATTATACCTTATATTTACCTACTTCCTTAATCACTGTTCCATATCTGATTCTTTTCAAAGTAACATATATGACTTATTGCAGTAGATACATACTCTTAATTACATTCCAACAACAATGTAATATTTATGTATAACAATTTCTCTTCCTTTATGGAGAATTACATTTATTTTTCAACTGGAAGAACAATTAGGTAAATAGAATAATCATTATTATTCGCTAAGTTTATAGTAACTAGTAAATATTAACTAGTATCTAGTAACTATTGCCATAATATTTAACTATATACTTAACACAATACATTATTAGTGCGCAAAAAACATCTATAAAATTAATATTTATACTTTATACTACCTTTGTCGATTACTTTTTAATAGGTACTTTTATCAACGACAATTCGAAATATGTATATACGACGCGTTCGAAATATGTAGTCGGATCATCGAGCGACCGTTACAATGAATCTATCGAATCCGATGGAACTGAATTATAAAATAAAAGTAACGATAAAATGAAATAAAATTACAAACAAATTTTAATTACCTCGAGATATTTGCGGAATGTAAAATAATTCGTAGAAAGTAGCAGCTTCGTCGTCAGTAACTCTGGTTTTCGTTGATGCACTCACTTCGAATAAATTACCGTCTAAGAAAACTATGTAGTCCATTTTCATTTTACGTTCGTAAGAAACTATTTTCTACCTTTCGCGGAAGTAAAAGTACAAGACTAGACGCGCCTATGACATAACTTGGTTTTTAGGTATACACAATAAGCAAAAATGCGTGTGCTAGAGAAAAACTGTCAGAAACAAATAGGATATTCATCGAGTTTCGAAAAATTGAAATGCGTGAATTAGGCGTGAAACGAGTTTTACTGGAGTGAATGTAAACTAATGAAAATCACGTAGTGTCGCGTGTACTATGTACGCATTTTACTACGCGAATCAGTGCATAAACTCCGTTCACGTCGTTTACAAATAAATCGTGTTACGTTTCACCCATCTTAACCTCTCCGTTGCACGCGTCGACTACAAAACTATCAGCGTACTAGCGACAATTTTTCGCGTCGCAACTTTTTCGCTTACGAAAGCACGAAAAGGGCATCCTTTAAATATGGACGACGCGACTCTAGGACGACTCTTTTGTTAATACCTGGGAAAAGTAGAAACTGAACTTTTGATCGATGCGAGCGAAAGCGATAAAACTGTTGCGCGGGAAATTGTCGTTTGAGCGCGCTTAACCTAATGATCGAGAATCGTCCAATGCGACCCCATGGTCGAACATCGACTAAAGTCAACAATCGATATACGAATGTATACACAGCGAATGAGCGCGAAAAATTTTAACAAACTATTAATTTTACCGATATTTATTAACTTCTTCATTGACTGAAATATCATATTAGTATTCGTAAGATGATGTAGGAATGCTTAAAATCTGTTTATTTAAACTATAGGTATATGTAAATAAATACTAGATAGATATTAATGTACTTAAAAATTTGTTTTGTATATTTAGAAATTGAAATGTACGTCAATATATGTATAATTAAAATGTACATTAAATTTGCTTTCTCGTCTGAATTTTTAAATTCGACGTTAGGATCTGAAAGTTTCGGATAGTTTGGATTAAAATATCTAAATTACAAGTCTTTCGATTGATATTTAAATAAGTAATGAATGGCGAGAGAAAGTAAATATTGGTTTCAATTTCACGAAATTCCAAATCTAAGAAATATATAAGGAATAATATAAGGAATACAAAAGTACATATTACAGATCAAAGTTTTAGAAATTTATGTTGCAAAACTTCAAACTTCTAGAATATGGGATTTGATAACATTTGCTACGACTGCACAGAGGGACCAACGATATTTTGTATTCAAAGAAAGTCCAGAAATGACAGAAACAAAGAAAATACGTTTTATCTTCTAAAGCAGGTCACACCTACGACATTCTTGTCAATACCATAAGAATCAAACATTCTTCGAGAATTTAAGATCAAAAAGGATTATATAAGATATTTCACCAAATCTGGGAGAACATTACATAAAAAACATTTTCCTTGCTATTCCAATATTTATACCGATATCAAATGACACACCTACGATACGATGGACTTTGTAATAAATAAATTGAATTTCTACAAAATAAATAGCTTTCAGAATGCAACCGAATAAAGTATTTAAATATATGTTTGTATTTCATCAAATTGATTCATCTGCCAATTACTTTCTCTACGTACCGTACACTATTAACGCGCATCCAGCTACATCTTTGATTTCGGTTAACTTACTCGCAATATAAATCGTGTTTCACTACGTCGTTTCTTTTTACACCAAAGTCAATTTGCTACTTAATTTGAAAGAAACCGACTACAATCATCAAAGTAGTGCTACACAGCAATAATTAAGTGTAGTTCTGTATATGTAGTATGGTACACAGTAGACAATAAAAATATTTGTATATCCCTTCTATCATAATTTATCTATCATAATGTATAAATAATGATTCGTTAAATCCAATATTCATCTATTAATTTATCCATTTTATAGGTGCATACATATAAAGTTTCTATCATTTAATAATATCTTTATTCAATTAGAAAAAGTCGATATTCAATTAATAAGCATAGCAATGCGCATATACTTTTTATATCATCTGCAGCCACGTGTAGCCGTATACAGAAAATCTTTGAAAGAGATAGCCATCGTACATGAGATCGCAAAGTAAGTGATAAATTATAATAAAACGAAATACGAGATGTCAAAGAATAAAAACATATCTAATTGAACGAACCGTGTATAGAAGCTTTTATCGTAAACATGGTTTTCGTTTATACCGACTTTAAATCATAACAAATATTATTAAGTAAGTAACGTAATAATGGAAATATATTATATTCCGGTAGACACGATCTCATACATGCAAGTATTTTGCTTTGACTGTATAAAGATAGATAAATATAAAATAATGCAATGCTTTATGTAAAACTAACAGCGAAACGTAACAATCGGAACAAATCGAAGAAATTAGCGACAATTAGCGAACGTTTTCTCGGCGTTCTACTTATGACAATCTGAATGTCATGCCGATTGAAAATTTAATTGCACATCGCGACGCAGGCTTACTCTGCAAGCTTTGCTCGTGTTTCCATCTAGTTATTCAAATTGTATTTGTCCAAACTGCGGCACCGTTCCAACCAATAATGTGCACTATGTCATTAATATAATATAATAATTCCACGGGAATTATTGATCGAATGGAAATCCTATATCAAAAGCTATATCACCTCAGTTTCTTGAAATAAAAAGTTGTTCGTTCTCAACTAGTGTCATTGCATCATATAAATAATGCCAACAGAATAGATTTGAGAATACCGTCAAACAAAAATTATCTTATCGCTATACTTACAAAACACTTGTTTTGCTAAATAAGGATCTCTCTCTCTCTCTCTCTCTCTCTGTACCTAAATACCATAAAATTATTAAATAAGATTTTTTCACGGCACAGTAATTTTACATGCGCAAAAATCCCAGCGATTTAAAAGGAACGTTGAATTCTCACGTGTACGTACATGGCGCATCGCTGCGACTTCTCGCACTCGCCTCCTTCATTTTCCTCCCCCAGAACAGCACTTTCGTTATGCTCCAGATCCTCCCTTTGCTGCTCGCCGCTAGCCATACGGAAAATCTAAAGTGGTAATAAGCCAACGCGTCTTGAGTTTCCCAGTCAGTCGGTTCTCGCGTTGGCAAAGACCAGCCGAACGAAGCTGATCTCTTTTATTCCACGGAAAGATGACATCCGGACATAAACGGAAAAAATGTACAGCTTACAACGAATAGTTGGATACACGACGATCATTCTTCTCCTTTACCATGAACGTAAGAAGAACTTTCTTCCTTCGCTCTCACGTGTTTCGAAGATACTCGCGCGTTCCCACTTAACGCGGCCGAAATCGTGTCGTCGATAGAACGTTGTTAATTAACGAAGAATATATAATACTCTAACGCTAATAGATGAATCGCCGAGTGACAAAGTGATTTTTATCGTCGTTAGTCGCCTCAAAATTTGCGAAAAATTTTAACCCCTCGGTAATAAATTTCATTGATCGACGAAGGACAGCTCGGTACAGTGAAAGTGTTTAGAATAGTTGACCATCCTGATGGTTATGGCACGGGCGGGTATAGACATTGCCTTTAAGGATTAACAGGCATAGGGACAAATGTCCGAAACTTAGTCGCTCCACAAAAGTTCGGCCTTCTTATATTATGACTCTATCCTTAAGGTTGCGAATTAGGCGTACCTTAAAGGAATGGAATTTTAATTATTGCTCGGGATTATTTATGTTGCTTCTTTTTAAGAGGATAATCTAATCATAAAATCGCAGAAAAGAAATATTCGAAATTATTATTATTCCTCTTTAGCATCGTAAATCAGGATGATCTTTAAGGGCTAAGTTGCGATAACAAATTTGTTAAAGCTTGCGAGTATTTTACTGTTTTTGGGAACTATCTTATCGTTTGGATAGCTTAAACTGTTTAATTATACATATTTAAGTTAAATTAATAATATATTAATTAGCTATACTAATCTCCTATCGATCGTTTGCTCTTGCTCAGTCTGGAATTGGCCAAGTTTCGATATACCTGTTGTCACGTTTTCGCTCTACACCCAATTGTATCAATAGTTACGGATCACCCTGTATAAATGAGACGACCAAGCGATCTTCTAAATTTATACAACAACTAATGATATTGTTTCATACGTCCAATAAAAGTTCCGTGGATTCCTTGATCGGCAATTAATTATTAATATTTAATTTTTTATTTGTTTCTATATTTATTTAATATTTAATTATTTGATTAAAAAGAAACATATACGTACTACAGCTGGTTCTCTAAATAGATAATTTCAACTTCCTAAGTACTGCTTTTAGCTATTAATTTGCCATTAATTTGTATCTTTTAATATAATATGAATTCGTATATTGTTACAACAAATACTGCTACTGTCGAATATTTATGGGCGGCAATAGATGAATTTACCTGAACATGGATCGGAACACAGTAAGGTAAATAATGGTAATAGGAGACTATTGCCTTGGATTAGCTTCTTGGATTAGACAATTGCCTGCCTATATTTTAAAGAAATTCCCTGACAGGGCGACTTGTCGTTCTTTTGTTCAACATTTCGTATATAAGCACAGATCTTTGAGATTTTTGGTTCAGTAGTACCAATGGCACCATCGTTACAAGTACTGCACTAAGCGTAAAAACATTTGATATTTGGACATCATCGCCAATCACGTACGATACTGTATTATTAATTTACTTAATTACTTTAATTAATTATTATTGTTATTATTGATCATACTATCGTGAAATTATTAATTTATTCTCTTATCCAATTAACTTTTACGTTGGAAGTTCAACCTCGGGATAGTATTTTATGGATATTTGTACTTTGAAACTTTACACTCGGTGTTCGATCAAATTTATAATTTACTTAAACAATATTTGCGATAACAGTTAATCAAATTATAACTATTTGCTATACGATCAGTTCTACGAACTGTATGGATACCTTGATAGATTGGATCAGTTTTTAAATTTGACCTGTAATCAACTTCTGTGAATGGTAAATATTTTTTTTTTATTTGTTGCAGCTGATTTCGAGATGAAACTCGCGTTGATACTACAGCTTCTTGCAGTACTGTTTCTCTCGGAGTTGTTGGTAACAACCGTGGGCTCGATTTTCTTCACGTCCTTATTTTCGCTGCCGGAAGCGAAAATTAGCTTCCAACCGCCCAAGACCAAACAAAAGCCACATATCATCGTTATTCTTGCCGATGACTTGGTACGTACATGTAAATAACAGCAAGGAAAAAAGTGCGTTACAATTAGACAAAAAAACGTTATATCGGACGCGAAGAAAGATATTCTGAAAACAAAGGTACAAATGTACCAAAGAATTACAACTGTTGCACCTTTACAGTTATTAAGGATATTTCTCGCAAAATCCATATCAATTTTTATCGACATAGAGACGTATACGTATATCTAAGATATATTTCTATCGTGCCGCTTTAATGCTATTCCTGATATTCATCCATCGGTACTGATGTTTGATACATATTTAATATAAATTAAATAATATATCATTAAGATGTACCGAAGATAAAAGACAATAATACTCGTGTTCTCGATTACTTAAAAAATGCTTATTTCAAATCACTGCATAGGGATGGAACGACGTAAGCTTTCACGGATCGGATCAAATTCCTACACCGAACATCGACGCCCTTGCATACAATGGCATCATCTTAAATAATCATTACGTTCCGGCATTGTGCACGCCAAGTAGATCCGCTTTCATGACTGGAAAAAACCCGATTCATCTGGGTATGCAACATTCTGTTCTCTACCCGACCGAACCACGAGGGCTTCCTCTAAGCGAGAAACTACTACCACAGGTAGGTTTCTGAATGAATCACGCAACGTGAGTTTCTTCCGCTTCTATCTTCTTAATGTTTATATATAATTACTTATCAGGAAGCTTACTAAATATATAATGTAATTAAATTATATATTACATATTATATATTATATATTATATATTATATATTATATATTATATATTATATATTATATATTATATGTTATATATTATATATTATATATTATATATTATATGTTATATGTTATATGTTATATGTTATATATTATATATTATATATTATATATTATATATTATATATTATATATTATATATTATATATTATATATTATATATTATATATTATATATTATATATTATATATTATATATTATATATTATATATTATATATTATATATTATATATTATATATTATATATTATATATTATATATTATATATTATATATTATATATTANCATTAAATATTACATAGCTACTTTGCGTCAGTAATATTAGCATAGCTTATATTATATATTAATATATAATTATATATATAAAATATATAATATTAATATTATATATTATTATTATTATATAATAATATTATTATTAATATTAATAATATTATAATATATAATATTATTAATATTGATATGTAATTATATATATATAACATATATATTAATAGTAATTGTTATAATGGTAAAATATCAGAATCTGTTTGATCAGAATACGATAGAATTATCCAAACAGTAGAAGCTGGAATATATTCTTTAGTTTTAGAGAAAATTCTCTACTTTGAAATAAAAAGAAAATTTGACGTAACTGCTGACGATACAAAAATAAAATTCAATCGCGCTTATTCGAAATATTCACCATAACTCCTTTTATTAATCGCGACCATTCTTCTAAATTACTTTCCCGCGAACGTAGTTCAATAACTTGGCATCGTCTAGGTCTCGAGAGTGTACCAAATTATCAGAATTCGTAAATTGAAACTTTTTTCGTAATAAGAAAATCTTGCTATCAAATCACTGGATTAAATTATCGGAATTAATTACAAGAGACCATTTGCTATGATTTTCTGCGCGTTAGCGATGTCCTATGAAATACGTAAATATCTCGGAAACTATAGACAATACAAAAATAAGGTTTCGCATGATCTTGAAATGCCCCGTGAAGGCATTTTTACATTTTTACATTTTTAAGTGGGAATTATGTCACAGTTACATTTTTAAATGGGAATTACGTATATGTTCTCATTCCATATTCTCGTAACCAACATCGAAACATTTTCGAAACACTAAACGAGTCGTTAATTCAAGTTGAATGCGTTAAACTACGATTTCGACAAAAACTTAATATATTTCTCGTACGAATCTTCGTTTCAGTACTTACGGGAGATAGGCTATAAAACACACGCCGTGGGCAAATGGCATTTAGGATATTTCAGAAAACAATATACTCCGACGTATCGTGGATTTGACTCACACTTTGGATATTGGAACGGTCTTGAGGATTATTACACGCACATCGCGCAAGAACCAGTAAATATCTTAAAAGTTACCTTGTAATAACTTGTCATCTCTAAAGTTGTATCGTCCTGAATATGAAACGTTAGAATATCAAGCCTGTACGAATCAGTTTTGAATAAGAGAAATTTCCTCAGGATCCGCAATATAACAAGTACAGAGGCTTCGATATGAGGCGAAATCTAACAGTGGCATGGGACACCGCAGGAACATACGCTACCGATCTGTTCACAAACGAAGCTGTACGACTGATCAACGAACACGATACCGAACGTCCAATGTTTCTCTACCTGGCTCACTTGGCTGCCCATAAAGGCAATGAAAATCAACTGCTACGAGCACCGGACGAAGAGATCGGCAAATTCTCATACATTCTCGACCCGGAAAGAAGGATCCAAGCAGGCAAGCGTTAATCTTTTTCTTGACAAATTACCTTCTTCGATTATACCTTAACGCTTTGACAACAACGGTGTGCTCTGACCAGCATCTAGCCGAAATTCTCGCGAATTTTTGCAGAAGATTCAAAAGATCGCTCGGAGAGCTCGTTCCGATTTACATTTCGATTCCATATACATTTATTGAATTGTATAGATTTTTATATATATAGGAGTATATTTACATAGGTATTTCGTTCCACGATTTTTCTCCATCTTTCACGCAACTCGAATATTCCATCGTTCCACAGCTTCTTAGATTTTTCAGCGGAAAAATATCGTAACTTATACCTGTACTTACAGCCGTTGTATCGAAATTGGACCAAAGCGTCGGCGACGTGATAGAGGCACTGCGAGGTCGCGGCATGTTGGAAAATAGCATAGTAGTGTTCATGAGCGATAACGGTGCACCAACCAACGGTATACTGAGCAATCAAGGCAGCAATTACCCTCTTCGTGGCGTAAATATATTTTACATAGAATGATTAGTCTTAGAATGGTCTGGAACAGTTGAGACTCTGAGCATTTTTCAGATAAAGAACAGTCCATGGGAAGGTGGAACGAGAGGAGTCGCGGCTATCTGGAGTCCTCTGATTAAAAAATCTAAAAGAGTGTCGAATCAAATGATGTTCATGTCCGATTGGCTACCTACCCTTTTGTCTGCAGCAGGTTAATAGAATAATGTTAAAAATATTAGAAATTCGCGATCCAACAAATTCTCATGCCTGACAATCCCTTAAGATCAATCCTTTTCCGGGACAAGTGTAAGATCAATTATTAAAAGGGTCAGGATTTTGCTATAAGCCACTTTACGTTCGCGTCTCTATAATAGAGAAATACTTTGCCATATCGATATCGTAAGATATCACGGTAAAATGACTAAAAACCTGAACAAACGCTAGACTAATTGCCATTGAAACGTTTGCGAAATCATATTGTTTTTTTTTTTTTTTGTTTAATTTGTTTCATTATTTGTTTGATTATTTGTTATAATTTGTTTAATATAATTTGTTTCATTAAAATTCGTGTAACCTTTAGGAGTGGACAGGTTGCAACTCGGAAACATCGATGGATTCGATCTCTGGCCATCCTTAGTATCGGACAAAATCAGCCCCAGATCCGAAGTAGTGATCAACATCGATGACCTTGCCGATTATGCTGCTATTAGGCGAGGCAATTTTAAATATATCATCGGCCGGACAGAAACTGGTATCGCCTGGCTTGGGGCAAGTGGAGATCCATCCGAGGGTGTTTCCCCTCGATACGATCCTTACAAGGTGTTGTACAGTAAAACTGGTGTCGCTGTTTCTGGTATTATTACCGCTAAACAAGCGATGGAACTAAACGAAAGGAAAAAAAGAAACATAAAAGTGGTGTACGATACTTCTTCAAAAACGAATTTTCAAGAGAAGATACTTACCAAAGAGGACATTATAGAAATGAGAAAAAAAGCACAGATAAAGTGTAAAGTTAAAGAGACAGACAAGGTCAGTGTCGTACGAACAAAGATCCTATTTGAAATTACATATGTCACGTATAAGTTTTCCACGTTATTTTGTTTTTATTTACTCTGACAAAAATACCGTAGCTTATAATAAACTTCGCAACCATCTTGCGTTGCAAACCGCTAAAAAATTTGTCTACAATTTTATTACAGGTCCCTTGCGAGCCAATAATAGCACCGTGTCTCTTTAATATAGAACAAGATCCTTGCGAAATGGTGAATCTTGCTGAGAGAAGACCTGTGATTTTAGCCATGTTTGAAAAGATTCTTATGTGGCACAGATTAACCATGATACCTCCTAGTAATTTGGATGGAGATCCCAGATCAGATCCATCGCTTTGGAATAACACCTGGACCAGTTGGGCCGAACCTAATCCATTAATGCTCGCTTATACGAATATTAAAGAGTCTTATTATTACGTCGATTCGGTGATAACGGTGACGTTTATCATCTTTTGTGTTTTCGTTGTTGGAACAATAATGTTTACTCTTACGTGTGGAAAAATTAATCCTGAATATCAGGATAATCGTGAAGCAGTCACTTATATTACAGACGAAAGCGAAGAACCACTTTCCCTATCTAGTATTGTACCAGATACAAGGCAAAATGATACGGCTAGACACGAAGATATAAATTGACATTTTCGAACGAGATACACGAGCGCTATACCTCTTTTAATTACTGTAACAATTTATTACACTCGTCGTACTCGTTTGCAAAAATATTAATAATATTCTATTTGCGTTCTAATGGTCAAGTTACACACGATGCTTGTTCGTTTATAAATTCACGAAATGAATTAAACGAAAGCGCGTACAGAAGCTTTCACGGCTTCTATCTCGTGTCATCTCGTTCTTTGCTTTCCTATACAAAATGTGATCCGCACGATATACACAAGTATTATATCGTTAATAGGATAACAACGATAGGATAAAATACAAATTCCAGGTTTAAAGGTACCGCTTGTTCAGCAAGTTTGTTGTGCTTTGAAATAAACTCATCGAATAGTTCGCAACATTTGTAAATAGCCGACGATCTTAATTAACGCTTACGAAATATTCATAGCGATTAAAAAAAAAATTATACCTACGACTAGATTATACCACTTCTAACAGAATTAAACACACACGCACGTGCGTTCATTTAACTAAGATCTGTCACATGAATGATCAACAATAAAAACACTTTTATAAATAAATACTTCAGTTTCATAATTTATTTACCGTCGTTTTCTTGTCTCTGTACAAAATTTCGTGAAAATAAAGTTCGAATCACCGCGTTTAAAAAACAACAAATACGGCACTTGTATTTGTGATTGATATCTAGATTTCGATGATCCAACAAAATAGTATTTTGCCAACATTTTATTTCAATTTACTCTCGATTTCGAGACTGGCAATAAACGGCTGGCAAATCACAGATAGATTTTGAACAAAACACTTTGCAAAAACTATAAAGAGTAACCATCGGAACAATTATTCTTCCATCGGATATCAGAACCCGATACCCGAGAAACATCTTACACTATTAACAATTTCATAACTAATAAAATAACTGAAATAAACAATTTTTCTGCAAGATAATGTTTTCTTTATAATATATCTAAACATGAAAGCTATACAACGATTATAATATGTTTATAATACGATTATCATAAAGTTTAGTCGTGCTCTTACACTCTCTTTTCCTCAGAAGAGATGGAGCGACTTTTTCGTTTTAAAAGCTTCAGGAGAAGCTCCTTTAGAAGCTCGCGCGATTAATGTCTCAACGCTCAGAATCGTCACATCAAAAATACAGACATCTTTGCATCCTTGAATTAAATAGGAATACGTGCGTCACATCTTTAATCGCGTTTGTCTCGTTTGATCTAGTCTAATTACAGGAATAGTCCTGGCAGTTGGCACTTGGCAGGAATGTATCCAGAAGGCAAGGATGGTGTTCACTTCACCGTCATTAATATTCCATCACATATGTACCACCTTTGGCGTGCTACAATTACGTTAACATCGTGTTAATATTAATTATTTTATGATAAACATTTCTTCGATATAAAAATTTCGAGAAAAAAAATAATAACGCATTGTCTCGCGATTTTAAATATTTTCTTGTATTTACAAATCAAAATATAAGATGAAAGGAACGGATGAATTAAAAAAATTACCACTGACATTAAGCATCCAAATATTTTATAGAATTAGAAACGATTAGTTGAAAGATCAATGACTGTTATTATCTCTTTTTATTAATCAAAACTAATCTATACTGATATAATTAGAAAAAACTACCTTTTTCCCCACAGCCAATTTAACAAAACGCTCGACTGACTCTGAACATCCCTAGCTGTAAGCAGAAAATCAGAAGATTTGTAGCCAACGCTTTAAATACCTTAAAACTTCTATAAAAATTCTACAAAACGTATATTTTCACAAAATCGTATACCTTGTTAAATTTCTCTTCAAACTAATCAAATGTTCTACTACATCACTTTTATGATAATGATTAAGATAAAAAAAAAAGAAAAAAGAAGAAGAAAAGCTTAAAATACAATGAGAGACAAAACACGTACAAAGCCAAACGACACTCCTACGTACTATTGCTTAATACTCTGGAAGATGAAAACTAGAAATGTTAAATTTGCCTGAGGATACATACAGAGTGTATAATTTGCATTGACGAGCCGGGCAGCTGCTTCTGGGGGCAAGGTACTTAGAACGTCTTTATGCGCTAGCAAAGACATTTGCTGTGTGTGCCTCAATTCTCGCTCATCCCTCAATCGCACGTCTTTTGCATGGCTCACCGTTTGCAGCTGCGACAGCCTAAAGGGAAAACTAGCTTGTACAATGAAATAAGGAGCTTGCTATACTACTCACAAACACATTGTAACATATTTCCGCCAAGGAAAATGTAAAGTTAATTCTCTCCTTACAAATGAAGTAGCTCAGAAACGAATTTACCACCGCATTCGCACATTTAAAGCTCTTATAAGTAGCTTATGTCTTTACAACCAGCTGATCCGTGAATTTATTGAACTGAACCCGTTAAAGTCCAATCTCTATGTTTTCTTTTCTTCTGTTCAATCTACAGATGCTATACAGGGTGTCTCCGAAATCATGCTACAAGCGATCAGGTGGTGATTCTACATGCAAAAGTAGATCGGGAAAAGAAAGGAAATATCACTCTTTTATTGAAGGCTCCGTTTTCGAGAAAATTAAATTTGAAAACCCATTAGGCACCCGTGTATTAACTGAAAATTTCGAGTTATAAAACTTCTGTTTCTGCAAGTGTCTATATTATTAAACATGGACAATGTCACGATTTGTTGGGCTTTCAAACACGCTTTTCTCAAAAATGAAGCGTTAAAATGTTATTCCTTCTTTTCGGCTTATTTTTCCATGTAGAATCACCGCCCGACCGCTTGTATCGTGATTTCGGAGGCATCCTGTATATAATTCAAGAAAAGAGATTTAAAAGAAAATTTTGCTTGTCAAACCTTTGAATCTTTAATGTGCTGGACGTAACAGGAGCTCCAAAAAATTGTCACTCATTCGTTTCTTGAAACGCGTTCATATTTAATTGAAAATGTTTGTCTTGTTCAGATTAATTGGCGCAGAGCTTCAAACAACGTGAACAGATCATACAGGGCTACAGAGGAAAGGATGAATCAACTTGGAAAGTTTGTTTCCAGATCTGCTACGCGCTAAGCAAACTTAGAAGCTAAACAAATGTGTAATCCTTTAATTAACACAATATTTAAAACTCTTTTTATTGAATTATGATATCCTATTTAATAGAAACTATTGGCTAAACGAATAAAAAATATTACAAAGTACAATACGCTAGAATCAAGCGTGTAATTATCTTCCTTGACACTAAAAAGTATTGTTTTAAAATAATAATTCTTCAACGAGATGTTTGAATTGAAATTTAAAAAAGACGCTATGTCCTTCAATAACAATACATTTTTGCTTTGTGAATAAAAAGAAATCAAAATAAACCATGCCTGAAAACCACTTCTGTTTAAAAACATAAAGATGTATTATATGTATTAGATTGTCCCAAAAGTTTCTTTCGTTTTATGAGGAAAATTATAGATGCGCAACATTCTTCTGTTTTATATTATTTTATCGAATCACGTATGATCCATTTTATTCCATTGGAACTATAAAACGAAAGGAACTTTTGGCACAACCTAACGATATATTACCTCGTATAAAGCTAAATATCAATGCCTCAACTATTCCAAAGAGGAATTTGTATAACACTATATAGCGACTATAGTAAATAATGATAGATATCAGTGAATTATGTAGTATATATACAATTTAATTAAGATAAAAGAATATAGTACATACTTCAGGGCAAGAGATTCCTTGTTTTCTCCAATTGGAGCATCAATAGCCTCCTTTGCTATCTCGACTGGTCCCTCGGATTTTGACGGTGAAGGATGTTCCACGATTGGTTCCACAGTGCCAGAAGATGACGCCTCCCTTTTTGGGCTGAGGTCGGGGCTCGTTGAGCTGCCCATCTTTCTCAGCTCTTCGTTCACTCTGATCGCGTTAGAGAGACGTAATTGCAATGTGTCGCGTTCTTCGAGTAACTGCATCAATTCATGCGTCAATTCCTCGCATCTGACGTCCCTTTGATGAAGCATATACAACGCAAGATCTAGTTCTTGCGAAGTCGAAGCTTTGCTTTCTTCTTCAGAAGCTTGTACACTTCGAACTGCAGAAGTATCAATCGCAGAAACGTCTTTCGTTAAAACATTTTGAATTAATTCATATTCCTTCACTTTCTCTTCTAAAAGTGTCTTCAACGAATTTATTTCCGTTTCTCTGGCCGCTAAAGTGTTTTTGAGCTCGGTAAGTTGTTTCCCTGCTTCATCGTATGACGCTAAAACTTCCTCTATACGTTCCTCCTTCTCATGAATTTGAATTTTCAAATTGTGAAGCTCCGCATCTTTGGTGATACTCAATTCGGCTAACCTACGTTCCTTCTCTGCCAGGTCGGAGCTTACTCGAACAAACTCTTCGTCCTTCTGGTGCAATTCGTTTTTCATTGTCTGCTCTATCGTAGAAAATTCTTTCAGTTGCTTCTTCAGATTTTCAATGTCCGTATCCCTCAATCGTAGTTCGTTTAAAATACTTTGATTCTCCATAGCTAATCTTTGCTTTATCTCGTCGATCTCCGTTTCTTTCTCTCTCAGCTTCTTCTCCAAGAATTCCAGGGCCTCCGAACGAACCTGTTCTTTCTCGGTATTGAGCTTTTTTATAGCTTCTTTAGTTGTTTCCGAGAGTTTTTCAAATTCTTGCAAACGAGAAACTTCTTCCTGCAATTGGACAATTGCTGATTTCAAATGTTGAATTTCTTGTTCCTTACCGTATAATTCAGTAGTCAATCTCTGCACCATTTCACGCAATTCAAATTCATCTGATTGAGGCTCCATGCTGGCTTGAAGAGACAATTGAGAGTCTTTCTCAGCTACGACATACTTTAGTTCGTTAATTTCCTGTTCCTTGGCATACAATTCATTCTGAAGCCTAACAATTTGTTCTTGATCTTGAACCAATCTTCGATCTTTGGAATGAAAACTTGCCTCTTCCTTGGAAACAAATTCTTGATTTTGTATCTCTATTCGTTGTTTCAAAGCGTCAATTTGTTTTTCCTTTTCTTCTGCTCTTATAGTAGCTACTTCCAAAGCAGATTCCAACTCAGCCTTTTCATTATACAGGCAATTGATTCTCTGTTGCATTTCTTGAATTATACCGGGATATGTATTTTCATTTAGAATGTATTTCAAATGCTCAATCTCTTCTTCCTTCCTTTCCAATTCAGCCTGCATGTTATTTATCGTACGTTGTAAATTTTCTTCGTTATTACCCATTCTAAAAACTGGTAAACCATCTATAGTATTGGAAGAGCTCTGTTGGCATTGACTCTGCTGTACAGTTGACAATCTATCAATTTCCATTTGTTTCTCATTTAACATTTGATTACTCTTCTCTAATAGAGATACCTTCTCGTTCAAACTGCGATGCGTATCTTCTAACGTTTTACGAGTGGCTTCTAATTCCAAATTTAAACTATCTATTTGTTCTGTTTTCCTTAAGAGCTCATTTCTCAAATCCTCTACGTTTTGTACCTCTGTACGAAGTTTATCAATTTCAATTTTATTATTGTCTAAAGCTGTCCTCTGCTCTGTGGTTTCCTGAATATACTGCTGCAAAATCGACTCTTTCTCCATCAAAGTTAACCGCGTACTTTGTACTTCTTGCTCTAAAGTCTGAATACGTAACGTGTATTCATTTACACTGACTGATGCTGCTTCAGATTCGTTCAAACGCTTATTCAGTTCTTCAATAGTTTCCGTATATCTCTGATTATCTAACGACAATTTCTGAACCCTTTCCTTACTTTCAGATAACTCTAGTTGTTTCTCAGTCAACTGATCAGTTATTGATATTAAATTAACCTGAATAGATTCTAGATGTGACTCCTTTTCCTTCAAATTCTGTTTTAAAAGTTCCAGTTCTTGTTGCAGAACAGATAACTGAGAAATATTATTCTGTTTTTCAAGTGAATGCTCTTTTATAGCTATTTCTAACGTCGATAATTTTTCATTAAGGTTTTGTATCTGTTTTTCTTTTTCCTCAATTTCTATCGCATGTTTTTGTACTAACTCTTGAGTAGCTTGACTGACGGTAGCACTGACAGTTTCCATACTCTGTTGCTGAATACATTCATTTTCTTTGTCACTAAGAGACTTCTTCAGAATTTCCAGCTGTTGTTTCTTTTCACTGAGCTCCTGGTTCAAGCCCTGTATAGTATCCTGCAATTTTAACTTTGCATCTTCATTGTCCGTATATTGTTTTTGAAGTTCCTGCTTCAAGTCCGCCACTTCTTGTATTCTGATATTCAAAAGATCGATCACTTCCACCATTGACGCATTCATAGAAGATAATTGTTTCTCTGAAGATGCCGTTAAAGCAGTTAGCTTTTCTTCTACAGATACCTTTTCTTGTAGAACGTCCTGTAATCTTTTATGTAGTTCGATAACATTTGATTCGGAGGTTTCGATTTGTTGACGCAAATCGGCTATTTCCATTTCCAATTTACTAGTTTTTTCAAATGCTTCCTCCTTCAAAAAATCAGTATTTTGTCTCATGGCCGTAACTTGATCATTGGCATCCATCAAACTCTGTTCGTATTGCTTCCTTAATAAATCATATTCTTCTCTAGATTTGCTTAACATTCCCTGCAGTTCCGAAATTCTCTTATTTAATTCGTCCACGATCTGAATAGATTCATTTTCTTCCGCAGTTCGTTTTGATTCTAAAGCAAATAATCTCATCTTTTGCTCTTCTAAGAAATATTGAAGTTGCTCATTTTCAGTTGCAAGCGCCTCCATCTCGTCCGTAAGATCATCGATCTCATCCTTATATGTTATACACAAATTTTCATAATCTGCTTCCTGAACAAATCGCTTTTCTCGAGAATGTTCCTGTGTAGATGGCTTAAACTCTTCGTTCGAAGAAATATTTTCATTTTGAAATATGTCACTTTCGTCTAACTCAACCGCACTTCCCTGTAATCGTTTGTCAAGAGCCTCGACTTTATCAAATAATTCCTTATTTTGAATACGTAATACATCCATATCCATATCCTGTCTTTCTTTCATTTCCATATACCTTTCATTCGCAGAAACTACCACATCTAAACGTTTTATCAAAGCCTCTTTCTCAGCAACAGTATTTTTCTGTTCTTCTTTAAGCTTTACCAAGGTCTTTTCCAATTTACTAATCTGAGACTTCAATTCCTCCTCTATTGCAGAATCCAATTCATAAAAATCACTTGCTGACTTTTGTATTTTTATCTGTTGCTGGAGACTCTCCACTTGTACCTTATACTCCTTCAATTTTTTTATCATTTTTACATTTCTCAATTGAGTAGCCTTATTTTCTTCCATCATCTTCATCTTCTCCTTCTCTAAATCTTTGATCTGATCTTGAAGATCATCTATTTTGGCTTGTAACTGCATCTCTTTGCTTGGAATCAATGTAGTAGTGAGATGCTGTTCATCAGCTAACTGAGCATCATCTGCATTCCACCCCCAGGTTTCCTCATCGAGTTTTTCCATCGAACCCGCATCCCATGCTGCTTCCACATTCGAAGAAACTTCCTGCTGAACTTCCGCTGTTGTAACTTTTGTGGTCTCCAGTTCTGTCTGTTGTCCAGCAGTAATTTCCTCTAATGGAGTAGATTCTTTCGACATATTCGTGATAGTAGGCGTCTTATCAGACTGTTTATTAGCTTCTTCCAAAGCTCGAGTAAGATTTACAACTAGTTCTCTAGCTTCGTCTCTCTCATGCACAGTTTTCTCAATTTCCATCTGCAAGTGTTGTTCGACGTTCATAGAGTCCTTCAACTCCTCCATGGACCTAGACAAGTCATTCACTTGCAGTTGTAACAAATCTCTCTCCTTGGTAAGAACTGACACACGATTTTCCAGTTCTGGTATCACTTCAAAATCGGTAGAATTTTTCAGTTCCGCCTCTAAATTAATTATTTGTAATTTGCATGAGTCTAAAAGGACTTTTTGTTGGTTTCGATCTTCAACAGTTTTGTTTAATTCTTCCTTTATGGAGATTAAACTCGTGTTCAATTCCTCTATCTGATTATCTTTAGCTAACAATGATTCCTTGAACTTATTTTCGGTATCATTTTGCTGTTCCATTATTTGCATGCTAAGATTATGTAACTCTGCATTCAATGAATCAACCTGTTTTTCTTTTTCAGTCAGTACTTCTTTTAGCTTTTCTACATTTGCCTCTGCAGCATGTAATTGTTTCTGTGAAACTTCTAATTCTTCGACACATTGACTATAATTCTGAGATATCTGTGTCCTCTCTTCAGTCACCAAGTTCTGCAGATAATTAATCACTTGAGTCATATTAGAGCACTCTGCTTCCTTTTCGTTTAATAAAGTCTGCAACCTTTTCACTTCTTTGTTAGTCAAAAGATCGGAATTGGAAGTAGATGACATACCAAAGATTTTAGAAGCATCAAATAATTGGGGAACATTATTCTCAGGAGCACTGTCAAAAACGGGTGAGTCTTTCTTTGATTTCTCTATAGATTCTGTATTCAAATTTCTATATGCATCTAACTCCATCTTTAATTCTTCTATTCTCTTTTCACTGGCTTCTTTATCGACTTTAAGAGACTCAATTTCTTGTTCCAAACTGTGTCTAGTATCTTGCAACAACTTTTCTGCCATTTCTCTCTGTGCTTCCATGGATTTAAGAGAATCTATTTGAATTCTTAATTGTTGTTCTAGTTCGTCAGCACGTTTCTGAACAATTTGCATTTCTTGTTGCATGTTTAATAATTCTGTTTCTCGTACTTTGCATTCTTTGGTTAAATCAGAATTTAATAGATCAGCACCTTCCAACCTTTCTGTGTTCTGTTTATTGTCTTCCAATATCTGCTCTGTTTTAGCTATCTTCTCTTCCAAAGTGGCATTTCTAGATTGCTGCTCTTCAACTTTTCCTTTCAATTCTTCATTTTCTCTCGATGCGTTGTATAATTGTCCTTGCACCTCCTGGTAACTTACTATCAATAAATTATACTCGTGCAAAAGATCATCGTATGAAGCCTGCAATGTTTTGTCTGGTAGTTCTCTCGTACTAGTTTGATTCATCATATTACTCCGTCTAAGAGATTCTTTCAACTCACGATTGGTATTAACGCAAGTAAGGAAATCATTATCCAAGTTCTCAATTACAGCTTCTTGTTCTTTTAATTCTGCTTGCAATGTTTGCACCAAAATCTTCCATTGTTCACAATGACTACAATGTTGGACTTCAGTCATTTTTGTAACATCCTCGGTAACTTCTTCTTCCAAAGTTTGAGTGGTTTTCGTCGATGTGTTAATAACTGCTTTCTCCATATGCTTGATCAACAATCTGCGTTCTTCTGACTCTTTTTCAACAATTTCCAATTTTTCATTAATATGCGCCTGCTTTGACAGTAATAGCCCATTTTGAGCCTTAAGATCATTAATTAATGCAAGCTGGTCAACATACTCTGTTTCCATAACTTGCATTCGTACACTAAGCTCTCTAGCTTTCTCCTTTACATCCTCTAGCTCCAATTGTTTATGTTCATTTTCTTGAATAACCTGCTGTTTATAAGATTCATATTCTGAAAATATATTCTGTTTGCTTTCTCTTTCTGTTGCAAGTTCTGCTGTAGAAGATTCAATGCCATTACGTAACTTTACAATTTCCTCTTCCATTTCTGTAAGTTGTTGCATAAGGAGAGACATCTTCTCCTTCGAATTAGTCAAATCATTTGTTAATCTCTCGATATTTTTGGAAGCTTCTGTAGACTCATTTCTAGTTTGCATTAGTTTCTCTTCTAAATCGGCTATTCTATTATCCTTTTCGCGTATTGCAATCTCCACATCCTGAATTTGCTTGTTTTTAGCTTCTTTTTCATCTTTTTCAGTCGTCCATTTTTCTTCGAGCTCGGTAACTCTACTCTCAAGCTCTTGACATACCACTGTCTTCTTCTTCAGATTAGCTGCAATTTTTTTCATCTTTTCTAGCTGCATTTGTATCTTGTCTTCCGAATCCTTTAACTTTTGCTCCAAATCGGCAACTTTAGCTTCTAAAGCAAGTTTAGCTTCTTCAGTTATATTGTGGCCAACTAGTCTTTCCTTTTCTTCCAATTCACTTTTCAAGATTTCACATTCTTGCATCTTGGCATTCAATTCTTCAATTACATTTTCAAGTCTCTGATTTTGCAGTTGAGTATCTTCAGTATGCTTCGCTTTTAATTGTTCTATTTGTTTATATGTGCTTCTTAATTCTGCTTGCACATCATTCACAAATCTTGTATTATTATCTATAATGCTCTGTAATTCCCAAACTTGCCTCTCAGCATCACTTTTTTCATTCTTAACTTCCACAATTTGCACTTCCAGCTGATCTTTCATTGTAATTAAATCAACAAATTCTTTTTGCTTCTCAACTAATTGGTTTTGAATATCGTAATTTTGCTGAGACAGATTTTTTATTTTTTCCAATAGATTACTATTTTCTTTCGTGGTTGCATTGATCTTACACTCTAGTTCATCAAGCATCATATCCTTATTTTTCAATTGCTCTACCAAAGCATCATAATCTTTCACAGGCTTTGATTCCTTTACTTTGTTATTCAATTCGACAACGTCTTTTCTCAAAGAATGTATTTCTTCTTCTTTACTTTTCACTAGATTACTAAGATTTGCTACTTCGTTAGATATCGACGTTAATAATGAATCTTTGTCTTGGATTAATATCTTATAGTTATTAAGTTCATCCTGTAAACTATCTATCATAATCATTTTATTTTGTAATTCCGCATTTTTAGCTTGTAACTCTTGATTTTTGTCTTCAATAATTGCTTTAAAATTGGCAATTTCATTATCCTTTTCAGAGACAGCTGCAATCTGTTCCTGAAGTTTTAATTCAAATGTCGTCGTTGTACTATGCAATTGTTGTTGAAGTGAAATAATTTCTGTATCTTTCTTTTCCTTTCCATCTAACAATATTTTATATTCATTTTGCAAAATTCTGAATCTCTCTTCAATGGAAGCTTTTCCTGCCTCCAGTTTCTCCATCTTTTCTTGCATTTCATTGCACTTATATTTCCATTCTTCTAAAGTATTAAACATTTCTTTTAATTCATTTTCCAAGCTTTCTGCTTTCTTTCCAGATTTTTCACATTCCATAATCTGTTTACCTTTTTCCTCTAATTCTTCTTCCTTGTTTGCAAGTTTTATTTTCATTTCTTCAATTAGGCCTGTTTGTTCTGTGATTAAGCTTTTGCATTTTTCTATTTCATGTTCTAAGGAAGCAACAATCATGGATTCTGTTTGTTGAGACAGGGCATCATCAGATTGTGGTGTTTCAAATACTTCCTGATCCGATTTCTGTAAACCAGTGCTACCTTGAACAGCATCTTGTTTTTCTTGATTTAGTTTTTCTAATTTTTCAATAAGTTCTAACTTCTCAATATCAGGATCATCTTGCAACATTTGATTCATTTTTAGATGTAGTTTCTCTTTTTCCCGCATCACTTCAGTTAAATTATCTTTCAACTTTTGATTAAAATTTTTAAGTTCTGACACCTTTGTAACTACTTCTTCGTTTTCTTTCAATAATTCTTCTATTTTGGTTCTCAAGTCATTGATTTGAAGATCCTGAGTTGTTTCATGCCACTGATCTAGTGAATTACGTAATTCTTTTATCTCTTTTTGTAAAAGACTTTTTTCTTCCATTAATATATCAACTTGTGCTTTAAAATCAATTTCTCTAATTGATATTTCAGAAGCTTCAGATAATTTTGTTTCAATTTGAGAATCGCCATCCAATTTGACAAAAACAGCAGTTGAATCACTGTTGTTTGTAGACAATGTTTCAATTTGTTTCTGCAATTTACTATTCTCTTCAATAAGATTTGTTATTTGAATTCTGAGATTAGATAATTCTACAGACTGATTATCATTTTCTTGTAATAAAGTATCAACTTTTAATTTCAAATCAACGTTCGATTTAGATTCTACATGTTCTAATTGTTCCTCAAGTTTTGTAAGTTTAATTACAAGTTCGCTATTTTTTTGTGTAAGAAGCTCGATTTTTGATATACTTTCATTATGTTCTGGAATTCGTTCAAAAGATTCTGTCGAACCTGTATCAGAAGATCCTTTCTCTTCCACTCTGCTTAACTTCATTGTTAAATCTGTATTTTCTTGGGTTAATTGATCAATCTTCTTCAATAATTCATTTTTATCCGTGTCATTTATAGATTCTATAGATTCAGCATGGAAATTTTCTTTTTCTTGAAGTTTATTTAATTTAAGAGTTAAATCGCTATTTTTCTGTATCAAATCTTCGACCTTTTTCAATAAATCAGTTTTGTCTGATTCTTGTACAGTTTCGAACGACTCAGTTGATCCAGTGTCAGATGTCCCTTTTTCCTCGAGTTTTGATATTCTATTATATAAGTCGGCATTTTCCTGTGTTAAGGTTGCTACTTGTTTGATCAATTCTGTATGATTAGCTTCCGTCGAAGATTCTAATTTACTTTCATTTTCCAATCTGTGCATAGCTTCTAATTGCTCTTCAAGATCAACCACTTTCATTTCTGCAGTTACTCTAAGATTTTCGGACTCTGCATTTTCTGCCTCTAGAGACGAAATTTCCCGCTTCGCCATATGGAGCTCTAAAGTGAAAATCAAATACTGTGGTATAATTAAATCCATTTTTTACGCCTTTTAAAATGTTTTTGAAATCTGGTATTCACTATTAATTTTATATTCAAATTAATACAAAAAAAAAAAAAACAATACATAGATTACCTTGCATAAGATCCAATTTTTGATTCTCTAGAGTAGCAATGGCTTCAATTTGCATTTCAATTTCTTTCGTTTGAGCAGAAACTTTACTTTCAAGATCAACAACACGTTCTTGCCAATCTCCTGCTGAGGCTATGCAAATCGTACAACATGCCAATGATGTATGTATATAATTGATATTAATTGATAGTAAATGCAAAAGCAAGCAACTTAAATATTACATTACTATAAGTAAATCCATATTCAACAAGCTTAGATTCAATAATTTTTAATTAAATGTATCAACTCTTCTCCAAGGATTAATTGATCTCACACTAAGCATGATTAATATTCTTCAAATCATTAATTCAACAAAAAATTCCCAAATTTAAAGCAAATATAGATTGGTCTGTTTGTTAATTTAATTATCGCCTATTTATTTATTAATATATCCAAATGTTAACTTGTATATTTTGAACTATATTAGACAATTATTTTATATAATATTAATAATATTATACAATATACTACAAAGGTTTTAAAAAAGATGGCAAAATTGCTTTTTTTTTAATTGTTCATGCAAGTACGTTAATTATGCAAAAAAATCATGTACAAGATAATACAAAATTAAATATTTGCTAACAAATAAATCTGATTCTATGAATCAGAATGTAGCAAACTTTGACAAGTAAAGTAGGTACCATGTTATGTTAAAATAATAAACTTGATATAATATAATTGATTAGTATTCTCAATAAATATTTATATAATTTAGCATAGTATCTAACTAATCAGGTAAAAAGATTCCATCACCAGAAATTAGCATAATTACAATTGTCTCAACAGCAATATTTCTCTTATGGGATAAGCAACAAGAATACAAAAAATATTAACAATTTGTGCTATATATATATAACTATTTCGTATACACAAGATCCGTTATCAAAAATTTAATATAAATTTCTTATATGTATTATTAAATAAATATGTACATAGACATTGAAATTTCTCTGCAGTAAGGAAAACAACAACAGGGCTTGTGGACAATTATTTTAAGAATAATATAAATAGACAATGCATTGCACGTAAAATTGATAACAAAACTAGAACAATGAAAACAACGATGACAGAATTTCTGCCCTGGTTCCTACCTTTAAGCTCGTCAAAGTCTACCAGACTCAGCTGAAGGTTACCTTTCTCTTCCTCTAATAATGCCACTTGGTTCCCCAACCTGACAAGTTCTGCATTTATATCAGATACCTATATAACAAAACTACATGTAAATGAATTTCATTATTATTGTAAGTAAATAATTATTTATACTTTCAAGTAATTGATCAATTTAAAAATTATAAAGCTTTGAAATGATTAATACACTTTTGGCCTTATAAACAATAGTATTAATATATTTTACCTTTTTAAAGTTCTTCAACTGTTTTTTTAGGCCTTTTAATTTTCTTTTATATTGTGCTTTAATTTTAATCATACTCTTATTTAATTCTTCCAATTCTTTGGTAAGTTTCGTCACTTTTTCAGCTTCTTTAATAGTACTTTCTTCTGGTAATTTTGCCACAATTTCGTTTTTTTGTTCTTCAAGTTTATGTACCAAATTTTCAAGATCAGTTACTTTATTTGAATATTCTTCATTCTTTAATGTTAAATCTGCTACTTGATTTTGTAATTCTGCTTTAGATTCTTCTTCAAGAAGCTTATTAGATTGTTTTAACTCTTCTATTAAATTTTCAAGTTCAACTATTCTATTATCCTTTTCTATTATTGCACCATTACCATGCATAGATATATTTACAATTTTATCTTGTAATTCTGCAACACTTTTTTGTAGCTCATATTTTTCATCTTGCAACTGCTTATTATTATGTTCCAATTTTTCTAATTTAAACTGCAAATCATCAACAGCTGGATCTCGGACTATTCCAATACCAGATTCCAATTTAAATACACGTTCATTAGCTTCTGCTAACTTCAACTCATAATCTTTTAACTGTTGTAATAAATTCTCATTTTTCGCTTTAAGGGAAGATTCCATTAGTACAAAATTTTCTTGCATTGATTTCATTGCTTCTTTAGTTTCTACCAAAGCATCCATTGTAGAACGAGAAAAGTCAGCACTTGCTGACTCGGACAACTTTTGCTTGTTAATTTCTTTCTTAAATCTAAATAAAATAATAGATAGAAGAATAAATATAGAGTAATAAATAAATATATTTTAATCAGTTATAAAATATATTTAATAAGTTTATAAAATTACCCATCAACTGAATTTTCTAGTTCTGTTATTTTATTATCCCTTTCTTGCAATTGTATTAAGAGATTTTCGTTCTTATTTTTCAGGGATGTCTCTAAAAGTACAAAGTGTTCTTGCATCGTTCGCATTTCGTCTTTCGTATCTTCAAGAGTATCTAACGTCGTTTTACCCTTTTTCGAGAGATCTGCAGACATAAGAGTAACTGCCTTTGTCTTAGATTCAATAACAGAGTCTTTTTCTTTTAAGTTTTCTTGAAGATCTACAATTGTAGCTTCAAGCTCCAAAATTTTATTAGTAAGTTCTATTATTTTGTTTTCTTTTTCCTGAATACTCTCAATTTGTATTGGTGACATGACCTATAATTAAAATATTAAGTGTATTTACAAATGGCATAGTAAAATTATTTATTATTAAAAGGTTGTAAAAATTATTTGCTAACATCGGAAGTAATCATGACTGGTTTAACAGGGGTAATAGATGATAACTGATCCCTTCGAAAACCCACTACTGCCACATCTTTTTCTTCTAACTGCTGCCTAATAGCTTCTACTTTTTCTTCAACTACACGTTTAGTTTCTATTATTTCTTTGTTACGTTGTTCAAAAGCTTTTTTATTTTCTGCTAGCTTCTTTTGGAGTAAAGTAGACTTTGCTTTTGCAGTTTTTGCCTGACTAATATCATCAATACTTTCTTCAGATGTATCTGCCAAAGATGTCTCAGACATACGAGTTACATCTTTAGAAGTTAAATTTCTTTCTGTACTCCTACATGATAATTTAGCTCTGGATTTAATTTTGGAAAGTCTCCTTGCATATTCCTAAATTTAAATTTAAATTTTCAGTGAAATATTCAAATCTTTCTATTAAAATTTTATAAATTAATATTTATTACCTGAACTTCCTCTTCTTTCTTTTTTAAACTCTGTTTATTTTTCAACATAATTTCTTTAAGAGACTCCAATTGACTTTTATTCTGTTCACATTTTTCTTTCGCATGCGCCATAGATTCAGATGCTTCCCCTTTTGTGGTTCCTGGTGGTTCTTCTGATGTACCCCACATTGTAAACTGTAGAATTAATAACAATAAAAACCACTTCATTATAATTTGTATAAAACAAACTTAAACTCTTTTAAGTAAGAAATTATGATGTCAATGGCAGTGAAAGTTTCTATAAAGTGGTCAGTCAGACAGTGTGTCACCCACTGCTCTCATTTTCATAGACTAATTGGATAAAAGGTAAACGGGGGTAACTAATTGTATTATCTATGTGTATACATATTGAATGTCAGAATACACACGAGTTACCTTGTGGCATATTTAATGCTTACAACACAGCATTTAAGTAGGAACCTTTTCAATGACATCTTATGTAAACTATCGGATAAGAAATATATTAATATTATAATCGAACTTATGTATTTTATATAAACATTTTCATTAACGCATACTTATATATCACATATATTAATTTTAATGTATACATATTATATATAACAATAAGAAATATACATTTAATATAAATATAAAGATGAAAATTCATGTACTTATATGTATTTAGTATGAATTTATTTTTATATATCAAAAAATTTATGCAGCTACAATATAAAACATATATATAACATTTATATATTTGCCTAATATAATACAAAGAATAAGAATAATTAAGCAACTTCTACATACAATATTCTAAGCTGAAATTATAACATGATACATATGGCTATCTAATGAATAGATAACTGAAGAAGTTAACCTCAAAACACGTTTAATTAGAAAAAGAACATCCTATATATAAATTACGAAGTAAATAGACAATATGATAAAAAAATAAATAAAATTACATAGATAAGTTTAAATAGTAATGAGATGACGTAATTTATGTTACAAGGGAAAAGTACATATTCTAACATTTTTTTGACATTAAAAACTAGAAATCATATCGAAACAATTGATTTTCATATATGTCCAAATAAGCTTGTATTTTTATAAGAACACAGAATAATTATTTTTCAAACTGTATTTACCTTTATTTATATTTCTGAAATTGTCAAGATGGAAACGCGTTATCATTCGTGCACATATTTTATTAAAGTATTTTTATCACTCACATCTGTATGTAATCAATACCGAATGGATTCATGTCCATATTTCATTAACTTTACAATATTTACAATAATTTTACTAATAAGTACATAAAAATACCAGGCAAATTGTAATCCTATGCCTCAAAATGTAAAGTCTACATTACTCCCTTTACAGACGAAATGTTGGTTGGATCTCTTAAGTACATGTGCTGCCACATTACGGAATTCTTTATAACTGTTAGAAGATTTAGAATAACAATTTACAACTTATACAATTTTATTCCGAATACATTCTCTAATTTTTCTTCATATATTAGAATTTTCATTTTGATATTAATAAAATACGTATTGGAAACGTTTATTATATACATACTATGAAACCCATAAATTTAATGTTTTAATTTTGCGATATTTTATTGAAAACTTTAATCAAATTGTTTATATTTGTATTTTTATATTTGTGAGACAAGATTATATAGGGTTTAAACATACCATTATTGTAAAAATATAAGATTGCATTAGAAGTATTGTTACTGAAAATAATTTCTTAAGAAAATTCACTATACCATTTTTTATTCATGTTTTAATACAGGAGTATATTTAATATATCGTTCATTAAAACTAAAAAATTTTTTATACAATGTTTGATCCTTTTATTATTTTGGTATAAATAATTAAAAATTTATTTATATATTAATTACTTTTTATTTCTTTACTTTTATAAAATCAATAGTCAGTCGATAATAATAGGATTATTATATTTTATAAATAAAGAATTGTTTAACTCCAGACGATCATTTAGCAGTAAAGAAAATAATCCTATTGTAACCTACCACGTACGTTTCAATATAGGTACATACATCGTAACACAACAGGTGATAACAGCTGATTCTTATATGTGTTGTGCGACAGAAAACATTTCAACACATACAGAATAGTATGCAAAATCTAGTTACTTTTTATAGCGCTCTTTTTAAATGTTAAACGTCTAACAGTAAATACATAGTATTTATTAAAAATTATTAATAAATTATATAAAAAATAAAAAAGAAAATAAATGTGAATGAATAAATACATTTCAAATATTATTCTAATCAAGTTTCTTTCTCTTTTAATACATTAATGGTAGTCAGCTCCAACAAGAAAAGAAAAAAACATAAGTACAGTTCTAACCTAATACGTATGCGTAAACACACGGTTCACATACACATGTATATATAGACTGCATTGTACACTATAGAATACGGTTTATTATATATACTCTCTATACAGATCTATATACATCTATCTCTCTCTATATATATATGTATACACACATGCATATATATATATATATATATATATATATATATATATATATATATATATATATGTTATACACATGAAAGTGTATGTATATGTATACATATATTCGAGCTGGAGGTACGCGCTTGGTGCTACGGCGCATTTGCCAGTATCAACGGTCTGCATTTATCGACTATCATGTATACTGTGGCAAATGCGATCCATTGACTTCAGACGCAAGAATTTCCGTGGTTTTTTCATTAAACACTACCATCTTCAACCATGATGGACGTGCAGAACCAGTTCAAAGGTAGGAAGAGGCCATTTCGATTTCTTCCTGTTGACACTTGAATAAAACACGTCGAAAGAAGTCGAGTGAACCTACGGCGGCACTGTGACAGTTACCACAAGCAAAACCATAATTCGTTGAACTGTATGTTTTCATTTATTAAGTATAGTTCATTGGCAGTTGATTGTACTTCTTTCACCTTCTCTGCATTTTTTTACTTATTCTACAATTTTAAATGTGATGTCGATGTATATGTGTATGTGTATATGTCGATATGCATTCGATTATTGACATACACTTTTGGAGGGAAGAAAGCTGTAGGCGGAGATGTAAATAAACGCGCATTAATTGATCAATTTGGTCTTTTGTCTTGTGCTCGCTAATAATTTTGATTTGTATAGCGGTTATCGTAATTACGAAAGGAAATGATCGTTTCTATTTTACCAACTTGTCCATAACCGCGATCACAGATACAAGGTGAGCGATATGAATTTAATCAATAATGAAATTAGTGTTTTCATCAAGACATTAACATGACCCCATTTTTCGCATGATGCAAAAAGATAAGGATTAGCTTCCACTGTGGAAGTTTTTATTTGCAATGTATATAGGCAACGTTGATATGAACATAGATTAAACTATTTATTTATTTATTTGTGTTATAAACCCTTTACTCCAGTTAAATAAGTAATCCTTTTCGTTATAGAAAGATGAATGCATCATACAATAGTATTGAAGTTATAAATTGATTTTAAATTGAAAAATTAAAGTTATTCAATATTGAAAACATTTTAGTATTGTATATAACCATCAATATTTTTCAATTTACGATGTAGTCACTTCTAAAAATAACAGAGAGAACTGCTTTTTGCAATAAAATAAGTACGTTCTCGAACAAGCAAGAAGTAAGTATGTGTTGAATGTAGTAGATGGTCTGTATTACATTTAAATTTCTTCGTGTAGTGTATTAATTAATTCCACACATATTATCTAATTATTGCACGCAACATGTAGACGTGTAATGTTTTGTAAATCGAACTATATTCCAGACAAAGTAGTATATATCCATAATTCATATTATGCAACAGATTATTGCACAGATATAAATCAAATAAAATTATAATTTAATTGTTTGAAGAAACACGGTGCAATAGGACAAATTATGCGAGAGCAATGTTTGACCTTAATCGGGTTAAATTGTCACGTGCGATTCAATTTTCGAATGAAGTCACATAATAAGCAAAGTTTCTTAATTGTAAATATTTTTAACAAAACTTAGCAAAAATGTTCAACGATGTTATGAAATTCATCTTCTTTATCTACTTTTTTAACAAATATTCATGACTGAAACTATACTTAATTGTAGTTACAATTAATATATATGTATATATTTTCATACGCAATTATTTTATGTGTACGTTACGCTAAGTACTTAATGCAAATAAAATAACGCAATATTCTAATATTTCATACGATTTCTATAAAAAAATGTATATTATTGAATATTTTGTATTTCTATTAATATATATACTGTGTTGATGCTTGCAGATTATGAATGGTGGTTCAATTTGTATAATACTTACATGTTATATGTATTTCACCTTTAATCTAGCTCGACATTTAAGATAGCTGTTATATGCTTAGCATTTGAATTATATATGTTCTCTCTAACATAACTTACCTAAGCCTTTAACCCGTTTATAAAGTTTTAAGCTTAACCAAGTAGTTAAAACTTTGGATTATTTTATTTTTTCTATAAAAGCAATTTTTTATATGAAAAAATATTATCTTCATCACTTTGTTTTAAAAAATTTATTACACAAACATAAGTAAAACATTACAATTATAGGCTAAAAAATATTACGATCGGATCCATTTGTGCCCAACTAGTATAATTTTACATGAAATGCATCAGATAATAAAAAGGATAATATATATAGAGGTCGTGAATATATTATCATCATTATCAATGTTACACTTTAATGTGTTGTAAACGCTATAATGTTCATGTAGGTAGCGCAAGTAAATTAAAACTTAAAGAGCATCTCTCAATCATATCATTTAGGTATAAAGTAACGCGTTCGGTGATTCGAATATTCACGAATCAAACAACGTTGGTCGTCAGGACGTCACAGGCGCAAGGGAGGTACTGCTTTCTATCGCTCACCGTCACGCGTTGCTATATTGTTTTATCTGTAATGTGACACTTTTGGCCAATACGCGTGCTTATCTTTATAATTGTGTTGAGTCTAACAGAAATAACCAATCGGGCCCGCATTCTTCCCATCTACCAACTTACCAGCAACGCATTATACATACACTGTACTCATGAATTATGAAATGTTGCAATCTAAATTTTTAGTGTCACAATTTTAATACTTTTCATGTAAGCTACATATATTCTTCTCTTTAGTTGGAAATTAGTTATTTTTATTTGAATATTTATCAAATAATTTAATGCAGAATGATTTGTGAACAATATTTTGTTTATATTTTAGTTTTACACATTCTTTTAACGGTGATTCGTCTAAACGTGTACGTTCATATTTGGAATATTTAAGCATCAACGAAAATGCATTGTACACGTTCTTTGACATTATGACATGTAGATATGTACATATGTATATTATACAAAATATTGTAGTTTTATATGACAAATATTCACAAAACTAAGAACTAAGATTCGTATAAAACAAGAATTTCATGACTAATAGGAAAATATTTTAAAAATAATTAAAGCTATGTACTTTGTGAAGGTAAAATTGACGATGAAATTATTTTTCATAATAAAACTGGGAAATATAAAGATATAAAGATTATCTTGGAGAAATTTTTAATCCAAAAGTTAGAATATTTGATAAATCTATTGATTCGAATTCTATTCAAAGTACTCAGAGTCGTCGTCAGAAGTCAGACATAAACATGTTTAGCAGCGATTAATGGACTTTTGACGATCTAATATTTACTTACAAGGACTAGTAAACAATTAAGTGGTACAAGTAAAAAAGAGCGAGTAGTGGAGGGGCGATTATATTGTCTGAGGTATAGTTAAGGATGAAAGAACACGAGTTCGGTCAGTATGTGTCACTCGACAACGCAATGCCGTACATCAGAGTCTGAACATAAAAGCGTGAATATAAAAAGTGCGTGTTTAATCAGATCCTGAGGACAAGTTCACGATGACACTACTCGAAACATTTTTTCGACGAAAAGGTATAGCATAAATAAAGACAAAGACGAGAATATGTCGCGAAACGTGAATGAAGCGTGTCACTGTGCAAATGTACATTATAAATACATACTTTGAATTCTCCTTTCTTCGAATCCGCGCTTTGTGACGCACACCATGTGCGAGATGTTCAGAGGAGTTTGTGAACCAAAGAGGGAGCCATGTATTTACTTGACACGTTAAGGAGGGAACATTTCTTCGAATCTTGTTGCTACGAGTAAATTGCGGATATTTATAGTGTTCCGGCAATAGCGGTACGATCGAGCAGGGGACGATTCTTCGTGAAAAAATTAATCAAAATGCAGAATGAAGTTTTTGCGTGTGATACTTTATTTTCAAGAAAACCAAGTTTGAAAATTTGACAAGTATGCTTGAACTTGTATAACTCTGAACTGAACAAGAGTAAATAATCGATAGAAAGTTATTTTGCGTGTGACAATAAGTAAGAAATGTAGAATAGAATTTTCTCATAAGACGTTTTGTTATCGAGGAAACTAAATTTGAAAATTTATTATGCGCCTGTACCAAGCCAGTTCTTAACCAAATACACCCAAACTCTTGAAAACTTCTTGGAAACAAGGCTTGAAATGGAAAAGTTTTATTTCACATTATTGACTTATTTTCACATATAGAATAATCTCCTACCGATTGTTTCCTATTAATACCTAGTCTCTGATTAGCCAAGTTTAAAGTATACTTAACAAATTTTCAAACTCGGTATTCTCGAAAGCGAAGACTTGTGCGCAAAATCTGTATTGTACATTTTCGATTTATTTCTTCACGAGGATTCGCACTAAAAAAATTTTCTTCATCCGCTAGACATTATACGTAATAATATATTTTAGATATATTTTCGTATATAATGTATATAAGTATACTCTGTGCATTTTTGCATTTTTAAATTTGCCATAAATACATAAACGAAGATTAATATACATGTCTTCGATAGTAGAAAGTGATAAATTTTCGAAATAAAGATAATAAGTACGAAATCTATCCGTACTCGAAAACTCTATTATAAATCCTATCATTGAATTATAGGTAAAACAATGATCTGAAATCATTGATGCTACGCAAGGAACTGTTACCGAAGAAATTGTCGTATCGGAATCTAATCTTCAAAAGATGTTCGTAACTATAACGTGAACATTAAACAGAAGTTGCGAAATATGCCCCAATCGTAAAACAAAAGTAACTTTGTACAAATTTTCCATGTGTTATTGCATGTGCGTCAATGATAAATATTTCCATAGGAAATGTTAGATTTGAAATTTTCACGATGGTGAGATATCATGATATTAGTTTTTCTGGAAGGAGCTGTTGCACTTGCAACACGATTATATAACAATGATAATATCATAACTTTCGAAGACTTATAGCCTAAACAAATATAACAAGTATGTGTATCCACGGCAAATTGCAGATCAATGTTACGAATACAGATTAACACAAGTATGCCTGTCAATATTATCGAGAGCGTAAAAATAAACTCTTCGAGAATTGATGTATTTATTTTACAAGTGAAATCTCATTATGTTTTCAGAGCCCGTGAAACTTTCACCCTTACGTATTACGATATTATAGCAGAAGTCGCTTTTTAACGCGACTTGAAAATCCTACGTCTGACGATTTAGAGAAATTATTTTAAAAAATATATTATAGATAATCAAAACATCGGCAAAAGACAAGACAAAAGCATGACACATCGGTGTCCCTTGCGTAAAAATTATAGACGAATAAAATTTTCCAACACAGTATATCCATTTATGATCAGCTTTATCCAAACAACGCAGTACTTCGAATCGGTCCAAATTTCAGGAGAAATCATATTGAAGGATGTGATTTAAACTGATCTTACTGCGAAAGATAAACTAAATTTTGTAATATACATATGTATATATATTTTAGAAAATAAATTAACTCGCATGATAGATAGGTATATTTTAAAAATTAAAGTACATTGAGAAGGTCGAATAAGGGAAAGTAAAGAGGGCTTTAAATAAACATTAACTAATAGGAAGGAAAATCGAAGCACAAAAAAGCCAAGGACGTGTTAATCTCGTTGATGCATGATAAAATGCTCAATAGATAGCAGCAGAATAATATGTCTAACAAATGATTCATTTTAGAGTTCATTTAAACTCCCTTATTTTCTTGTCAAATTCGCTTTATCAATAGTTTCACTAAAACAGAAAGAAAAATACGAGTCACATAGATTTTTAAGCTCCACTTCCAAAGCAGTTACACATATATAATACATTATATGATTCACTATTCGAAATCATATCGTGTCATCTAATGAGATTTTAATTTTCCTTCTATCGTTTCAAAGCTGCAAGCTGTACGACACTTCATACACATATTAAGCAATACTTAAATCGAATTGTAAATACATTACAATATGGCTCTATGTGTATTTAGTTAGATCTTAATGTACAGGATGGCATGTTCAAATAAGTTCGTAGTCGATTTAAACATTGATGCCATTCGTTAAGATAACAAGCTAGACATCGTCTACGACAAAATTTACTGTGTTAATTTTCATTGTTAGTCATGCATGCGACCTTTCTTGACTGCCATGTATTTATTCATTTTTTTTTTTTTTTTGCTTGTTAAATCATCTATAAGATAGTTTAATAAAAAGGAATTAATTTTACTTCTTTCGTTTTAACAATAGAAAATAGAAGATCTTTAAATATCAGCATTTCATCGATATAATGTTTTAAATAAATGTATCCGTTTATAATAGTCTTCCTTTTTTATGTTTCGCGTATACTATTCCCGTGTAAAAATTGTTACGTTTTGTAAAAATATCGAATTCGTAAATACGCATGATATGTAACAATTCGAACGTCGATAATCGGCTTCGCGTAACTTGTCCGCGAACACGTTAAAAACGGTAATTGCACGTAATCGCACGTTTGAAAGGGCTAAAGTTGAGTGGCTTGTTCAGTGCATTGTCGATCGAATCCGGGTTATCTTGTATAACGTCCTGTTGTGCAAACGTCGCGCCGTCTTCGCTCACACATTTTTATTCGAAGCTAAACTTTCTGCCGTTACTATCCTTTTCTGAAACATAATAGGAAACGAGGGAATTATACGGGATAAGTAATTAAAATAAATAATCGCCCGATGTAATTATTAAACGTGAATTGAAATCTTCGAAACAAACGGCGAGCTTAAATAACAATAACAACAAGATCAAAGAATATCTCTTCGAAATTACATAAATTAAATGCCATTTGCGATGATATAAAATTGATGTAATCAAAAGAACTGTAAAAACTATACATAAAGTTAATAACGATCTATTCTTTACAGTGACGCCTGCGACCGGCGATGATTGTAAGAATCAAACACCACCAACTCTGCTTTCGAGTTTAAGAAGCGTCCTTTTCGTAATCGGAACCGTAGTGATCGGATTCGCTGCGTTCTGCAACTCGTTAACATGGTAAATTCTAACGAATGACGTATACCTATAAATATGGCTTTCGCATTTTTACAATTCCATCAAATACTAAGAGATATTGTTATATTTAAGATCGGACGATCCATGTTTATCATGATCATTTCACTGCTTCGATCCTTTCATTTCGTAGGCATTTACAAAGATTTTGGGGAGCCTCTGGTGATTTCTGGCAAGCACAATGGGACAAAATCTTAGACAAATTAGGAGACGATCCTGTCACGCTTTGGGTTCATGGTACATCAAGATAAAACAACGAAAATATATAGATTATAAGCAGTTCCTAGATAAGTAGTATTTAAAATGAAAAATCAAGTTCGAGATCGATCGATGATGATGCGTCATCAGAATTGAATTTTATTAGAAAACTATTTCAAGTACGTTAGAGATATTAATAATAAGGAAGATGCTACACTTCTGCGAAACATGATAATGCGATAATATACGATTGAGCTATCTTTTACTTCCTCCTTTTTTTTTTTTTTTTTTCATTTAAGAAAAGAGATGTTTATACAAATATGATATTTTATTATACGACAACAAAAGCAAGATCTACTGAAGATAGAAGTTATTTGAAACTTATCTTGGAACATTCTTGTCGTCTTACGTATGTTTAACGATTTCTTGCAAAAATGTAAAAAATTACAAATTTGGAACTAATACGTTCCAGGCTCGTTAGGACTTATGTTCTTCGTGTATTGGTTCTTCGGTGGGATTTACACGATTCTAGACATAACTAATCGACCGGCTGCTTTGCGAAGATACAAAATACAACCGGGTACGAACGAACCAGTCGACACGAGGGAATTGTGCAAAGTAATCGCTCAAGTACTATTCAATCAGATCATTGTTGGAGTTCCTCTAGCGTACGTCAGTTATCACTTTATGGAATGGCGCGGTTATCCGCCTGTACGCGAATTGCCGACCTTCCACTGGGTGCTCGTTGAAATCGCAATCCACATATTATGCGAGGAAATTGGATTTTATTACACACATAGGTATGCAATTCCTTTTTTCCCCTCTATTAAGGTATCTTGTTAACTTTGCCCTTAAGTCGCTCATAAAACTTCATTAGAAAACATTTTATCATTAATAAATATGGATTATACGAGATGGCCTGTATTAATCCCTAAATTAATTCATCTTGAAAGGTATGTATACCGAGCTAAAAGAAAATTAAATGTGCCAAATATCAATTTCCAAATCTTTCTTGTATTATTTTTTGTACTAAATCTATTTATGTGTGTAGTAGATTAATATGAGTGTATTGCTTAAAGTAATTAAGGAGTAATACCTTTGTATAGATAAACAGAACAATAATTTTTAATTATCTTACTAAGCAATTAAAGTCACGTTTGAATAAATGTTCCTCTGCATTATTACGTATGTGTATTACGTAGTGTTTTATATGCCTATATTGTTGTAAACAAAGTTATGTAAAATTACATTACAGATTTCTGCATAGCCGTTATCTCTATAAGTATATACATAAGCAGCACCACGAATGGACGGCCCCCATAGCTGTAACATCGCTATATTGTCATCCTTTAGAACACATTGGCTCGAATCTATTACCACCGTTTTTGGGAGTATTCATCGTAGGTTCTCATGTGGCTACTGCTTGGCTTTGGTTCTCGCTTGCTATTCTCTCTACATTAAATGCTCATTCTGGTTACCACCTACCGTTCTTTCCATCTCCAGAAGCTCACGATTTCCACCACTTAAAGTAAGTAATTTTCATACGTTTTTTGACATTATTTATCCCTGATATTAAATAGATCGAATTGAGTTGTACACGCGCTAATTAAATAATTTGCTTACTTTCTTACTAGTATTTCATAAGTCTCTAGCGGTATAAATATATTTTATATGGAAGTTTGATATTGAATATTGGATTTATTATATTTTAGATTTAATCAATGCTTTGGAGTTTTGGGAGTATTGGATCGAGTTCACGGAACAGATACACAATTTCGTAATTCCAGAGCTTACCAACGTCATGTAATGATGCTTAGCTTGGTTCCTCCAAGAGAAGCTTTTCCGGATGAAGTGAAGTATAAATCTAAGTAGAATGTTTTATCGAACATCGTGATTAAATATGAAAGTTCAGTACGAGAATATGTTTAATATGGAAATGCAGTATAAATACTTCTACATTTGTAGTATTTTTCTGTTTCTTTCTTCTTATTTTATTCATTTTCATAGAGAACAATCGATGAATTAAATTTAATCAACAAGATGTAGTAAAAGTTATAATTTTTCAATGTTTATCGTTCGTCGACCAAGTACGTTTTTCTTATATAGAAACTACATATTTTTCATTACTATCAATTTGTAAACAATTTCAATTACTACAAACTTTACAATGGTGCGATTGTAATATTATTATTAAACAATTTATCCGCGTAAACATTTTTTTGTACGAAAACATGACAAATGTAACTTTCTGAGAGTATTTTTAACGAATACTTTCAGATGTAAAAATGATCGTTCTAAACTTATAACAGAATATTATATTATATCTGTTTTTTAATTTAAATCTATAAAAAGAGATCCCTGAAATATTATAAGGATTTTACCATAACTTTAATGGGCGAATTTTAGATTATTAGAATATCTTTTTTACGATAAATACACTGTTGGGAAATTTAGAAATATATTGAGTATTTCATCTGGATATTACCCTGTTAATAATTACATGACATAGCAATATTCTGAGAACATCTACTTAACAAAATTATGTTTGTATTGAAATTACAACATTAAGATAAAACTATTTGTGACAATTACTATTTTTATATTTAATTCAATAATAAAAGCAATAAATATTTAATCTAAGATGAAATTACGATTGTAGCATTATAGCAAAAATTATAATTGCTGTAGATTGTTAGTAGCCATCAAAGATTATGCACTTTAAAGCTTTAAATCTGCAAAATAAGCCAAATTATTTAAAAGTATTGAAGACATTAATATCAATAATTTCTTTCTCTAATCAAACTTATTTATATACCAAAAACACAGATCAAATCACGGAATTGAAGCTTCATCTATTTTTTCGTATAATAAATTTTTTTTATGTAAAATTTACATGTATACAAAATTATATATCATATTATAACTGTCCTATAATTTGTTAACGATTATTACCAGAAATGGCTACATTATTCTTTATCATTATAAACTTTGTAATTTATATGCAATGCTAATATGCATAATTTTATGTATCTACATAACAAGCTTACTAATAAAAGGAAAAAATCAAAACTACGAATTTTCCTTTACATTAAAATGTGATTATAACATATAACATGAAAGATAATATAACGTAATATATAATATAAAAAGTAATCAAACATTTTTAGTTACAAGTATTTATATTTTATAAGAATATGAATGATCTTTTTACATATGTATACATATATATATAAATAGTTATTGCTTTATTACACCCAGATAACATACAAATTTTACGAACATTAAATAAACACGAAGTTCATAAAATTCCATCATCACTAATAACAATTGCAAAAACCTTATTGGATAAAGTAATTACATAAATCATCGCGTATATTTTCTATAATATAATAAATTTCATTCATTCAATTTCTATTCCATTCGCATGTTTATAGCAATAATCATTATTTTACATAAACATATCTTTCCCAAAATGTGAATAACAATTAACAATTATAAGGAATAAATTGAGATATCAAATTATCCAAATCAGATACTTCTTTGGTGAGCTAGATATTATTTTACATTTCGTAAATTAATCTCAAGAGCATTATTAAATTTAAAAATACAACAAGGTATAGTGAGAAGGAAATTATATGGAAATAGAAAAAATCAATTTCCTTTAATGTGAAAACATTTTTCATATTGTTACCAGAAAAATTTTACTTTGAGTTATTAAAAGAAATTATAATAATACTGTTCTCACAATCAAATTTGCAATACGTTTATTTCTCTATTGAGAACTTTTAGTGATAAATTAGCATAAGTTAATAATAAATCATTTACAGATAAAATTATGAGTAATACCATTAATCTCAAAAATCATTTTAATGTACATTTTTTCACCTATAAAGTTATAAACTGATTAATAATTATCTTACAAAACAAGATTAAAGTTTGATTTTGAAACTACTTTATTTGTACAAATCATAAAATATTGCTATTGCTATAATTGTAAATTTATTATTGTTTCCATATTGTCTTTCCTAAGCACCATTTATCTAAATTTATAAACATGAATGTTCAAATGTCATACATGACATAGTATATATAAAATAACAAATCTCATATCAAGGCAGTAAAATAATAAAAATATATGCAGCAAATTGTAGTAAACCAAAAAATTTTTAAGTATTTGTATAAATGGAATATATATATATGTTCATTGCAGCAACAATGGCAGAATAGTATATTCAATTGTTATATATTGCATATATGAAACTAGCATTAGGATCCCACTTCCTAAATGACATTTGTAGACACTAATCATTATACATCCCATCAATAAGGAAATCCATTCGCCGGTAGTGTCTTTTATCCCAACAATCTCTCCCTTGTTTGTATATCATGAAAATAATACCACCCAAAACTGGCAGAGCTATAAGAGTAACAATAACTGGTAAAACATAGTCAATTTTCTTTGGCATTCCTAAGTGTGAACCTGAGTAGTATGAGTTAACATGATCTATAAATGGTTGCTTATCATTATAAGAATCTGCCTGTGTTCTAGTTGGTTTATGTTTATGTTCTCGAACTGATGATGCATTGTTTATTACAGATGCACTTGTTGGTAGTTTCTGCTGTATCACATTTGTAACTTCCAAAGTACTATTTACAATAGTATTTGAAACAGTACTTGTATGATTCTCATTAACATTTGATTTTAATTCATTCATATTTGTATCAATCTTTCCAATATTATGAACATTTGTTGTTAAAGATTTAATTATTGTCTTTGTATCATTGGATGATATAGTTTCAGTAGAAGAATTTGCTCCTTTTCTTGATACAATTTTATAAGTGGTTTTTTTACTTTTTACATAAGGAACATTATCATCTTCTGTCGATACATTAACTTGTACATCTAAGCTGTCAGTAGCATTTGTTACATATTTATGTGAATTAGTAGGAAATGTTGGTTCAGTAGTAGAAATAATTGAAATTGGACCACCTTCCCCTGCAACTAAAGGGGTGGCAACATTTTTCTGCAATAACATTTACATATTTCAGTTATATATTTACTTGTTATCATTATATGTAACTTATTTAAATAAAAAAGGTTGTAAACATATTAAACAAAATGTTCGTTTTTTAAATGATATGATTTAAATTTAAAGATAATTATTTCTATGCTTACTAATTGTCAAATACCATTACTACATACGTTTTGGGTTTTAGCAGAATTAACAGATTCAGATGTAAATTGAATTAGCGAAGATAAAGTTCGATGTTCAGTTTTGGAATCTCCGTCAGTAAAACTTGCATTTAACGTTAACGTTGAAATCGTATCACCATCTGTTTTAATTTCATCACTGATAGACAAGGTTAGAACAGATACGAGCCACATAAACAGAACTAATTTATGGAATTTCTGCATCACAAAGAAACTCATCATTTTAATTATAGAATTGTATTTCGTGATATGGCCAATTGCAGATAAATCTGGTTAAAACTTTTATAAAAATATAGAAAAACTAAAAAAAAAAGTGGCCTCAACCACTAAGAAACTTCTCGTTCCATCGTAAGCAGGCATTAACTATTGCGTAAATATACATGTAGAAACATATAGTGTAAATATATTCCACTAATTGAATGCATAGGATTTCACTTTTTTTCTTGTTATGATTTTAAATAATTCAATTTTAGTAATTTATGTTTAAGAAAATATAACTATAATTTTTTTCATTCTTCCTGCTCTTTTTTTATCTCTATACATCTTACATAATTGATCAAACATCTTTTCAAACAAAATAATTGTTTGAAAACTGGACTAGACTTGAAATTTTTTCAAAAGTTAGAAGAACTATAATAGATGATGTGTAAAATACTTTTGAAAATATTATAATTGGTCCAGATTGCAGAAGAAAAAAGTAAAGCACTCTTTTTGCAACTTTTTTATCTGTAATAAATATTTAAACAACACATTTTGAAGATTTATGTCAGTTGTGCACCTAATGCTGAAAATTTTAGCGAAATCATTTTATCGATTGATACGGAAACAAGCAATAGGCATTGAAAGATGTAAGAATCTTTAGATTTTAGATAAAAAATGATGAAAGACTGCGTTACGTTACTACGAACGCTATTACATTTTGTTAGTCCAATTATACAAACAAAAATATTTTTTTTGTTATAGAATAATTCTATAATCAGATATTTTTGAACATTTTTATAATTAAAAAGGTGCTTTTTAATGTTTTATTAAGTAACTATTATATAAATTATATCCGCATATTAAGTTATTCTTCTGCATCACAATACCGATCGGTATACGTATGTATTAATAAATTTTCTCGTAGTTCTGATGTACAATTATAATTGCATGTTGGATTACTACTTATTACGATTATTGCGCTTCGTAAAGGGCTGTTTACCCGATTTGTACATATTTATGTACCGCGTTTGAGAAATTACTCTGTTGAAAAACATTCTGGAGTAACAATAATGTTACAAGAATAGAGCTTAATAAAACACAAATATGAAAAGTACATTAACAATTTTTTAATACATACGATATTATATGGTAAAAATTTTCACTAAAAAATATTGAATAGTGATTTTATCGTCATTTTTTTAGCTGTATGATTGATTAATAATTCTATATCGTCACTGTTTCATGACAATACCTATAATATTGTTCTATAGAAGCGATAAAGATACGCTTATAATGATTCTTGATATTTCATTATCAGATAACTCACAAGGTCACATTCGTCATTCTTTCTTCAGTATCATCATTACCATTATTTTTCTACACTAACTTCCTCTAAATAACACACACATATATATACGCATGTTTTCATTTCTGTACCTATTTTCTTAAATTACTTACTTCCGTAAATTAAAATAAATGTAGAATTTATCTGAGAATAAAACTTTTGTAAAAAGAACATTGTAAACATTGATCATTCGTGATATTTTTATGCATTGACGTTTGGATCTTACTTGTATATACTAACTTTCATAACTTTGTTATCCAGGAAGAATTATGTTGAAATCCCATTTCAGCTCTTATCTTAATATTCGTTTGATAAGAATATCTAACTCAATCCCCTCAAACGAATATGATTAATAGGTATGTAAAGCAATTGTGAACTAACACTTTATACTTCGGATATAGTTTGAAACAATTATGTAATACAAACAAAATTTAAATAATCTTAAACAAAATCTTATCTTGAAAACGATGATAGATCGGGATTAATCATAAATTCTGTTTGCCTCATCATGAGAAATCACGTTTATTTATGTATAAGAGATAAAACTAATTTTCGTGTAAGTTGAATAAAACACACGCATTTTGTTTAAAAAAAGTTTTATTAATTTACTCCACTTTTTCTCGTGATAATGAAAGATATGTGTCTTTTGTCCGTTAATGTAAAATTTTTAAATATTCGTATCCTCCGATAAACAGTTCATTGATTCATTAAGTCGTATTAAAAATAAAGCAACTAATCTTTATTATGCAGTTGTGAACAATTTTCTGACACATAAAAAAATTATTTATTTATATCTTTGTGTAATTTATATGTAGAAAAATTTTCTTATTATATATGTATAATTATACAGTTGGAATAACGAAACTTTTACATACAATAATACCATAATAAATATAAAATACTACTATATTTTTATTATATTATTAATTACTTTTATATCTCTTGAAAATAATTTGTTTGTGACAATTAAAATTTTATTAATTCCTCTCTCCAAAAATCAAATGTTTGTTTGTGAGTTCGTCCTTTATCATTGATTTAGTTTATTTTTCATTGTTATCTGTTTTTCGACCAAATTTATTCCCATTGTCGCCAGTCATTTAGAATCGATATTATCTCGTTGATTTATTTTACTGAATTTTACTTAATTGAATTGAGTATATTTCCTCGAAGATTACAGATATGGATTGGATTAATCATTGAAAATATAATTCTTATTGATGTGATATATCTACTGTGATATATGGAATAATCGGATACGATTATTTAAAAAATCATATACTATGATTAAGTGGGTACATATATACGATGTCACTTTATAGGTACGGAAAGATTTACTTTCGTAATAATTTATTTATATCCAATTACGTTTAACAAAGACGAGCACCAGTCTCCGTAATCGGTCTTTAAATAATTGATTTCCGTTAAGTCCCACAAATACAGACTGCATTTTATCTACGTCAAAATTCTCAATTTCTTTCGTATCCAACGTAAGTACCTTTATCATCCAGCTTACATGGATGAACTCACGTTCGGCATCCTCGGCCAATTTCTCTTTAAATCCTTCCTTGGTATACAGATTCGTATTGCATCCCATTTTACTTAGCGTGTTTATGAAAGTTTCGTAATACAGATCCAACAGATTATCGATTTGTTCCTCAGTCACGTCGTTCTTTACGCTAGAGTAAAGGAAAAACAGCAGATCACGCAGAGGACTTCCGTAAAGGTATATTTGGAAATCGACGAATTTTACGCCATCGATTTTTCCTTTTTCGCTACGATGGAACATCACGTTGTTCACCCAGAAATCAGAATGAATGATGCTCGTCCATGGTTCTCGAAGAGTGTCCAGCCAAAGATCTTCCATTTTCAAATCTGTTAAAATTTTCACACATTTCTCGTAATAAGGACTTATTTCTGGGTCATTTTTTATCTGATCGAGTACCAACGTGAACATATTATCCGCGTTGCCATTTGTATTTTGTAAAGGTCTTGCGTACATCTTGAACACTTCGAAAATACCAGGTCTTTTCTCTTTCGTAGCTATTCCTAAAGCGTGAAATCTAGCCAGAGCCTTGACTGCTTCCTCTGCGTGCTCTAAGTCGTAACCTGTATAAAACCATCAAACAGAATAATTAGAAAATAAAATTTCATTTTATAAGTAGAAATATCTTTCGAAATATTAGTTTCAGTAAATCTTCAGGGAACTTGTTTAAAGTAAAATTTAATCACTGTGTGGAAACAAATTTGTACGTGTTATTTATTTAAATGAAGTTTGCATAAGATGATCGAGATGAAGAAAATTTAACGATAAAATATAATTGAAACATCGTTAAAATTTAGATAAATTTTACGTTCTATTTTATATATAAACCTGTAATTCTCATCGTATGAAAAATCGTTGAATCAAGTCAAGGTATTTACTTATTAAGGATTTCTTTAAATCGTCAAGAATGTATGAACATGATTCAGCGGAAATACCAGAATAAGAAATCTCGGCGATAGATATCACACGATTATATACATAAATACTTGTCTAAGACACTGAACATAATTCAATAGAAAAATTAAACATTGTTACTCGTAATTAATAACATATAAGTTCATGAATTAAAAATGTACCTAACATAGTTCGTAAAGAAAATTATTATATTTAATTTTTATAAATTAATTTTTAAAATTTTATATAAATTGTTTAAAAAATGTGTTAATTAAATTTTTCAGTGAATGTATTACTTCGAAAGTTTTACTTCGTGTCAATATTATTTTCATTTATATTATTATATTCACTTTTAATTTTTTCTGTAAAAATACAGTACAGTTGTCCTCTATTAGTTCATAAGATAGGAACTGTTTCGAAGCAATCTATAACTAATGATCTTAAATGATTTTAAGAGAGAGGTGATTTATATAAGATGTCAAAAATATACGTAACATCAAACCGCTAATATTTCGTGTTGACGTTTTTCGTTTTAAGCAAACTTTAAATGAAATTTCATTATCATTTCGTTGTAAAAATGAGTGTCTCGGTTTTTTTATCGGGCAAATGATTCGAACAATTAAACCTTTGAACTTAAACGTTAAAAGTATAAAGAGATATGATTAAAAAGACTACTACATTTTAAAACGATGCACAATCTACAGACGTCCATATTTTTGTCATTACCACAAATATATACATATTTTATTTATTAAATTACTATATTACAAAAATTGATTTAATATAATTATTTTCTCTTTCTTTAATACTTCCAAAATTATGTACTAGACTGTAATAATGAAATTAAAATTTAGGCTATTCTCAGAGACGAATGATCTGTAATTAAGAATTTACTTGACACTAGAGTATGTATATATACCTATAGCTCGATCGCCTGTGTAGTAACCCTCAATTTTCAAATTCTCCATAAGGATAACAGCATCGTCATCGAACTCTCCATCCGGTTGTAGAGACAGTCTGGATCCATAAAATTTAGGCAAAATATCGAACACCTCGTTCTTTCTCAATCCACACTCCAATTCCAACTTATTATAAGCTGGTAAAATAGTCTCGTACATAAAGATCTCTTTTATAAATGTACGAGAACTATTGAAAATTTCTCTTTGATATTCCGTTGGTGGACACATCTTTGCAATAAGATGAAGATTCTCCTTCTTTTCAGTATTTTTATCCTTCAATTCAACATCGACGCTGAAAATCGAACTTCCGTAATTTTCTCCAGGGGGTAATAATGATTTGCTGGTATAATTTTCGATGATCATATGATCCCCGATCCTTTGACGCAGAACCGACTCAATATCACGGAGTACAACATTCTTAATTTCAAACGCACCGCTGTTGTCATTCATTATTATGGCAGAAAGAAATACACGAACGAGAGAAGAACGATCTAATAGTAAGTTTCCGATCGATCAGTCACAGCTGGCGAGAGAAGCACCGAAGAACGATTTATAGGTTTTAGATATTGACTGAATTTATAAGATCGGCTACTGACAAGATCACAAGATTAATGTTCTTATCAATTACTTCGGTGTGTGACTATTATCAGCAACTCTATCCGATACAAATGTTAACGGTTCTTTCTCGCAAGTCAGTACGATCCCAATAACCAACTTACGTATTGTCCTCAGTTCCACTTATCATGTGCTCTTCATGATAATGATCGCTTCTACGCACGATCTCTCCCACTTGTTGCTTACAGTTCGACCTCGATTTTAAGAAGGAAATCAAATCTTTCAAAATATATGCCCGCGTTTCCTCTGCAAAATCTTTTTATTCGTGTTACACATTTAGATACACTTGTTAATTAATTATAAATTATATCACTTGTTAATAAATTATATCACAGTTCATTTCACGGAATGAAAAGGTAAGTATATGACAAAAATTTTGTGACAAAAAGCATAAGTTTATTTATGAAAAAATATAATGATACAAAAATATGAAACAATAACAATATTATAACTCGTGCTTTATTAAAACAAATGTGTATATATCATATAAAGTTTTTATATCAATTGTTTCGCATGATGTACACGTACACCGTATAAAATTCGTCACATCCATCGAAATTCTTTTCATGCAAGACTTTATACATTTTCATGTATGTATAACAATAATATCTTATATTATTTTAAATCGATATTTTTCCATTTTTGTCAATTAGTTTGCTGTGGATATTCTATATATTCTGTAAAAAATAACATATTTTACAATTTATCATAACAACAAAGCACTTTATAATAATTTTTCAGATAATTCATATAATAAAATTATAACATTACAAGTAATATTTCATAATACAATACCATTAATAAATTATTATTAAACTGTTAAATACTATTAAACAATTAATGGGCATTATTAATGTAGATTAATTATATAAACAACATAAAAAAAAGATGTAATGTTCTTGTAATAAACAACAAAATAAAGAGAACTCTCAATTTGCTCTAATTTAAAAAAAACAAAAATACAAATGTGTAATCCATATTTATGTAATGTTGAAAAAATAGCTACCATTTTAACTGTTTTGTATTGAACGACGAAGGATTGCATCTCCATCTTCTTCAATCAATTTTTGATGTGTAGCACTAAGAGCCTGCATATATCATACAAATTCAAAAGTTATGAATTAAGTTCCAATTAGAATACAAATATCTCTAAAACTTTTGCTCTTTAAATATTTTAAATAAAAGTTTTTAAAACTGTAGGAAATTTATATTTTATACCTTGAAATATTTGACTGTCTTCACACGTAATTCTAGAGTTGCATCCTCATCACAAATAATTATTGTACGGGGATGTTGTTGAAAAGCTGATACAGTCCACATATGATTAATTCCTTCTTCTATTGCTTTGTAAAGAGCAAATGCTTTATGAGATCCTGTGATAAGAATCATTACTTCTTTAGCATCCATCACTGTGCCAACACCAACAGTCAATGCTTGATTAGGAACTTTAGAAATATCATTTCCAAAGAATCTCGCATTAGCTTCTAACGTATCTTGTGCCAAAGTTTTTACTCTTGTACGTGATGCTAAAGATGAACCTGGTTCGTTGAAAGCTATATGACCATCTGGGCCAATACCTGAAACACAACATTTTGTTTTGTATCCAATTAATTTTTTATATGAATTTATTTGTTATATTACAAATTACATACCACCAATAAACAATTCAATACCACCAGCTTCTTTAATCTTAGTTTCAAAATCATCACATTCCTTTATAAGATCAGGTGCATTACCATCAAGAATGTGTACATTTTGTGGATCTATATCTATATGTTTAAAGAAATTATTATACATATAGTAATGATAAGATTCTGGATGATCCCTGGGCAAATCAACATATTCATCCATATTAAAGGTTTTTACATACTTGAAGGAAATTTTTCCTGCTTTATAGTATTCTATAAGTTTTCTGTACATTCCTAAAGGAGTACCACCTAAAAATGATAATCGACCATTGTAAATTTATTGCCCACAATCATTGCTAACGGACATACATTAAATATTTCCTTCTCTTTTTCTTTTTCTTTTCTATTTGTAATACATGAAAAATACATACCTGTTGGAAGACCAAGAACAAAATATTTATTTTCATTTGGTTGAAAATCATTAATTCTTTTTAAAACATATTTAGCAGACCATTCTGCCACATAATCCACTGTATCACAGATTACTAAACGCATTTTACAATTATGTTGTAATTGAACACTGAAAAAATTATAAAATTGTAGTTACAATCGGAAAATATATGTCAAAAAAATTTTAATAATTTATAAATATGGAATATAATTTTTCAATAATATAACTAACATCTCAATTAATTATATAAATAAGCACAGTATAGTTTTATCAATTCTCGATAATATATTTATGCGAGTATATATGCAGAGATATCGTTATGACAAAGACCTTATCTGAACATACAGCAACAATATTGAGATCACAGAATTTCAGATTCAAGTTTTATATTATCTTTATCTTTATGTAAAATATTTCATTTGATTAAAGTAAATTTTATATAAAAATTTTATTCCGATCTTTTCTCCCTATTGGTCTTTATTTTTAAAATCTTGAAAAAGACGCAAGTATATTGAATAGATACATATTTTGTCACTGTCAAAAACTTATTTCGAATACATATTTATTATGTCGTGTGTGGTGCGCATGTTTTAAACCATTTAAATGCAGGAATGTTGAATGGACTTCGGTAATTTATCTTAAAGGTCAATAACCAATGGTCGCTACTCTTTAAAAAACAAATATTAAATCTTTCTAACTAATAAATTTTAATATCCCATTAATTTTTATAAATTTGAATTCTACAACAACCTTGACACAATGATTTATACTTGCTGCAAGAAACCAAAAAATGAAGGATGATAGAAGTATACTAACCTGAAGAAAAATGAAGAATTATCTACTCTTACAATAGTTGGTCAAACATGAAATCAGCTGACATTCGACTGATGCCACTGATGCGACTGACCTAATCTCGAGCCTTTACTACTTAGCAAAAGATTTAATATATATTCCATTTATAGGTGTTGTCAATACTTGAAAATAAATTCTTATACAAAATAAACTGGCTAATAAATCGAAAATAAAAATTTATTATATACCCTTATTATATATCTTTTTTTCTCGAAATCTAATAAACAAAACATATATATTTCCTATTATTTTCTTTTTATTATAATTTTAGGAAGAAAAGTTAATTATATATAATAGATATGTATCAGAATAAATATAAATTGTGTATTTAGTACCAGCTAATACTTATACATACATATGTATATAAGTAAGTACTTTAATGGTGTACGTAATTTAATACCACCGTAGCTCAGAATTTGGCGGGAATGTGATCTTGATGTTTCTATAAATGCTAAGTGAGAGATTCATATTTCTTATATTATGAAAATCTTAATTTTTGTGTATATTGCATAAAATTTATAACATTACAATGCCAGACGTGACAATTAATAACGTTATCGTAAATTTTCCTTTTAAACCATATTCGATACAAGAAGAATATATGGCAAAAGTGATAGAGTGTCTTCAAAACGGTAAAAATGGTGTTTTGGAATCTCCAACTGGTATTATTCACTCTTTTTATTATTATATATTAGTTAAGCAATATTAAAACTAATTCGTGGAAATATTATAGGTACGGGGAAAACACTCAGTCTTCTGTGTTCTTCTTTAAGTTGGTTATTAACAAAGAAAGCTCAATTACAAGCACAATCATTAGTAGGTGCAATTGAGAAGCCTGATTTTGGTGGACATTTTTTTAAACAATTGAGTAATGGGCTTAAAGAAGGAACAGGAGATTCAGAGCCTACTAGTAATTTCGGTTGGGCACTACCAAAAATTATCTATGCATCTAGAACTCATTCCCAACTTTCGCAAGCGATGCAAGAATTAAAAAGAACTTCCTACAAACATGTAAGCACAGCCGTTTTGGGATCTCGAGATCAGCTTTGTATTCATCCAGAAGTCTCCAAAGAAACTAGTAGTTCAAACAAAATATATATGTGCCATTCTAAAATCAAATCTAGAACATGTTTCTATTATAATAATGTTGAAAGCAGGTAAAAAACTGTAACATTAATATTTGATTAATTTGATAAATTTTATTTGTTAGTAAAAAGTATTAATGAAGAAATATATGTTTTAGGAAGGATGATCCTCTTTTTAAACAAGAAGTACTTGATATAGAAGACTTAGTAAAAGCTGGACAAAAATTTAAATGTTGTCCATACTTTTTGTCCAAGGAACTTAAACAGAATGCGGATATTACTTTTATGCCATATAATTACTTACTAGATTCAAAATCACGAAAAACACAAGGCATAGATATTCAAAATAATATTATTCTCTTAGATGAAGCACACAATATTGAGAAAACATGTGAAGAAGCAGCATCATTACAGGTATTAAATTAATTTATATTTAATAGCAATTATTATTGATCTAAGAAAAATTGTGCAAAATTAAGTTGGTAAAATATATATAGAAATTATTCTACGTAAAATTTCTATAGATATCTAGTACAGATATTGCAATGTGCATTGATGAAATAACAGCTGTAATGGAAGATATGGCTAATAATATTGAACAAGAAAATGATTTTTCAATGGAAAATTCAGGAAATATTCTAAAAGATTTTACTGCAGATGACTTATGTATTTTAAAAGCTATGTTTCTGGAATTAGAAAAAGCTATTGATGCTATAGAAATCCTAAAACGCAATGAGGGAGATACATTTCCTGGTGGATATATCTTTGAATTACTAGGAAAGGCACAAGTACATAATTAATTAATTATATTATTAAGTACATAATTAAATAGTACATAATTAATATTTACTAATCTGTATAATCGTGTAAAGTAGATAAAAATAATAAATATACTCAACAGTTAACTCATGGCAGAGAACAACTTGTAATAGAGAAGTTAGAGAAGATTGCTTTTTACTTAACAACTACAAGCACTTCTCCATTTACAAGAAAAGGTCATGCACTTCAGAAATTCAGTGACCTATTAAAAACTGTATTTAGCAGTGGTAATAGTCCACGCTATAGAGAAAAAATCAAACAATGTTATAAAGTATACATTCAATTAGAAGAACAGAAAAAAACAAAACAAAATGAAGTTTGGGAAACGAAAAAAGTATTTAAAAAGAATGAAAGCAAAGTTATCAGTTATTGGTGTTTTAGTCCTGGATTTGGGTAAATCTTTATTTTATTACTGCATTTAATTTTGAATAGACTGTATTGATGTATTTGTATATTAATTACAATAATCAAGTATGCAACAACTAATGGATCAAGGTGTGCGTTCAATAATATTAACAAGTGGTACATTATCTCCTTTGAAACCTTTCATATCTGAACTTGGAATACCAATTGAACTTCAATTAGAAAATCCGCATATTGTGAAAGGAGATCAAATTTGTGTCAGTGTCCTTACTCAAGGACCTGATGGTTATTCATTAAATTCTTCTTTTAATACAAGGTATTTTTATTAAATATATTGTATATAATATATAATCCCTTTCGTAATACATCATGTAAAAAACATAATTTGTGTTTTAGAAATGATCCAAAATATATAGCATCTCTTGGGCGAACAGTGCTTAACTTTAGTTGTATTATTCCTCATGGTCTATTAGTTTTCTTTCCTTCATACCCAATAATGAAAAAGTGTAAAGAAGAATGGCAAACTACAGGTTTGTGGACTAAAATTGCAGATCGTAAAGTAATTACCTTTAATTAATTTTAATTTCAATAATATTCAAATGATTATAGCTATATACTATAACTAAGATAGTAAAACTTATTCATTTATATTTATCAGCCTATATATGTGGAACCTCAATACAGAGATGGTTTTATGAATGTTATGAATGAGTACTATGAAAAAATTAAAGATCCCTCTTGCAAAGGTGCTATTTTTATGGCAGTTTGTAGAGGTAAAGTGAGCGAAGGGCTTGATTTTGCTAATGCAAATGGAAGAGCTGTATTAATTACAGGTCTTCCATTTCCACCTTTAAAAGATCCGAGAGTTATATTAAAACAACAGTATTTAGAAGAAATGAAAAAACAAAATAAAGAGGTAATTAGAATTGAAATATTAAACATTCATCAAGTATGTTAATTTTATGTATCTTATTGCTCTTTAGGCTTTGTCTGGTCAACAATGGTATCAGCTTGAAGCATCACGAGCTGTTAACCAAGCCATTGGCCGCATAATACGTCATAAACATGATTATGGAGCTATAATTCTTTGTGACTGTCGATTTGATAATCCAAGTTTTAAGAAACATTTATCTGCTTGGCTCAGACCTCATATAAAAAATTTTTCCTCTTTCGGTATTATTATGAAAGAGCTAAAAGATTTTTTCAGATATGCAGGACATACTGTAAGTTTAGTTTTATAAAAAAGGAAACATACTTAAATATTTCTATTTTATAATTATTTTCAGTTTCCACAACCGAACATGGCTGGTGTACAATTTACAAGTAGTTATGTTTCATTACCAGCAATATCAGCATCATTTGATACAACCGTGTCTCGCACTGGAAAAACTACTTTGAAGCAGAATATTGAAACCCCTTCAACTAAAGATACCTTCAATATTGATTCTTATACTAAGAAAGATGAGAAAAATAAACAATCGCCTGAAACACAAAAAAGAAACTTGTTTGAACTTTTGGAAACAGAATCAAAGCCTGTAATTAATTTTAATAATTGTAAATTAAGAAGTGATTATACCACTTGTGAACTAACAAAAAATAGCAGTGAACCTGCCACAAAAAAAAGGAAAATAAAGATATTACCAATAGAATTTAATGCACATTTATCTGGTGCTTCAACTTCTTCATGTGTAAATAGGGATCACACAGACAATATAATGTGTTCTCAACAAATATTTAAAGAAACAGAATTAGAAGAAACGGATAAAAAAGCTTTGGGCAAAGCATATTTAAAGGAAGTAAGTAATCATCTGTGATTCTGGCTAATTATGATTAATTATAAATATGCATAATGAAAAAAAATTTAATAAGAAATTTATATTGCAATAACTTTGCATATAATACGTTCCTTAGGTAAAACGATCTTTATCAGAAGTTGATTATAAAATATTTGCGAAAATGATACAAGACTATACAAGAACAGGCAATCTAGAGGAATTGTTAAAAGTACTTCAAAATCTATTTTCCCCCAATAAGGAATTGCTTCATTTATTTATAGGTATTTTATATATATTAATAAATATATATTTAGATCAGTTGTGTAATATTATAATCCCTTATTGATCTAACACAATTTTTAGGTTTTAAACATTTTGTAAAGAAGCAACACATTCCTGTATTTGAAGATCATATTACTTTGATCACAAGTACACAAACGTAACAGTAAACATAGAAAAGAATTCAAAGATTCATAACATTTTAATGTAAAGAGTTATTATTAAAAACATGTTACAAGTAAGTATTAACGAATTACACATATTTTATAGTTTTACCCATATCTAGATTATAGATTCATATATATAGATATATATAGATATAGATACATATATAGATTCATATTTATTTCCTTTGTCCACATCTTCAAGATCTCATAACACCTGAGATACTTGTAACAGTCCTATAAATTCAAGATCATTTTAACTTAAGATCATTCTGGTTTTTGTATATTAGTGTAGCCTGAGGATATGATCACAAATCTTGTGTTGTCCGACAATTTTTCACCATTGTTTTGGAAGCCATTGTTTAACACCATTTTGTGGCGTTATATATATAACTTGAATTTGTTCAACATTTTTTGGAAAAGTTTTAAAAAAATTAATATCTTTGTACAGTAGGATCGTGTAAATAAATATATATTATTATGGTTATAAAGAACTTATATTTCAGCAGTGAACGTTTGTTACTTGATATTTAAAAGTCATTCGTATAATATACAATAAATATAAATTATAATATAAGTTTTCTAATAAAAATACGGAAATGTGTTTTTATAAAAAGAAAGAAAAACAGAATATTGTACGTATATCAGAATCCATATAGCAATTTCTGAATTACATTTGGTATAATAAAATCAACTAAAAATGATTTTAGCTATTTCAAAAAATGCAATAAAATATAATTACGAATTGATTTAATTTTTGCACATATTAATAATACATATATCATTAATTATTAATTTTCGCATGTATATACAAGTATATGTTACATATTTTTTCATTATAGATTTTGAATACAATATTTAAAATAACATTTGGAAATCATGTTAAAGCATCAAGTATAAAAGATAAGTTGTAGCTTATCATAATATGCAACTACAAAGTAAAGATTAAGTTACAGTTAACTTGTATGTAAAATAGTGATTGCATACAGTTAAAAACAAATAATTACTATTTGCAATATATGTGAAAATTGTTTTTTTTCTTTTTTATATGTATTTTTCACTCATATAATTAATTGTGTCATTTATAACTTACATCAATATCAGAACTTTTTCTGTATAACGTTTTTGTTTTTACGTTTTTAATATATATTCTTTATTTTCTTTTTTTTTTGTGTTAGAAAGCTTAACTTATGAAAACAAATAAATTGTTACTTTAAGATATATATGTCACTTATTTTTTTAATTAATGTGCTATTTTATGAACACATAAATATGTTTCCTTTACAAAAATTGATTTAAAATCTCAATTGCTTTACAAGTCCATGGTATGAATTGCACTCATATCTTTATTACTTTCAGTTTCTTTTTTAAGGAGTGCATTAGTAATGATTTCTTGATAATATTCTCCAAATACACTTCGATTATGAGAAATAAGTATCAAAAATTGAGCTACTATGGCTGTTAATTCTTCTTGTAGTGATGAAAGCCCAGGTGGAACTTGCTGTGGTGCAGCAGATTGAGATAATATTATTTTTTGTAAAAATTGCCGAATTCTTAAATCTAAAAAAAGATATATAAAATAAATAAGATACAAAATAAATTTTGCAGGTTGCATACAATACTTACTTATAAGATGCCTTATTTTATGTTCTGGGTTGATGAGATCCAATATCTGTCCATCTAATAATGTTTCCATTTCTGGAGATAAGGAAACAGCATTAATTTCTTGCAATGTCGTTTTCAGGTCTGTTTTTACTTGTAATACAATATTTGGCATTACGGTTTCCAAATCCCTATTAATAATTAATATGGAAAATTTAATTTGATTACTTATATATATATATATATATATATATATATATATATATCAGATGTTATTATGTACATACTTATTTGAATGTACAGAATCTAACAACACATTAAGATGTTGTTTAATATTTTTCTTAAAATTTGATACACCATGAATTGGTGCACCTACTGTATTATTTACTAGCAATATTACAGATCCTATAATGCTTAATCTGCTGGTCTTATCGCGCAATTCCAATAATCTACTTTGATCAAGCATCAAAGTCTGTAAAACAGATGGCAATAAAATTTGTATTATTATTAACTCAAATAACCGAGAATTGGTCATATTATTAACACAAATATTTGCATATGTACTTCTGCATCTGGACTAAAATCCCATTCTAGAAGATCAAGATACGCTTCAGTTAGAAGACGATGGGTAAGCTGACGAGCTGCATTAATATCAGACGAACTGCTTATAATATTTGTTGGGTCAAAATGCCTCAACAACCATTTTTCTGTAAATTGTAGACCATTTGTATTAACTTTTAAGAATTCAGCAAACTTTGCTTTCTCGTATTCAATACTTGAAGCAACTATATTTGGTCTCATCATAGTAATGGTAAAATTTGCTAAATCAAGTCGCATTAATTGCAGTACTTCCATTATTCCTTTGAATATTTCAATAACATCCGTTTTTTGATTAAGTTCTCGAATCTTTTCGTCTCTTACTGGCGCACAAACTTTACTCATAATGGATATCACATATTGTGCATAATGATGGAAGTCCAAAACACCGTTTTCTGCTTGCTGTTTAATTAAATCCACATCAAGTACTTCTTTTAAATTTTCTCGAATTTTTGCATGATGTGGTAGTACTAGTTCATCTAATGTCTATAAAAGAGAAAAATTACTGAACATACGTAGATATCGAAATCATACATTATTTCATAAAATCCATATAAGTATACTACTTCTTTAATTTCCTTTAGTAAAACCAATGCCTGTGTATAATTTGGAGGATCTTCATCTAATTGCTCTGCTAATAAATTCCAAAAAGCTTTATGCATAATTTCTTTTACTTTTCTGTGAATTGTGCCATCATCAGGTTCAAGTTTTTGTAACTGAAAATTTTTATCCACTGCAATTTCATGTGCTAATGCCATATTTTTCATGCCATTTGCAGCATTTATGATTTCTTCAAGAGAAACAAATTTTGGTGGTGATGCTCCTATTAATCCACCTACCACAAAATTTGGTGTCTTTTGCCTGTGTGAATTTAATTACAAAAATATTAATATAAAATCTGAACACATATTTATTGATGAATAAATTAAGAAAATAATCATATTATATTTTAATTGAAAAAATAACAACTTACCCCTTTGCATTTTCTTCGTCTGTTTCAAGATGAGAATCAGATTTACAATCTACAGGTACAGATGTGCTAGCTTCATTGATATTGGATTTTTGTTCTTCATTGTTTTCCATTTTTTGATTCCTATATAATAATATGTATTATTAAAATTTAATTGTGGTAACACATACACAAACTCATAAATGTTTTAAAAATACCATTAGTCTATAGCAATAAATAACATAGCAAATAATAAAAAACAATGCACATTGTAAAATATAAACAATAAAACAATATTAATTATTTATTGTTAAACATTATACTTAATATTCACCATTTGATTAATAAATAGATAGGTTTTATAACACACAGTAATCATTACACATAAAATTATAATTAGTGTATTAAAATTAATAAACAATTGTATAAATAACACTACAGATCTCAGATTACGCAAAGGTACACTGACCAAAACAAAATACCAGAAATAAAATCTAACAATGCCATCGAGTGTGGAAGTTTACGACTAATAAAGAGGCAGGAAAGAGTAATACCCCATATTAATCCAGCACCAACCAAAATTTTATTCCTAACAAAATATGTACCATTTTAGCATATGTTTAACAATATTTAAAAACATGTAAATCTGTTTTGAACAATACAAATAATAGAAAATTTGTATTTCATATAATTCAACATATAATTATTATAATAATTTTGTCCTTAAAAATAAAATTGAAAAATAAATATGTGTCAAATAACATTTCTTTAAATCAGATATATTGTAAAAAAGAAATATTTTGTTATTCCACCTCGTAAAATTTAAATTTGCCTCCAAAAGTAGTTTTCTTAATAAACAGATTACTTTTATAATTAGATAAAAAATATAGTATTTGATATAATTATCATATATTCTTTACTATATGATTAAAATGTTTTATAAATATATAAAAAATATACCTATCTGGCATGATTAATTTTTGATTTAACTGTTTTGTTGTAGCATGATCAGCACTGAGAAACAGCTGGCACTTAAATGCAATAGATATTGAAGACAAGGAGGTCAAACTTTGTCTATAAAAAGAACATTCACAAGGTACATATAAGAACAATCCTTCTTATTTGATTTTAGAAGACTGATATAATATTTTTATTTTTAATAACCTATTTCAGAGTTACACATATATCTGCTATATATTTAATATATGATATTAAAATAATTCTTAATTATAATATATTTCATGCTATTTTCTAAAGTATTTTATATTACGTATATTAAATACAAAATCATTATAAATATTTGTCTGTAAAACAAAAAATAAATAAAATTTCTATATTTATACTTACAAAAATTTTTCATTGATTAACATTATATTTCTATTTTTTGTTTAGAATTTAAAACTTACCATAGTTTCTATATTTTATAAAAAAATGCACCTTTCGCAAAAGTTTAGTTTCTAAATATTTTATATTAGAAATAATAATTTATGCATATCGCTCGAAATATTTTTCTGAATGCAATTTTTTTACTTTCTAATCAAACAATGCATGCTGATCTGTTTACAAACAAAACTAAATTTGCAAATTTGTATACATAAACCTGTTTTTTTACCACTTATTTATTTAGGAACGAAAGAATACGAAAGTGCCTCTTCCTAGATTTAATTATATTTGATAATTTGCAATTTAATTGAGGAAACATATTTACACTTTCACTAGAAAGTCAAAATGCGTAAAATAATATCTAGACTTGATGTTTTACCAAAACATTCCAATGTTTTTTCATAATACAATTCATATTTCTATTATAAATTTACCAGCAATTTTATATATAAATTGTCATGTTGAAAAATCAATTTTGTTCCAAACAACTATGAATTGTATATTTACAACTTTTTAGGTTGATGCTCAACAATGAACGTAGGAATATTTAAGACAGTAGCGTCCTCTGCAAATTGTCATTTCTTAGCTTTCGCAAAATTATTTTAATTATTGCCGTAATTATTTTTTATATTCTTTTATAGGTATTTATACTTGTACGTGCTATTTCAAACAATAAAATGATACATTCAAAAAATAAAGATATATACATTATTTATACATTTAATATTAAGGATATTAAACACAATACATATATTGTGTAATTTTACGCTTAATTGAAAATGATACTGTTTATAAATGACAAGACATATTACATATTACAAAACATATGCATATACATATGTAATAAACTATATGTATATAATATAAGCCAGAAGTAAAAAAACCATACTGATCTATTCCATAAATTGATATTTACAAAAAGATAACGATTACAAATATTATTTTTAGAACTTTACTTTGAAATTTATGATTACTTATGTTACTTCTTTGTGATACATAAATTCACGAAATTAAGTTGTTTTTTAAGATATTGAATGCTTAAATACAAAATATGGAATTGAATAATTTGGTTTTAGAGAAGTTCATATCTACAGTAGTAAAGTCGCTACAATAATAATGATGATACATCAGATCTTAAGAATTTCAAGGTGCAGACAAACCATTTTCGGAAATAATATGAGTCACTGTTGTCCACCTTGAATTTTACAAAGGTTGTATAGATACTAATAAATGAATTCGTCAGAATATGTTCTTATACAAAAATAAGTAAAAACACAATGTATATTTAATAATTATCCTTCGACTTTTTAAATAATTCATATTAACTTGCAATTCATAATAGCGTATATAGTATGACTAATGTAATTGTTATTATATATAATTCAATTCTTAATTATATATATAATTACAATTTCTTATCAAAAATATAATATTATTTCATGTTAAAGAAAACGTTTTTAATTATTTTTTCTATTCATTAATCAGTTTCATTTGTCCAAATTAAACGAACATGTGCAATCTTATGTATAGGTGTTTTAAAATCATCATATATATGTCATGTATACTTATAATGGTGAAAATATTTGACTTCCCAAGAAATTGGTTGATCAAGTACTTGTACATATGTATTTACATTACACGCCTACTTATGACCAATTGATAAGGATGTTCCGTAACTTGTTAATCGAGAAAATTTCTACGATTTTCAAAATGTCGGTTCATTGCGCGGTTTTTACTGAAAAGAGAATCGAGCTTCCCTATTAAATTAGAAGGTTCCCTAAGATTCATTTGATATGTTGACACTAAGAACACACTTCACATATAAAATTACTCGAAACAAATTTCTTTCAAATTTTCTACATAAATAGAAACATATGTATTGTCAATTTTTAACGTTAGCTTTTTTATTGATCCTAAAGGAAAGGAAAGGGAAAGATTTAAAGTAATATAATGATTTATAAGAAAAAGTCACATATTTATGTTATATTTATATGTACATATATTCATATATAGCCATTTTGAAGACAGATTCAATGAGCTATAACAGTATATATAAGTACTTTAAGGTCAGCGAAAGTCATATAGAAGAATTTAAATTCTATTTAAATGTTGCTGGAATGTTGAAAAACAAGTGAAGAATTGTCAAGAGTTGAAGATTAACATCACATACCTATTATTTACGCAGAAAACTTTGCTTATACGATTTTCGCTGACATATTTGGTGTTATACTTAGTGGCATTCTTAGTGTTACAGATCGTTGAATTTGTCTCCAAAATGGCTATAATTTGCAAACAAACAAAATGTAACATTCGATAAAAAGACAAAGTTGGTCTTTTTATCTCAATAAAACTATTTTTGCTATTCATTGGTCCCTATAAAACTATGTAATTTTTGTAAGAAACATTTTTTCAAATTTTGTGTTACAATGGAAATATATATTTCAGATGATAAAATTAAGTAGTAGGTATATATGTACGCTCTGTATACTTCATTTGAATTAACATGAAGTTGCGCGATTATCAATATGGAGTATGCGCAGTTGTCATTCGTTAATAAATTAAAATTGTAATAAATATTTTAACATATTTACAAATCTTATTAATAACAAATATAACAAATTTATCTGGAACTGTTTCAAAATCGATGTATCGTAAATACAGCAAGTTGTTTCCTAAAGAAATTTGGTAATGGAGTGTCCTGTGCCATTCAAGTATAAAGGGAAAACTATAGAGCGACTTCCAGTCGTGCGTGTGGATAACAGAACCGGCCACACGCGCTTTCTCCATATTGCGTAAGGGCAAAATTGGCCCGTCAAAAATGTTAAGCTACGGTAGAGTTATAGGACGATTGCCAAAACTTACGAGACATTCACATGCCAATCACTTTTGTCGACCTTCAAAATATGTTGGTAAGTACTGATATACTTAATTTGCAAAATCATGATTTTTTCTTAATTTATATCAATTTTTCTTCTGCTACTGAGCTTGTTAGTATTTTCCAATTAAATATTAAGTTAAATCTTTTATTTGACATTTTAGTTACAAATATTAACAGTAAGATCTTATAATTGTATATACACGTTCAAATGATACTATTTTTTAATTAATATTCTGTTAAATTTATATCCGATATATTTATCTGAAAGTACACCATGCGATATAACCTCAAAGCGAGACAATGTATACATTTCTTCAATGTATTTGTTTCATATGATGTTATTGATAAAAAAAGTCCTTTTATTAAATGAAACCTAAAAGTTGTGTAGAGCATATTATTCAATTACAATTATTTCATAATGCTTATTTTTCTTGCGCTAAAGCAATTATTAATTTTATTTATATTTAAACAATTTCTAAATTAACGTTTAATGAGAATTATTCTTAAATTACGTCTTAAAATTAACTATTACTATATTTTATCCTATTTCTTTGCTGTATTATTATTTTCAGTACATATATTTATAATTAAGAATTATATTTTTCTGATTTTAGGAACATTTAGTGTTCATAATTTATGGTATAGTAGCAATACAAATGATAAAGCATTTAAACCTCCAGGGACAACCATAAAACCAGAAGAATGCGTACCTGAAAGTAGGTATTCCAAACAAAAAAGAATTGTTCCTATATGTGAGTCTCATCCTAATGCATCTTGTCCACCATCTTGTTATGAAATTTGTGGAAAACCAGATGATTCGAAGAAACCAAGTGACAAGAAGCCTTCCTCACCATATTGGAAAATATTGGCAACTTTATTCATAGCTGGAGTTACAATATATGCGGTATGGTACTAGAGATTTCTTTGTATGTTATGTCTTATTTGTATTCTTGATTATAACATTATAATATTATAAATTTTTCGTTTTCTCCTTTCTTTTTAATACTTTCATTCAAACATATTCTATAGATATCTTCTTCAAATTGGTTTACTAAAAAAAAAACAATTTCTCAAAAGGATGTAAGTAAGAGTAAGTTGATTAAGAGCTTGTACTTATAAAATGTTTTTAAATGTAGATGTTCATGATTAATTTATGTTTATGTCATATATTTAGGAAAAAAGGATGGAAGGAGAATTAGAAGATCACTTGAAAAAACTAAATCTCCACCTACTTCTAGTTCATTCCCTTCAGAAATACCTTATCTTTTAATAGGAGGTGGAACAGCTGCATTTTCTGCATTTAGATCTATTAAATCTAGAGATCCTAGAGCTAAGGTGCTTTGTAATAATTTGGTTTCTTCATTTACTAAACTAGGATCTAATAACATAACCAGTATTTTCCTTAGGTTTTAGTAATAACAGAAGAAGAAGATTTGCCATATATGAGACCTCCATTATCCAAAGAACTTTGGTATAATAGAGATAGAAAAATAAGTGCACAATTACTTTTTAAGCAATGGAATGGTGCTCAAAGAAGGTAATAATTGAATAATCATTTATGCAAATAGAAATTTCTTATGTTTTTATATAGTTAACAATTTATTACATATTATATTTACAGCATATTTTATGAACCACCAGAATTTTATTCAGATATTACTAATTTGAGTCAATCTGATAAAGGTGGTGTGGCTGTAGCTACAGGTTGGAAAGTTACAAAAATTGATGTTCCAAATAAAACTGTGATGCTTGATGATGGTTATGAAATAAAGTATGACAAGTGTCTTATTGCAACTGGTAAGTTTAATTAATTTATATTTAAAATTTACATACAATTTTCATTATAATATATTTATAGGTGCATCCCCTAAAAATCTCCCAGTTTTTGAATCAATGCAAGATGAACTTAAGGATAAAATTGTAACCTTCAGAACAAAAGAAGATTTCCTTGATTTAGAAGATGCTGTGCATAATCCTAAGTATAAAAATACAGTTATAATTGGTGGAGGATTTCTTGGTTCTGAACTTGCCTGCTCATTGGCTCGTAATTGTAGGTTTTTATTACATCTTTTATTATTAATACTATTGTTTAATTAATTATTAACGTAAAATAATAACCAATTTTATCATTATTTAGTACCTGAGAATAGAAAAGTATATCAAGTATATAAAGAGAAATTTATAATGGATCAAGTATTACCACAATATCTAAGTGAATGGGCAACAAAGAAAGCAATGTTAGAAGGTGTTAATTGCATTGCTAATTCTGAAGTAGAAGATTATTCTTATAAAGGTGGACAATTATCACTCGTCCTTTCGGATAATCGTGTTGTACGTTTTATTTAAATATCTACACAAAAAAATAATAATGAAAGTGGTAGTTTGTTGATAAGTGAGTGATTATTTTTTTTTCTTTTTTTTATTTACATGGAAAGATTGATGCCGATCAAGTGATTGTAGCAGTAGGTGTTGAACCAAATACTGATTTGGCAAAAGCTTCACATTTAGAAACAGATCCTGAAATAGGCGGTTTTCTTGTTAATGCGGAATTAGAAGCAAGGAGTAATCTTTGGGTTGCTGGAGATGCAGCTTGCTTTTATGACATTAGACTTGGTAGAAGAAGAGTGGAACATCATGATCATGCTGTAATTTCAGGAAGATTGGCAGGAGAAAATATGACTGGTGCAAGTAAGTTAAGATTTTGTCAATATATGCTATGTTAATTATTAATATAAAAATTGAGATAAAATGGAAAATGATAAAATCTATATTTCTGTGTTAACTAGGAAAACCATATCTACATCAATCAATGTTTTGGTCTGACTTAGGACCAGAGGTTGCATATGAAGCAATTGGTATTGTGGATTCATCACTGCCAACTGTAGGAGTTTTTGTAAAAACAACAAAGTCAGATGCTTCAATAACATCTGTTGATAGTTCAAATGAAATTACACAATCTTCAGATAAGAAGGTAATGAACAGTATACTAATAATACAATCATAGTTTTATGGTATATGTTATGTACTTTTAAATCACAGAAATTGAATTCAACACAAATACAATCAAGCTTAGAAGAAACAGATAAATCAAAATGTTCTGATAATTCAAAAATCTCACCGGAGGAACCTAAAAAATATGATGATTTTGGAAAAGGAGTCGTTTTTTATTTACGTGATGATATTGTGGTTGGCATAGTTCTTTGGAATATCTTTAATCGGATGTCTATTGCTAGACAGGTACGTTCATGAAATGCGTAGAACAGAAAAAAGTTCACTTTTTATAAAATATATGTTGAAAAATATATTTCTTTTATACATGTATCTATTATAGGTTCTTGCAAGAGGCACAAAATATGATGATTTAAATGAAGTAGCAAAACTGTTTACTATTCATGATGACTGATTCCACTAATACGAAAACTATATGACTATATTGTGTCATTACTGTACATAAGGTTATTTATCTATCAGTTCTAAAGCATTTTACAAATAAAAAAAAAGTCTACAACTGGTATCTTATTCCTGAGTTTATAAAGTACGATTTGTATAAATATTGCACATACTGCGTACAAAGTATTTTCCATAAAAATAAATAGAAACATTCTTATAGCCAATGAGATATGTTTATTAAAAGAGTTATTAAATGTGAATTTTACTAAAAAATAAATGAAAATGTTTTGTTAGTTAATCAGAATTTAACGTTATATCATACCAATAATAATCATATATGTGTAAAACGTTCATAGATACATGTAAATTTACTTCAAAATAATAGATCTAAAAGTCGCTTTGTGTTGACATATTTAAAGATAATTTTATTATTTAATATATGTATATATTTTTATATAATTATTTCGTTTTATTAATATAATGAATATTCATTCAAAAATGAAATTTTTTCTATTTTTATAATGAGTACAGATTCTTATATTTTATTCTTTTTAATTAAATCCTTTAATTGAAAATTTTGGTAGAATTTTGCTCCCATATCTTTTGTCTAATGAATCCATAAATTTGATATAATTGTGACATTGATAATCATCCAAAACCTATATAAATAACATAGATAAATTATACAATGCATTATATTTAATATGTGTTATAATACACACCATATGTTCTGGCCACAGTTTTCCATTTGTTGTGCTTTCCATTATTGAAAATTGACAATGATGTAAAAGTGATACACAATAATATATTATATAATCAGGCGGAAACAAAACGCAAATTGCGAAAAAATGCATAATTTGGGGCAATGGAAGTATACCCCAAAAACATTGAGATACCATTAAATTACATATTAAAGACCAATCTACTCCAGAAGCATTCTGCATTGAAATATAAATTAATATACAATAATCTGTGATAGGAGGCAAATAAGAATAAAATTTATTTTTCAATATATACCTTAAGTGCAAATTTGATATGTGGAAGTTCTTTACTAATAATACTTTCTAAAATTTGCATAAATGTATATTGTGTAGCACATTCTTCTTTAATATTTTTATCCACAACTTTTCCCAAATTATACCATAAAAACGGAGTTACTGGGAATTGGATTAATTGAGTAACAAATGTTTTGCATCTGCAAAATTATCACATTTTATGCTATCATATCATAATATAATATAGGTCAATGATGTGAAATAGTTGTCTTATGTGCATTATCATTGCAATGATGACCAAGTTTTCAACCTGAGACCTACCAATGATGATACATTGACTAGCTAGAGTTTCCCCATAATCTTTTCTCAAAAAAGTAGTAGCAATTTCAATATTACTTTGTTCAGAAAGTTTTTGAACTATTTATCAAGATACTGCAGCATTTAGAAATTGCTACCAGGGGTATATTCGCGGTCAACTGAGGTGTATATATATATATATATGAAGTACAATAATAGAGAATAAAACAATTATTAAATAAATAATTATGAAATGTTTATGTTTTTTATATAAAATTATATTATGCAAAAATTTAATTTCCACTGGTAATCTTGTGTATACCTGTCTACATCTCCTTTACAAATGATGAATACTGTTGATAAAAACCAATCAAATCCATCAAATTTTGCTGGTCTTTCATATTGTATAAATGCATAACACGCATTTATAAATTCTTGTAATTTTTCTTTCATTTCAACTGTATTTTCCAAAACATCGTTTTGTTCTGCGTAATACAGAACTAAATCAATTCCGTGTATTTCTTCTGGAAACCAACAATCTATATTTGATGATATGTTTTCCTTCCATTGAAAGATTTCTGCCCATTCTGAAGTAGGAATTGCTTTATGCATCTGATCCACTAGTTGAATTAATACTGTATTCTAGTATATAAAAAATTTATCTTATAAAAATATAACCAGATAAACTTAACAAACTGAACCCAATAAAGCAGAAAATCTGTATTTACTTTTATTGGATCTTGCGATGCTATATATGCTTCTCTAATTTGTTGGACCCAATTGCTATCTAACAATCCAGATTTATTTTCTTGAAGTAAACTTTCTAATTCTGTGCCATATTCAGTTTCTGAGAATGAATTTTCTTTGATTAATTCCAATGGTAGTAACTTTGGTAGATTATATTCTTCTGGTTCTAAAGCTTCTTCTTCATCTTTACTTTTAACAAAATATGTTTTAGATATAATTTTATGTTGTATTAAAGTATAATCATCAACGTATTTTGTATTCAGTTCTTCATTTATTACTTCTGTATTAAAATTTTGAAATCCTAACAAGATATTCTGAAAAGATTTATGTCATAAAAATATAGAAGAGAAGAGAAGATCAAAATATCTTAGTTTTATAGCATATAGATATATTACCTGAAAATTCAGTGATTCTAACAGATATAAACAAATATTCAAATTCCATATTACAATATTTAATGATAGAAGACCTAAATAGTGATAATTTGATTCAGGATTTATTGAATTATTAAATACTTCTGATAAATTAAGTGGATAATTGTGCTCTTCATTATTGTATGATTCTTTTATATTTGACATAAATGCACAAAAACCTATAAAATAAAAGATAAATAATTTATATAAATAAATTAAAATTAAATTAGTATAACATAATGAAAAATTTTTATCATTATTCTTACACTTAAAATTGAGAGAAAATATTTTTAGTATATGTAAAAATTTCTGAATATTTTCATGATCCCATGGGTCATGAAAACAGTGTGGATCTTCTAATATTTTACATGTTTCTGAGAGTAAGGTAGATAGAACATGGGGTGCAAGATTAGCAATTACATTATACCCCAAATGAAAAGAGGCAGCAGATGATACAAAGTTAACTACTTCAATTGATGTCCATGACATTCTTAAAGGTGCAATAGATCCTTCAATTAATTCTTGAAATACTGATGACTCTTGAACAAGACTTTTCAATCCATATGGTATAGATACCATCTTAAGTAATAATGTATTAACTGCACTATAAATAAAATTTTACTTTCTTAGTACTATATTTAACTAATAAAAACAGATGGCACATATATTTAAATTACCTATTTATCTGTTGAGCTTTATTTTCATTTTCAAAATAAGATTTATCTAATTTCTTATAAAAATATGATACAGCAGGATAAAATTCTTTTTCTACTTTATACTGTATTATTTCATATGCATCAAATACATTAAATAACTTCTGTATTACTTCAAATAATTTAACAAGATATTCTATATCCATTATGGATAAAGGTTGCCGTAACATATTTGATGCTATTATTATAATAAACATAGCTGGACATTTTGATACGTTACTTTCAAAATTTACTGTATGTTCTTTGCATTCTGAGATAAGAAATGTAGAACCATCTGCTGTGTCCAACATACATAGAATAATATTTAATATATGTGGCCATATAATAATGTTATTTTCAGAAAAAGATGATAAATGACATAGTGCAATATGATAAAATTCATAATCATATAATACAGTTGATTGGTCTAAAACAAATTGTAGAGCATAACAAGAAACATCATATACACTGCTTAATGTTTCTATAGATAATTTATTTAAAGCTCTCAGGGAAGCAGTTAAAAATCCAGAAACTGAAAATGGAATGTCAAATGTATTTTCCTTTAACAGTTCACGGCCTGCTTTATAACCACAAAGTTGAGATACAAAACATAAACAATGAAGATAAGTTACTGTTTCTACTGTATTTCCATTAATAATAACTTCCATTGGATCATCGTAAATAGAAACTGTTATAGAATGAGGAGGCTCTTCCAATCCTCTTTGTACATAATGTATTATTTGTTGTAATAAATTTGGTGATTTTCCTATAGCAGTTAGAAATATTTTTCTAGTAGCAAGACTAACAATCCATTTTCTACTCCAGTCAGCATGTGGTTCTAGTACAGAAATAATATTCAATATATTTAATGTTTTTGTCTGTGTTGCAGTTCCAAATTCATGTGTACTCAAAAATATTATAAATTCTTCTATCAATTGCTCTACAGTTTTATCAGGATTTCTTGCACTTTTTAACTTTTCTTCGTGATAACGAAGTATTAGATGTATGATACGAAATATTCTTTCATGGAAAAAGAATTTAAAATTAATTCCAGAAATTAGTGTAGGCAAAATTTCAAATGTCTTTTGCGAGTGGTATTGAGCATTAAAACCATTCAATAAATTGGTATATACGTCGTACGATTGTAAACAAGAGAGCAATTTTGCATGTACCTGTAAACTAGCTTCAAAAATAGATCTACTTTCATCTATAAGACCATCTAATAAAGCTTTTTTAAGTGAATCCCAGATGGGATTATTATTTAAATTCGATAGTTCACTTGTTAATAAAGTTTCGTAACCAGCTAATCTTACATGAGCAGGTTTATTTTGATTAATTTTATCAAGAATAACATTATAGCATTCATCGTTATTTAATGGAGAATTCCAATCTTCACTTGTTTGATCACTGATGCAAGAGAAGGATGACTGTGGTTGCGAATCGGAAAGTAGAGTTGATGTAGATCTCGAAGCAGATTGTTCAACGATTGTAGCTCTTATAGAATTCACTAACATGGACATTTCTTTTGAACGTATAATCTTTTGAGCAATATAAATATTGTCCACGTCTTCTCTCAATGATTTTTGTATATTTGCTTCAAATTCTTTTCTCAAGCACCTTTTTATCCACTTTTGAAGATTTGGAGAAATATCACCTTCCATGTTTGCAAAATAAATGAATTCTATCTATACAATCATGTTTAGACAATTAGAGTAATTCGAACATGTAAATGAAAGCTTTATACTAAAATGTTTTGACTGTGTTTCTATAGTAACCAGCTAAAGCAAATGAAGATATAGTATACTGTATATAATATAACAAAAATTTAATTATTTAATTAATATAATACATATTTTATACATACTATTATCGTTTATAATCCCAGTGTTAGAAAGATATAATATTTTACAATTATCTAATAATATTCTACATATAATATAGTTAAATAAAATATTACAATATATGAATAATTTAAAATTATATATATACACATATATATACAAATTGTATAATCCTCAAATATGGAAATGTGGTGTTGTGATTTATTACATTAAAAAGTGCAGCATTTTATCGCAGTGCTACAATAACATTTGGAGATTTTGCCCGTAAGATAGAAATTCCTCCTTGCAAAGAACATACACCCACAACTCCACATTTTACCAAAAAATCTGCAAACTATAAAACATTTTTATTTCAATGCTGAAAAAACTAAATTTTGTATTATAATACTGACCAATGCATTATTTTGATCATGAGGCCCAATAATTACAACAACGCTATTTTTATTTTCTACAAGTGGTTTTGCATGTGGTCCAAGAGTTTCAATATGAGTTAAAGAAAGTTGTACACTTGTAAATGGAATATTAATACTACCTACTACAGCACCTCTTTCAAATCTATATAAAGAAAATGATTACCATGTATAACAATGATTTAGAATAATGTAATACTTCCTTTACAAGTAAATTACTCACTGTATATTATTGCGTACATCTACAGTTATTAATCTTTCAGGGCTATTGTCTAATAAATCTAAAAAGTCATCAACAGAAATTCTTGGCATTTTTTCAGTACCTGGTTCTGGTTCTAACCAATTTATATCCTAAAACATAACATATTTTACATAACATAACATATATTAAAATTTGTATTTAATAAATTATCTTGAAGAACATATAAAGTTTATATTTATACTTTTGGTTGATTAAATTGATGTTTTCTATAAGTAATACTAGGTGGTGTATTTTGATACATCATCATAGAATCTTTAACACATAATTCGATGTCGATTTCAGGTAGATCAGAAAATAAAAGGATACATTCATTGAAACCTGAAGTTAAAAGAGAATCTCGTAATTGTTTTAATATTGCTAGTCCAACTAAAAGTGGAAATGATGAATCTCCTAATAGAAGTTTATCCCATAAATGAAGTATTTTATGAAGTGGAAACACATCTAAAATAAGAAAGTTTAAGAATATGTAATAATCAACAATTTCAAAATAGGAAAGAAAATCTATGATGTGAACAATTTTACATAATTCAAATAGTAATAATAAATGACTTACGTGAAAACATTGTTAAAAACCATGGAATTGCAAATAATTCTAATACAAAGTTGATTGATCTAAGATGATTAGCTAATTGTGGATCGTGGAAAGCTATAATTTGTGAAAATTTCCCTAAATATTCTTGTATAATAGCAGAATTATCTTTCAGAAAAAATTTGTGAAGATATTTTGGTATAAATGCAGACAAACATTCGAATGCTCTAGCTAAAATAAAAATATTAATAAAGTTTACATATATATACTATATAATTTACTTAATTTATTACCTTCGTTATTAAAATTAAGATATAGAAATGGAGCTGTTAACGAATCTAATCCTTGCCAATAAACATAATGAGGATTATTTCGAACCCATGCTTTGAGCAATCTTTGTAATCTTTCGTGACCAGCACCGGATGACAATAATTCACTATACTGATGACATCTTGGTATGTCTACCTCTATCTAAGATATTGTTAATAAATTAAAACATAAAAATAAATAATGTAATGTGACTTAATGATGAATTACTTGTCGATCTGTGTGCGTAGGTGTTTCTTTATCAATCATATCATAACGTTTTTGAATATCACCAGTAATATTAAGCAATGCTGCCCATACAGCTCCTCTAACAGGTGGAGGTATATCTTTGTGTGCTTCTTCAATTATTGCTTCCCGTGTAATTGGATAAACCTAAATTATCAATATACATAAATAAATATTTTAAGTGTTCTATGAAAAGATTCTATTTTTGTAATAATTTATTGGTAACACTTTTTATTAATGAATTCATAGTAAATAATTTCAAACTTCAAAGAAGTATAGTAATTACCTATATTATATATCAAATATTTAAAATAATATAATCACCTGTAGTAATCTATCATATAAAACAATCCTATAAAATTGATATTCTGTATCTCTTTCTCTTATAATTAAAGGTAACTGGGAAGCAGCATCTATCAAATCCTCTTGTGATTGAACGCGCATTCTATAAAACATGTACAAGATGATTCATATAAGATTGAAGAAAAATGTAAAATTTACATTTATCTTCGTTATACCTACTGATTTGTTAACCATGGATAATTAGCTATATATGGAATATGAGACAAACGTTGATGTAGTGTATCAAGGGGAACTTTAACCACACGTAAATCAAGTAATCCTGCTGTGTCTCTTCTGCCAAACATTTGACCTAAAAGTATCACTAAACTAAAAAGAAAATTAAAGTAAATTGTGCTTTTTTCCACAGAAAATTATATTTATGAAACTTTTATTACTTTGGAATGGATAAAATAGGTGGTCTTGACCGGATAAGTCCCTGTTTTTTTAATTCCACAGTAATATCGCCTCCTGCTAATTGCCATAAATAATATAATTCATCCATTTTTCTAACAATAACATTTTTATATAAATTTTTTTCTTTTTCTTTCTCATTTTGTAACAAAAATTCTTCAAATATAGGCAACTTCAATAGCTCTTCTGGTACTTTGCGCGTTAAGGGGTGAATTTGTAAACAACAATCTACAAATTCCTTTACTTTATCAGGTAAATCCTAGAACAATAATAAATACAAAGATATAAATATAAAATGTAACCCAGGATTTAACAGTCAAATAAATTATACCTTATAAATATTGTAACAATTAGTTTCTCTTGCAAGACGTTCAAAAACAGAAGTTTCACAGTGTATTAGACTAAGAACTTTCCGCAAACATTGGGATAATTTTACACCTGGCCACATTGACTTTCCCAGTAACAATTCTGCAATAATCATACCTAAAGACCAAGAATCTACTTTTGGGCTACTGACACCAGAACTCAGAAATACTTCAGGAGCTGTATACTTTGGATAACTAATAAAAAATTGTATTATGCATTTAAATAAGTATTTCTTATTTCTACCAAATATTCAATTACAATTAAATTTTATTAAACTAAATATTTTATTATAAGACATACCCAATAGGAAAAGATACATTCTTTCCACTATCTGTCATATAATATAAACCAAAATTATATAATTGTACATTTCCACTTTTATTGACTAATATATTTTCAGGATTTAAATGTCTGTGTACTAAGCCTAAATTATTCATATGCTGTAAACCCAACAGGCATTGAAATGCTATTTTCACAATATCATCGATGTTCAAATTTTCTTTGCTATTTAATGGATCTCCATTATATTCTGCAACCACTACTATCCGTTCTACAAATATTAATTTTAAATAAATAATCATATAAAATGTTTTTAAATTCCTAATTTTTAAATATAATAAGATTTACCATGTTTACTTCTAATTATATCAAGATATGTAGATAGATTTGGATGGTGAACAGTTTTTAAAAATTGAGATTTTCCATATATGGTTATTGAATTTGGTGTAAGAGGTAAACCATTACTACCGCAAACTTCAACTGGATGACTTTGGGCAAAAAATGTCATCCCTCCGAAACATCGTTCTTCGTTTTCTAAAAGTCCTGGACACATCTTCGACTATAACTTAGGACATATTATTTTAAAGTATCTTAACAATATTTAAATAACTAATTTAATTTCAGTAATGACAAAAAGAATTACATATATATTAAAAACGCACCATGTAATACAAGAAATAATTATAAAATATACGTACTTGATTTATTAATATATATTTTTACGAAATTTTAAAATATAAATCAATATTTACATTATTAACCTCAACAAATACTTATTTATAGCCATTATCAATTATAAAAATATATTTAAATGTCTCTTAGAATTATGTCTTTTCATAGTTTATTTATTTATCACTTGTGAAGTAAATCAAATCACTGATTTATTTATCAATTTTGTTTACAAGATAAACAAGACCACCCACTTCATATACATACATATGTATATATGTATACATCACTGATATATATATGATCATGAACCATGATCATATAGATAGATTTGGACACTTGCTAGGGAAAATCGTTTGAAAATTAAATCATGTCTAGTTGTGAAAAATCAACATCGGAGATCAATAAAATCCGCGTTCTTACGAGATAGATAGAGATGAGTAGAGTGTCTCTTTCTCTGTCTGGCAATTTTTCATAGGCAATACATGAGTGTAGGACCTGATGATAGGAATTCTGTGTCCATAATATGTATAGTCTACATACATAGACTATATATATATATATATATCGATGCATACCGACATAGTTAAATCTAAAGCCGAGTTCACATAAATTGCAAGCACGACATCTGTGACAATTTCAAAAACTATGAGCTAAGATGCTCATAAACGTGGTCCCATCTAACAAATATATATTGCTTTCACTGGTTCTGTTTGCTTAAATTAGTTACCAGTTTCCTTTCTGGTTTTAATCGTGCTGTGGATAGGACGCTTTCTTTCCAGTGATCTTGTAAGGAGGTACAATGACGTGAGTATTTAATCTTTTCATATTTTATAAATCTGAAATCTTTTTTCTTTAATATTATAAATAATATTTATTGTGATATATCTTTTTAATATTATTGCCAATATTTTTTAAAAATAATCGTTATTGAAGTTTTATATCGTACTAATTTCTGGACATGTCTCCACATTGTACTACAATTTTTCAAATGCGTCTTCAAAAGTTTTATAAAATGGATTTTAAACATTTAATAAATACAAATAAATACTTTTTTCTATTATGTGTTAAATTCTTTTTATTTTATAACAGTTTCATATCATAATTTATCTAAGTTATGTTCTAATTCTAATCAACTTTTTTTATCATTGTAGCATAGTAGTACTGAAAATATCCAACTTCTACATGTATATTATTTTAATATAATTTTATTTTAATAATAAATGATCTCTCATGAGTTCACTATATGTTGCATATAAATAAAGGAAATGGGCACTGCTTATAAGATTAATTGTGAATGCTAAGCAATAAAAAAATTTTATGTACAAAAATGTTAATTGCAGTTCATTTCTCAGTTATAGACAATTTCATTAGAAACATTAAGAACATGCTAGTATCAGTGAATCAACTGACAAATTTTTGTCTGTATCTTACTCCTAACATCGATTATTTTTATTTGTATTCTGTATATTATAATACTAGTAGTCGTTGTTTTAAATTTCGACTTTGATTGTGATAATAATAATAATAATAATAATAATAATAATAATAATAATAATAATAATAATTTTAATCAATAGGTCCAAAGTTTCACGTGATACTCTCTATGAATGTGTGAATGGTGTTCTCCAAAATTCACAAGACAAAAAAAGGAAATTCTTAGAAACAGTGGAACTCCAAATTGGCTTGAAGAATTATGATCCTCAAAAGGACAAACGTTTCTCAGGCACCGTCAAGTATGTTTCTACCTGACATTGAGGATTCTTTTCGGGTTTTTAATGATTACCGTAAAATCTTTACTTTCCCTTTCCTTTTCTCTCTTTTTTTTTATTATATAATATATAAAACTAACATCCGAAAAGGTTGCCTCATGCATAGTCAGGAAGCTAGGTTTCACCTAGCGGACCTCTACCCAGGGTCTTAAATAAATTGGGGAGGTATTTTGCCATTATATTTATTACAGGATCATAGATTATGATCCTGCTGGTAAGTTAATATTTGGCTATGGCAACTATTCAATTAATTCAATTATTAAAACCAATGTTCAGTGATGTTAAACTACTTTGCATGTATTATCTGAATACTTTGTGTGGTTATCCAATATGTTACTGAGAATATTGACTTTGATAATTATATTTTCATTTTTGAGTAATTATAATAATATTGATTTTCACTTTGAGTATCACTTTGCATATTTATTCATAATAACTTATACAAACAACATTTTAAGGAATATTAATTACTTAATTACACATGTAATTTATCTCTATTAAAGGTTGAAGAATATTCCAAGACCAAAGATGCAAGTTTGTGTTTTGGGAGATCAGCAACATTGTGATGAAGCCAAAGCTAATAATATTCCATATATGGATGCAGAAGCATTGAAAAAATTAAATAAGAACAAAAAGCTTGTGAAGAAACTAGGTAATTTGCAGTTTTTTATTTTGTATAATTAATTTCTTGTTGTGCCTTCCAAAAAGCACCATTGCTAATTTATAATTTGTAGTAGTGGTCGTCTATTGGAAGAAAATAAATTTCTTCACTAGGTGAGGACGTTGTGTTTCATTGCTTCGTACCTCAATCCGTGTCGAGACACCTTTTACATTAACTTTTAGTATAATTTGATTTAGAAACTAACTTGCACTTGCTTTTTACAGCTAAAAAATATGACGCCTTCTTAGCTAGTGAATCCTTAATTAAACAAATTCCACGTATTCTTGGTCCTGGTCTGAACAAAGCTGGCAAATTCCCTGGTCTTCTGTCTCACCAGGAGTCAATGGTAGGGAAAATTGATGAGGTGAAAGCTACAATTAAATTCCAAATGAAGAAGGTAAATTTTGTTGCATATTCGTTGTGTTTCTAAAAATATTTTACTTACAAATTTTTATTAAAATGTAATTTATAATATTCAAACGTAATTTTTCAGGTATTATGTTTATCAGTGGCTGTAGGTCACGTGGGAATGACTCCAGATGAATTGGTACAAAATGTACATCTTTCAATTAACTTCTTAGTTTCATTGTTGAAAAAACACTGGCAAAATGTACGTTCCCTTCACATTAAATCTTCTATGGGACCACCTCAGAGATTATACTAATTCAATTAGTATAAATACTATCGATGTACAATGAAAAAATAAAGCAGACATAACTGAATATATTACAATTTGTTATAAAAAATTTTCCTATTTAATATTTTCCAAACTTTATAATTTAAAAATGTATTGATATCATAATTCTTTACTATAATTATCTCATTGAAGACCGTTTTAACATATTCTAATCGTATTATGTAATATTCCATTAAAAAGAAAAATTACTTTGCGATACATTTATAATATTTAATCGTTATTAAAACAGTACCAAAAATTTTATAACTGATTCGAGTCTTCATTTTGTTATTGTTGTTACTTTCCAGCATGTTACTGGCAAGTCAGATTGGTCAGTAACTATTACAAAAGAAACACAGATTCATTTATTATATGTACCGGTAATTGTGAAAATGCTATATCAAGGAAAAAGCCGAGATTTTCATTTGTTTTATGTTATATCGATTTATATTTCTATATAACGAAGGAATTTTTGCCAAAAAGCTGAGAAATGAGTGACGATATGAGGAAGACACTTCCATATTTATCTGTGGAAGTTTCAATTTATCTACATTCATTTTGACAGTGCGATAGGTCACATATTCTTTGCGCGTGAGTTGTGAGAGAAATAACAATTACATATTTTTATACTATGTCAGAGAAATAATAAGAGAGCTCACGCCTATTTTTTTTAGTTGTTCCACAGTACAAATGCTGCAGTACGCTGCCAAATCCTAAAGCTAAGCCCTAGTATTCTACGTTAGCATATACAAAAACCTATTTAATTTCACCACAAACGAGGTATAGTCTAGCAACCTAACAAATGAAAACAACGTATTCGTTAAGACGATGATGGGGACGAAAGACAACTTTGGACGGTGGTGACCTAAGGCCTAAGGCTTACTCTTTTAACGGATGAATTAAATAGACACGAACACGATACACAATAGTACACTAGTTCGTTGATCTTTCTCGTTTTCTTTCTTTTTCCTGTGCTATTATATGTTATTATCTTTAATGTTAAACATATAAAGGCTTAACATTAAAAGGCTCCAAAAGACGTTAAAACTGCTCTAAACATTAAATATAATATAATATATCATACTATAATATAATGTATTATGATATGATATAATATAGTATAATATAATATAATGTAATATAATACAATACAATATAATATAATACAGTATAATAAAATATAATATAACATAATATAAAATAATATAATATAATATATCATATTATAATATAATGTATTATGATATGATATCATATAATATAATGTAATATAATATAATATAGTATAATATATTATTATATAATATAATATAATATAATATTATGTTAATGTAACCGGTAATTGTCGTTAGCAAACCGCACAACCGTTTTTAATTATGATTAAAGTTCTGTCATGGTTTGTGTGTGCGATATCAAAGAAAATTCCGAGATCCGCTTAATTCGTCGCGACTGTCTGGCCGAGTATCTCACCGCGTAAATATTGTTACAGTTACTAAATTTCAATGGAGTCTTTAAATGCTGTACAAGGGCTTGGTGCAATTTTTCAACAACAAAGAAAATTTACTAGCATGAATGTCGTTTAACACATTTCGACGATAGACACATTCTTCCGGCGGTGATAACAGAAATTCAGCGTACTCATCCGGGCTTATGCGTATTACACTTGCAATCCCGGAAAATGAAGAGCAAATGGAATTTCGTCTTCGTGCCTATCGCTAACTATCCTATGTCTATGCTCGCCTTCTCTTTTTCTCCCTCTTACTTTTATTCTCTTCCTTTCCATCTTTTTCACCTAACTTATGCATATCGTGGTGATTTTATTCCAGTTTTTTCAAATCGATTAATCGTTATTTCGAAATAATTTCGTCTATATGCTGCAACTTAAATTTCAATCCCCTGGAAAATTGAAAAATTGCAAGATTCTGTTAGGTAATTTTGACAACTTTTAAATGGCTGGCTATTTCCAATTGAGCCTCTGACGTTTAATTATTTAAATAATTTTCCACTACATGTACGCCAAAAATTGAAGGAATCCATATGAGAGAATTCACGTTTCAAAGTTAGAATTAGCAGGTGCCAATTGCAATCAATCGAATTATCCTGAGTTGCATAATAAAAAATCACGGCTCATCATTTATAACTTATGATAACATGTAATTTAATCATTGACTAATTTTTTCTGTAACATCAAAACTGAATTAACACTAAACCTACCACTCGCGATCAAATGACCGTTTTTGAAATTTCGTTCAGAATTTCTTGTATACAACGTTACTGTATCGCCATGTAACTTATTGACTTTTCCTATAATATACATACAACCCATTTTTCAATATTCACAACTTTCTTTATCGTTTACTTTCCGAAAAAAATTGGCTAAAATCTCTTTCCATATTAAGACACATATTTTTTTTTGCAGCTGTCATTTGACCACTCATGGTAGGATTAGGTATACCTGAAATGTCGGTAAATTTAGTGTTAATACAAATTGACTGATAGAATGAAAATAGTTTTCTGTGTATTGCGGGCGCGTTTCATTGACCAAAGCAAGGAATTTTTACGCGTGACGTTTGTCGTGTTATTTCAGAATGAGTTCCATGATCGTTATCTACCACTCGTTAAATATTTAACTACTCTGACATAATCATCCTATCGCGATGTATCTTTGTATTCATATAAGAATAGAATAAGTAAACAAAGTAACTCAAATATCGCAGATCATCTACGACCCGATGATACCAGCCGAAGGTTAAGCGAGAACATATTGGGTAAATTTCTTGTCTTATTTATTTATTTATTTAAAATTATTTATTTCGCTAAAATGTATATTAAATGTATAATGTATATAAAATTAATAATTGAAATATTTATTTTCGTTTCATAGCATGATCAATACAAAATCAATAATTCCAAGTTACTCTTTGACCGAACACGTATTATCTGTTGTGTTTTGTTAACCTCAAATTTGTTAACCTCGTTTTGAAAAACAATTGACTTCTAAAATCAAGTTTAATCTAACTTTTCTTAGACGCAACGCAAGAGTTCTCGTCGAATTTGAAATTCGAAAACAACATTCTGGTTCTAGAACACATTCGGGTTCTTTATGAAATCTACCGTCAAGAGTGCCTAGAGAGCTCTGTGTATTTTTCACGGAGTATCTATTAATTTTCAGCCAACAATGACACAGTCTAACGTAATTACAACTTTCTGGATAATCAGAGTCGCGCGAGGCAAATACACCAGGAGGATAACCTGAAACTTTCTGTCTATTTGGACGAAATTTATATAAGACATCGTTTAACAATTTTATGAAAACGTCGTCTATCAGATTCGTTGCTCCATTCATAAAGGTGCTTGTTTTAACTGGTTGTTACCTTTCTATAATATAATAAATCACATGTTATTTTAAACTGCCTTAAATGGTTATTTTTAGGAGCATAAACTTGATTTATCCATGAAAAAGATAGAATTACACATTAGTAAGTATTCTTTTCTATTTCAAATTTCTTTCTTCCACTTTGCCCAAGTTTTCCAAAAGATTTAAACCATACTTTTATCTCTACTATTTACTAACTTATATATTTTATCTTTATATATATCTTATCTTAACTCGTTCCGGTTATTTATATGCGTGAAATGAGTTTTGACTTTTTTCTTTACATTTATATCTATCTTTAATCTCCAATATCTCCAATATATCTCCAATCGAATTAATTCATAAACGTAAAATATAAAATCTATGCGTAGGTACTTTGACCAATAAAAATAACGTAACAGGAGGAGAGAAAATTTGTTTAAAATATGAGATGGACGTAGTTCGAGTAATATATATTTAATGAGAAAATCGGTTATAGGAAATTATCGAATAAAAGGGAACGTGTCATATGGCGCTTGATATTGCTATCACGATTCGATATAAGCCGATTATATTCAGTAATAGTAAAGGTCTAAAGGTGAAACGAAGAGATCAATGCAATCAATAGCTGCTGTGACTTCTCGAAAGTTTTCTTTGACAGTATACCAACTATCAACGACTGTAATAACCATTAAAACGTACTAAATCCTACGATTCGATGTTATTTTCTAATTAATCTAATAAACATCGATTTAATTGTCATTCCTTTTTTAAATCAAATAAGTCGCATATTTTAGTTAAACTCCTGATCAAAAATGTGTTCAACGGCTAATAAACATGCGAACATTATGTTATTTGAGTAACATTAAATAAATAATACAGAAATAATAATCAAAGCCTCTCTAACATAGCTTCACATATTTATACGGGTATCTAAATTAATTTGAATGATTCTACGATCAATTCTTGCGAACTGATAAAATATGGGTCATTGTTCATAGTAACTAATAGCATAACGCAGTAACGTAGTTCTACATTTAGACAACTTCTACTTTTTGCCTTTGACAAAACAGGGAATTAAAGCTACAAATACTTCGATTTCCCAAGTTTACAGGCAAATTTTATCATCTTCGTATTCATTTTCGAGTTTCAAATTTCTCAATCGTGTTATATTCAATAAACGTTCGAAAGACGAAATATTTCTCGTTTCAAAGTTTCGAAAAATTCTTTTCCGCGACATCCAACGCCGCGCGTTGATACAATTATCGCAATTCGAACCAATCATTGCACACAATTGGAAAACTTGAATACAATTTGCGATGACAGCATTCTAGGTTGATTGAAGATAAATCACCGACTCAGTCCAAGCTTTAACCAACATCTTTACGTATCAAGATTTCATAAATCTAATAACGTTAATGCAATTCTCTTCTCTTCTTTTCCCTTCTCTTCTCTTCTTTCCACCTCCCCTCCCCTCCCTTCTCCGCCCTTCTCTTCTCCTCCTCCTCCTCTCCTCCTCCTCCTCTTCTCTTCCCTTCTCTCTGCTTCCCTACTCTTCTTTTCTCTTCTCTTCTCTCAATTATCTTTCTCGTTTCTCTTGTCCGCGTTTCTGTGCAAATTACCAAGTATTTTTACTCTTTGCAGGGTTGCAGTCACTGCAATTAGATTAAGTCTGAGTTTCCCTTTCAACTCTCCCTTTTTCACTCTTGCCCCTTTTCTTTCCTTGTCGCTTGTCATTTACTTTTTTTTCTCATCTTTCTTTGATTTTTCGTACTTTTTCTTCGTCTTATTTCCTTTTTCTTCTCCTTTTCCTTTCCGATGTTTCCCCTGCTATCTTTTTTCAACTTTTCCCTTTCGTTCCTGCTCTTGTTTCCATCTCCCTTCGTTCAGTTCCGTTCAGCTGCTCTTTCTATCGGTCTCCATTGTTTTCTTACAATGATTTTTTCCAGGAAACAATGCGTTGTGTAATGAAATGCGAATTACTCTGTGGTAGGAAAATGTACAAAAGGGAGAAACGACGTCACGACCCTGTTTCGTTTATAGTCATTGGTAATTAATTTAATTCGCGATATAATATTTATAAAGTATAGCATAATTCCAATATTTTTAAATTTATGTATCGTCAAAATTCACGGTTCTTTCGTTCTTTTTCGTTTAAGAATAGGCGAATTAAGTTCTTTTAAGAATTGAATGATAACAAAGTACCACTTACTTCCACTTGTCTTTGTTTTCGGCCTTTTTCTACTTTCAATCAATTCGTTCCAACTTCTTCACGCATTACTCTTTCATTTTCTGCTTTTCTTGACTTTCGACTAACTTCCAGCGAAGCGCAGAGCGCGCTTATTTTTTCATTTCCTTTTATCTTCATTTTTCACCAATCATCTTTTGCGATCATCTTCGACAATCGCTTCTCTAATCTGTCATTTGGTCCCTTTCTCTTTGTCTATTGCATATTCTCCTCTCACACACCACTTTTCTTCATTTTTCACTTTGCTATTCTAGACCTTCCTCCGTTTTTCATTTTCTTTACTCTTTTGTCCAAACTTGTTCCTAAGTTTAATTTCTCACGTTGTTCCTTCATGTCCGTTATTTTGTTTATGCTTTCTCCTTAAATATTCTCCCCTTCTACGAAACTTATCGTATTCATTACTCTACTTTTTACTCTAAATATGCTATACTCTTTCCCTTTTAATTTTTTCGAAGAATTCTTTACATTTTCTTTCCCTTATCTTTCGATTAACTCTTTAATTCTCTTTCCTTCGGATATTTACTATTTTATTAAATCTTCTTCGACGTTACTCCCTTATTTCGTTTCTCTGTGTTTATATCTTCCTCCCTCAAAATCGTTTGTTTTATGATCCTTAACGCGACTCAGTAGTATCTCTATCTCTGGTTATTTATTACACTCGTCCACTTTCGTCGTATCATACCGTTACCTCTCAGAACCAAAACTTGATCATTTCTTCTTTCTCTACTGTGGACCTCTTCTCAACCCTTTTCTTATCTGTCTTTTCCTGTCGATCATTTCGATCATTCCATGATTCTTCACTATTATTTTCATCCTCTTATTTTTCTCTCGCCATTCTTTCTTACGACGTACAATTAGAGACTTTGGCAAATATTACTATTTATTTGGATTCAAACAGAAACGAAAGATATCAATTTGAAATAATCAATCGTTCCGACTACTTTATTATTGCTACTTTAACAATAATGTAGGAAGAAATTAACTTAATTTCATGTGATAACAGAATAATATATTTAGAGATAATAGAATCAGGAAGTGTATGAGAGATTATTCTGAGAAATATGTATTCGAATACGAAATAACAAATAAGATAACTAAACACTGAAATGATTCTCAGAATAATACTTTGTTCATTGAAATAGTGTGACGTGTAATTGCAGTAAGTAATAATAATTCAACAGATTTATTCGAGTTAGACATCAAATTTTGCGATATGAACGGGGTTCCACGAGAATTCTTCGAACGTGGTCCAACGCCTTCTCAAGATGGCCTTTCGTACCTTTTCTATCCTTAGTTCTATTCTCGCCAATGCTACGTCTCTTTTTCTCTCGTGGTCGCGTGTTGGTCTCTGTCACTCCTGCGCTTCAGCGGACTTGCGCGCCTCATCCTATACAAAAGAGGTCTCCTCAACGAAGGAGGACCACCGTCAGGATCCCGATCAGTTTACCGGCATCTCTCAATCCGTGAGTGCGCGTTCGGTACCAGTGATCCGTTGATCACGTGCATCCACACGAGTCGCCTACTCTCGCCACTCGCGCGATCACCGTGCGATCGTGCAACCAAATAGAGAAAGAGAAGAGATTTGAGCTATGAGGAACTTCCACGAGGATATCGGAGCAGATTTGAGATACATTCGTTTAGTCGGATAGATCTGGTTCCTTTTATTTCACGCGTGCAGTCAAGAGAGGGATCAGTTTCGCGGATTGAAAGAAGATCTCCGCATGTTCGTCATATGTATGTATATTGTACATACATATTTTGTGACAAGTTGGCAATGAGAACGGGACGAATTTTTTAGATCCATTGGAAGAATGTTTCTATATTCGGGGTAGCTCCAAAATTCAGTGAATCGCTGCGTATCGATGGAGTTGAGGATTTCTGTAAGTTTCATCGAGTCTCGCGTGGAACTACGTCTCGATGTTGATAACTCGATTGTGATTATGTTAATGGAAGACTGATCACGAATGAAGAAACCATCCAACGTTTCACCGTGAGTATATTAACGCGTACAGAGAAAGAGAGAGTGTGTGTGTGTATGCTCGATCCTGTTTAAACACAAGAAAAAAAATTTCTTATTTTTTTACTTCGAGGCAAAAATTAGTTTATGGTATTCTCTCGCTATCCTTGTTTCAGTAGAAAACACATCATCTTTGTTCTGAGAATTACGTTTGTTAATCAATTATTCCGTCAAATCAGCTTCTTGCGTCAGCCGTTCCATCATTCGGTTAGAACGAAAAGGGTTAAACCCCTCAATCTCCAATATCGTGTGAGAGACGGGGTACATTGATCGGGCCAAACATAAACAACACGTGTGAGAGACGTGGTACATTGATCAGGCCAAACATAAACAGCACGCGTGAGAGACGTGGTACGTCGATGTTATTGATTTATTATTTACTTCAAGATAATAAATCCTTCTTGTTCAATGACCAATTGGAAGTAATTATTTATCAAATATCTTGCAAAATAAAATTAGTTGTACCTTACACATACATTTACATATCAAAAGACACGTGCAACTTGCAGAACTTCGAACGCTGAGCCAAATTGTGAAATGGCTCGACGCGTGACCGACCTTGCTGTTTATCCGCGCTCGGCAAGCGTGCCTACATTTGCATGCTGACCCCAGAAACATATGCGCTAGATTATAAACTATAGGACGGAGCAACGGCTGTGATTGATATTGCCGTATCGGAACCGGCTGTCGAATTTTGGTGAAAAGTAAAATTCCAAAGCGGCGTAGCTGCCGCTTCGTTTTGAAGCCTTCGTCTTCGTAAATTACGATAATTCAGCAACTATTAGGAATTCCCTAATCACGGGGGATCGCAATATGAAATGAAACAATATGAGAATTGATTAACAGCGTACACGCCACTGCCAGCTTTTTATGCGCTCATTTCTCATAAAATTTTCTTGCCCTAGAGTCCGTATGCGCGATTATTCGTGTAATGCATATATGCGACAGAGGAGATATACCAGACACAAGGATGCAGAGTGAAATTTTGCAGCTGCTCGCATCTTGTATTTATGCTTCGATGATTCTCAAATATAATTCATGACATGATTTCGTAGGGCTGTGGCTCTAACTTAACGATGGGTTTTTAATCGTATTACTTTTGCAAGTTTATTCGCTTTTCACATGCGTTTCTTCGTATTCTCGATTGTTTCATTCTTGAAAATGTATTTGGCGGCACAAGTTTGTAAATATCGACGATCCAATTGTTTTCTTCTTTTATATATGGACCTAATTAACCTTGCATCGAGGAAGTCATAATATGTCGTAAATATAGGCAAATGGAACGAATTTATTTATAACATCACGTTACTGTAAATGTACGTGCAATTTACAAGGTAATCCATTTATTATGTATACTTATAATCGTTGATACGCAATAATCTCTATTACCATTTAAATAAAACAGAGTAGGATCATGTTCGTTCCTGAATTCAATTGCGAAACATTACTACTTATTTTACGCGAAAAACTGAGTTTCTTTAACGCAAGTTACTTTAACGCGAGTTATATTCAAAACAGGAGGGAGAAGGATATTTTTTGTAGCAAAATCACGTCAATCGGCAAATAACGAGTTGTGGTTTTGATAGAACGTCCGTATTTCCGATTGAATAATTCAATTCCCTCGTTCTCAAATTATTTTGCAACATGTACAGAGTCAAGATATTTATTATACATATTGTATAATATATATATAACTAGTAAATTGAAGCTAATTATAAAATCGATATGTACTTGTTACACGCGCAACACATGAGGTATTCATATTACCTTCATTGCAATGTGAATATAAATGATGAAATAATCAAGCTACTCACTAAAGTTACTACCCGTTAATGCCCACTACTATGATAGGAACACTTCCTACTTATTTCCTAGTATCGATACCTGGTTATTTATTGATAAATATTCTACATAGTCAAATCAATTTTTTCACCGTTTTTTCTTTCACAGTCTTCCTAAATTTTTTGCATTCTTACTATTATCTAGTATCAAAGTAACAAATTTTTATGAGAATTAATCTATAACAAAATTGAATAAATGCAACGATCGTCTATAATCGTACTTTCCTTTGTAATCTTTGAAATAATCGTTATCCATAACGGACCCTAATTACGTTAACGAAACCGGAAAATCGAGAAAAACGTAACTCATTTCAGTGAAGCGATGACAGTTAATTAATACAACCTATTATACAGTTACTTATACTGTGCTGAAGACTCGATTACAATGTTAAATTACATAAATAGCGTTTCGATTTAATTAACTTTTAATTGGAAATTTTATTCGTTCGCATTTGTTCGATGTAGGCTATAATAAAAAAAAATCCTGTTCTCAGAAAAATGGATCCACGAGTGCTCGAAACCGTTAATTCCATTAATTCCGTTAATCATTAAGAATGTCGCAACCTGCCGTTTCGTTTTCCCGTCCACTTGTATACTATCCGTTGATCCATTTGACCGCTCTGAAAATAACAATGACTGCGTAAGACAGAGGAGCGCGGGCTTTGTCAGCAAAGAAATTACGTTGCTTCTCCTGTTTCCACGTCCTTTTTAAATCGTTAGATCCATTGTTCGCGGACGTACACATGTGCCTTATAAATTCCATGACTGCTTCTTGGCCTCGAATCTCGTCTAAACATATTCACAAATCCCAAATACGGATCGCAAGATTTTTCGATGTATCAAGCATAACTTAAACGTAATTCCTTTCTTTTTAAATGTTTTTCTCGCGACCGAGAATAATTGCCGACGCTTCACATTCAAATGTTTAGCAGAATTAGGAAATCTTCCGTTTACTTGACCTACATCGTAGTGAGGAATTTATTTGTAGCATATAACAGCACGGCGTTACAGTGTACGAAGTGTTTGGATGTTCGGAATAAAATTCATAACGTCTAAACTGATCAATTTTCTCTCTAAGACTTCCAACATTTTGTTAAAGAGAATAATTGATGTATTGAGAATGGATTAATGTATCAAAAAAAAATACAATTATATTAAAAAAGAAATAATTTATTATTTATTATATCGCATAATATTATTTATTAAAAAATAAGAATAATTTTTTCTTTAATAAAACATAAACATTTTTTGTCAATTTTAGCTATTGCAATTCGTTCTATGATTAGTGATTAACTTTAGTTAGAAAAATTTTTTGGCTAGTTTAGCGAAAATACTTTAAAAATAACGATCGTTTCGAGTATATGGATTTCAGGAAAAAGATCATAATTTTGCATTTATATAAAATATTTTCCTAATTTTTTCAATTAATCGCATGTTATTGTTCTTTTAAAATGTAAACATATGTAAATATATATAAATATAAAGACTATGCTAAAGTTTTGGACGGTGCTGTAAACCGCGATGCGGTGAAGGTATTGGATTTGATTTTTAACGGTTTTGACCATTTTCTTCGGTTTGGCTAAGTTTGGGCAGTTAAATCTGATATTAATATAATGTTTAATGTGTCCTTAATTAATGTACAAAAAATCACGGAAATACTCTTTAGTGCTTTTCTAAAATTCAGTTGAAAGTTGATAAACATTCAACGTAAAACATTAGTACAAATAAATACATTTGTAAAAAAGGCTTCTTGCCAGATTGGAAGATACTATAATACTAAATATTGCTTGTGCCAATCAAATTAGACATATAAACGTATAAAGTGAATAAAAAACGTGATTAAAAAATGTGCCAAAAATTACAATAAATTCCTAGCATCATTTTCGACAACACATTGGTAAATTGAGTAAAAATTATGGGTACTATGAAAATCTACGTTCATTTTTTAATATCTTAAAATATAAAAAGTTATCGTTCATAGACAGTGGACATCACTGTGCGTCGCATTGGAAACTGTAGACTAGGGGCGTTGAAATGTTTCGTCAAAGTCTTTCAAATATAAAAGCTTTGCTTTACCGAAGTAAACTTATAATAAAAGGAAAGGAAGAAACGACGATATTTGGCCAAAATCACTCGTCTTGGTAGGCTCATTTAATTTTAATCGAACAAACCATAAATGTTCTAATATGAAATTGCCGCTTCAAAAGATTATGACCGATAAATTGAGAAACTTGAATTTGCGAGAAGTAAGAAGAAACAAAGACGAGTCATTATTACCAAAAGCATAGAGAGCCGAAAAAGTAACTTGGCTTGAAAAGTTTATCCTGGAAGTAGCGGAACGCACGAATCCGCATAACCAAGACGATTGCAGCGGTCCGAAGAAACACCATCGAAATAATAGGATCGGAAGGAAACCAGCTGACAGCTACGATTTCACGTTCTTGCACACGTTCATCAAGTTTCTTCGGCAAATTTCTGAAGCGAAATCGATTGATTATTCACAAGGACAACGCGCTTATTAGAGCCTTAGTAGAGCTATACTAGGCAACGAAAAAAGAAAGAAGGAAAGAAAGAAAGAAGGAAGGGAAGAAAGACCAGCAAGACGTGGTAGCAAATAAAAAACTTTCTCCGCAGCAAAATTTCACGATTCATTGAATTCTCTGGAAATTCACGTCCGGTTGCTGTACAGTCTGCGAAAAAAAGGACTTTTTTCTACTTCTTTCCGGTTCAGTAGCAATGAGCAGCTAATCTCTTTTTTTCTAAGCTACGTGCATGATCCTCCGTTTCAAACTAACTAGGTAAATTGTGTTGCGGTGTATGGCTTTTCAACTTGAAGATCGAACACCGATAATACTAGTCAACAATCAAAGTGTATCCTTCCTATAAATAGTCCATCCTAGTTTGTGCGTGTGTCTATATCAATTATAAAAATGAGAGCTGTATTAGGATATTAACTTTTGGTTTCTCCACATGAGGAATCAATTTCCAACTAATTTATTCTGTTCTTAGCGTTACATCGACTGTAAATAGTAATTTTGTAAGAATAACGTATTTCGTTTTGTAACGTATTTATACTTTCACCGATGTAATTGGCATATCTCCGCGTTGTTGTTCTTTCTATCTGTTTACAACAAATGTGGATCAGAAAAATTCTAACTGTACTTCGCCTTTGATATTTTCGCTGATTATGTAAAGCCCAATTCAATAGTCATTTGCATAAATGTCCTGGGTCCGGGTGGAGCAGCGTGACGAACGCTTGAATACCGTTATCAAGTTTTAACGATATGGAAATAATATTTTCTTAGTGTAAAAAAAGGAACGCGATTCGCGGAAGGAGGTTTTCCTCCATTTTCGGTTTAATCGATTTAACGATAGGTAATGATAATTGCGAAATCGACTTAAACGGACAGCAGGTGTTGTGTTGATATTTAATCCGATTTTACAGCGATTATCAGGGCTATCGAGATCGTTAGTCTGACAAATATTTTGAATTTTTCAAACTACAATAAGTTTCTTATTATCGTTGCAATTAATCTTCAATCGGTATTGTTGGTTGCTAAAACAGTTTTGATAGTTTGTTTATTAGCCTTAATTTGTATTTGTTACTTTATGCTGACAAAAATCGCTACTGTTCTAAAAATTCAGCTATGTTTATTCGTACATGTAGGTATGTGCTTTTAACACGAAAAACTGTTCACGAAAAACTCTTTCCATTTGTAAAAGCGAATTTCCTTAAAAAAAACTAATTCGGTTATACCTTCTACTTATCCATGTACTTATAAGTTACAACATCTTTATTTTCTCACGAGCGTTCCAAACTTTCTTTTCAATCCAGCATCCATCTTACACAACAAAATCTCATACATTATTTCGCTGCACCCAATACGCTGGCAAAAACGTTAATTGTACTGTTCTGAAAATGAATTGACCCTGCTAGTGTATCAAGCGCTGGAAGAGAATGAATGGTTATGGAGAAGAAAGAAAGCCATGGTTCTATCATATTTCAGAAAAATAACTGAAACAGTCTATCATGTCGACATATGTATTTCCAAAGAGAACTACAATAAAAGTCCGTCCAGGAAATTCGATTTCTTTAAGCTCATTATTATCAGAGCCAGTTGCTATTCTGTTCATTGCAATGCCACGGTTTCTCTCAACGCCTGTTTACGTACTATTTTGCGAACACACGAGGCATGTTCACAAAAAATAACGGAAACAAGAAGGAACATTTTCCTCTCTTTTCGTATCTTTCCAAAATCCGCTATGGTAGTTTGATAATTATTTAGCAACCTTACTTTTTTGAACCACGGATAAGAAACATCGTTTCGTTACTATTAATCCTGTTTGACAATATATATGGATTGCATGATCACGATGTAACGTCTTAAATGATTTCTTTATTACTAAAATTGTCAGGAGAGATTTTCCGGAAAATGTGATATTTATTCGATGGAACGCATAAAGTTCTACCAATCCTCTAAACCTTTTATTTTATTTTTAATGGAAGACTATCTTGTTATTAATATACATACCCATATTTTGACATATTTAGTTAAAATTAGGAGGAAAAAGGGAAGAGTCCATTCTAAATTCAAGTTTAAACACGGGGGAAGAATTTCTTCCTCTATTTATTATTTCTTTCTCCAGAAATATACATAACGCAAACCCTATACGCTGAAATATCGTGTAGAAGGACATTGGTTGTTAAGAACAGAAACAATTTTCGGATTTATTCATCATTCGTTCATCACACCCTGTTTTTTACCATCATGCTCGTGTTACATATATTTTCATGATGAGTGTCGCAAAAACATGTTTCTAACGCATTAAAGGCCAGGAATGCAGCGAACACTAAGGAATCCCAACTTTGTTCCTAAATTCATTGTCTATCGACGAACACGTAAAAAATAAAACAGAGAAAGTTAGAGGGTAGGAAGGAGGGAAACAGAAGAGAGCGAAGGTGGCAAGGAAGAACTCCACGAGTAGAATTGTGATTCCTATTTATCATACATCATGACATGATGAATGACGACCATGAGTACCGAATCGGTATCTATCAATATTCACGTTCCAAGAAAGAGATCGTACTTGTTACAGTTGCGACAGTTTCAGCCTTTGCAAAACTTTTTGCTTGATTTTTATCTTTCTATTTGGACGAAAAGAATAAAGAAGAAACGTTTGATAAACGAGATTCGTTTATTTGGATGCACGCTAATTTCTTCGGTGATTTATGCCTGCGGCAAGCGAGAAACTCGATTATCTTGCCATGAGTTATAATTATGCTGCTTAGACAGTTCACTGAAACAATTAAGGTCTTGATTGTTAGACGGGAAATTGTGTAAATGGAAGAGGACAATACAAAGTGCAGGCGAATCGTACTTCAAAACAAGCCATTACGAAATCATTAGCTGCGTTATAAGAAATCAGTTTAAAAATAAATTTTTGCTTATAATAAAATAACATTTGTTTCCATTTTTCCTCCCGTTTTCTTCCCTTCCCTTCCCTCGTCATTCTTCTTTTTTGATCATGTCTTTTTTTGCACCTTCCTTATTTTTTTTTTAATCGAGCTAGATTTGGAAAATTATTTTGTTGTTGAATGTATACTTCTGATTGTCAAATTCCTTTTTTAATCCAACTGTGTTATCTTTAAAAAATTAGTTCCTACAACTCGAGAAAGAATTTTTGTAATTATACAGAGCGCAGGTTCTCTTTCAGAAAAGTTCAGCATAATTTTTCAGCTTGCCAATGTTAAAGGAAACTAATTTTAAGTAAATTTCGATATGAATTTTATTCAATTACAAAACGTTTTTTGAAGTTGAAAGGATTTAGTATATGCTATTACTCTTGAACTATACAACAAAACGTTTCTACAAACATAAGAAAACTGGCAAAACACAAAAAATTTTGCTTCCTTCGTTATTATTCCTATACCTGTTGAAAATACGAAAATATTGTTCATTCGTTTAACACACTGATTAGTGAAATATTTAAATCCATATTTTAAATTAATATTTAAAGAATTTTCGGTATAACCATAATCTTTCAAGTGAAACCGTATACTTCTATAATGTTATTACCCATTTGTTATGTATTCCGAGACACGTTCAGCAATATAATATAATATAATGTATAAAATGTATCTCTGAATAATGCATCCAATATTACGTGCCAAGTTTGGGTGATATAAAGGTTTGTTCGCGATGTAAAAGTTAAATGGAAATTGAAACAAAGTTAATCACAATTAAAAATCACTAGGGGCACTTTTAACCGGTATCGCCGAAACGACACCGTGTGAAAATAAAATTAGATTGATTTCCAATAACATTAGATTGGTCTCAGACCGACACCAATTTTGCCAAATTGATACCATAAATATTATGTTGAATAGTAGCCAAGATTTATGGTTATTGCAATGACTGGTGACCCCTAATTCTCACGAGCCGTTTGGATGCAAAGCCCTCAACTCTTATCAGAAGCACACGTTACTAATTTTCTTGCTCGTCCATCGCTGCTTAGACTTTCTTGTGCTACCGACTTACTCTCATTTCAGTAAAAACATAAATTATACCGACGGACGGTAAGGTTTTCATTCTTATCTACCGTACTACTCGCCCCCGAGTTTATGGATTGATTCAAGCGGTGTTCGAGTTTATGCGATCCCCTGCCTGATCCCATTCAACATGGTTAATTCTTAACCGTTCTGGTGACTCAATAATTATCAAGTACGAATTTAGATTGTCACTGGCTTGTGTGACAACTATTCGTCAATTTCCGAAATCAGTCGTACCAAATTTGTTTGAATCAGTAGACAACTACAGAAATCTAGATGAAACACTGGGTACAAATTCTGGGTACTCAATTTTCGTTATTAACGATTTAACGTTCTTAAATTTATTCGGATTCATAAATTCGTTATCGTTCTGAATAGAGTAAGATAGGTTTTTATAACTTTACAGTCTTATATTTTGTAAAACAGATCGTTTTTACAATACGTGCAAATTTAAAATGCAGATAATATCGATTGAAAACAGAAAAAAGAATTCAAATTACAAATGAATTTTCCGAATTAAAATTACATTTATTCTATCATGTATGTTTCAAAACAGGCAAACTTTATTTCGCATAAGACATCAATAAGATGTGCCTCATATTTACAGCAAACATAACTACTTGCAAGAAATACGCATTGTTAGTTGTATGTAGATTAAAACTTCATAGCGCCGAGTTTGGGGTATCAATTTTTCGATCGTGCGTGTCACACTCGAAAATAATCATTGCGAATAACTAGGTTGTTTAGAACTAAGTTAAAGATATATAAGATTTAACATGGTAGCGAAAAATGAAGAGAAAGAGAGAGAGAGAGAGAGAGAGAAATGAAGAGAGATTTTGATGAAAACAAGCAGAGAAAATACAAGCACTGATGTAGTCATACACACGAAAAACCGAACTTTTTAAATCATATTAAATGAATAAAGACTCGGTTTTTGATTATTAAGAACTCACTAATGATATGACACGAGGTTAAAATGCAACATTATTCCTATCTCGTCCTAATATTTCTGCGATAAAAGTTGTAAATATAGACGAAAATTTTCAAGGACAGAAAATTTTTTAGGTAGTTTCCAAACGACCCGCTAATTTCCAGCGCTACCAGCATTCCGCAAAAATGCAGTAGCGAAAGCGACGTTTGAATTTTTGTTGCTCATATCGGTGGCCGCAAGATCGACATTCATTTACCATGATTCCTGTCATTGTACTTCGGAGGCATTTTGATCTTGCCACCAACTATACGGTTAATAACGTAATTAAAGGATCGCAATTAATAACGACTATAAAACAGCCCTGTAAATGAAACTTATCAAACGCGATCAATTTTTCACCCGCTCCTAACAGCGAAATAACGTAGAGTCGAAACGCGAGCAAATACCCGATATCAGTTGTTAATTTTCCAACGATACTGCTACAAGGGATGGCATGTAACAGCATTTACCACCAATATATCGTTACGATCTACGGCATTCGTGATATAATTTGTGGCATTTCCGTTATTCATTTACACATGCGTACCCGTGTAGAACTACTATGTGTACCCGTGTAGAACTACTATGTGTACCACCAATTATGTATGAGTATAACGCACGGATTCGCAAAATTATTCTCACGGCTTTCCTATTCGTTAGATGTATCTTCCTTCTTTTTTCCTTTTTTCCCTCCTTCCCTGCCACTTTTTTAAGAATAACATTCTTTGCGACGCACCGCATTTTAGCTTTTAAACGTTTGAATTCTCAGACGTGTATTCAGACCAGTCGATTGAATAACGAAATCTCCACGAGTTTACAGATTTTAACAGGTCTAGTGGAGTATAGTGTACACAGTTTGATACCACAGCATAAATTACGAAAGATAGAAACACAATGTTACGGTTGCACCAATTGTACAATCGAAAAACAAGGAAACAAATTTGTAACTGAAATTCTTTGTTTTTCACAAATCGTTAGGAAATTCAGTGAGAATTATCCTTATAATCGTGGACTGTCTGGAGCGATTAAATATGCATTCTCGTTGGAATTTCAACACGGATGAATGTATCACTTCTCGAGAATCGTATATTCCGACGATTTGTGGAAAAAGACGCGATGAGATGACTCTTTGACGGCAATTGTACGAAAAGTAATGTCCCGCCAGTAAATTCGCTAAATGGAGATAGCGAGGATCGAATGAAGCTTGAACCACTTTTATTCACACCTATGGTCGATTCGTGAGATATATTGGCAAGCTATAGTTGATCTTTCTTACTGCGTTTTTCCTAGACGATGTTTTCGTACCTTTCACTGAATCTTTCACGATCTTTCTTCTGTTTCGAATCTTTCGCTATCGATTTTTATGTATGCAGCAAATAACATCAACTTTTCTTGTTTTTCACCTTCAATGTTTGCTAATAGCCATCAAATGTAAAAATAAATGACAGACGAGTAGCCGAAACAAACACTTTTCGATTTGCTAACGATATTATTACAAATATGGAATGCGATGGAGGAGACAAATTAATTTTTCATACGCGATTTCAGTTGAGGTGATTGAAGTCGTTTTCCATTCGCATAAGTAATTGCAGTCACTCTATTCTTAATCAAAGTCACGAGAAATAATAGGAATAATTTACAAGCAACAAGCATTCTTAATCAAATATCGATTGAACAACAGATTTGCATAAATTAGCTTTATCCAGAATCGGATCCATTTTTAACCAAGTCTCTTACATTAAATCGTAATCAATGGAAAATACATCATAAATACATAATTGTGGTTGTACCGGTCAGATATTTTAAAGACTTTTAGTAACAAATATCGATATAATCTAAATTATGGATTAATTTGATCAACGCCTTGTATACACAAGGCGATCGTACAGTGGAGAATAAAAGCAACGAATTTATAAGAACTTGCTTCTACAAAAAATATTTCTTACTCCGAAATGAGCTGAAAGTAAAAAATAATTTTTATTGTATTTATATAAATTAAATGCGCTGAAAATATGAAATAATTACCATTTTATTTGTATTTTATTTAGACGTACATGCAATAACGGTTAAATAATAAATGATTGCAACATTTTCAAAGGTGCCGCAAAATGTCAAAAAATGTTTCTAGTATGACAATGCTTGAGCACCATACTATAAAATTTCAACTTGTTTATACTTACATTATTTACATTTTCACAAATTTATTGCATATAAATTGCAATATATTATATCACGAAGTACCAAAAACATGTTTTTAATAGTGACCAAAATTGAAATCAAGTTGGTTTCTAACATAAAATACAATCCTTACAATAACTGATTAATTATTAATTACTTAATCCTCATTAATGAATAAAAAATGAATGTCGGTTATCTAGTCCCACATACGAATAAGGAATAAACCATCTGTACTTCATTACCGATATTATGCTTTGAACGATGATAAAGTAGGATACTTTTATAACCTAATTGTATGTCACATACTACTAAAAGTAGAAGCATATCTGAATATGTATCTGCAGAACAATATGTATCTACAGAACATCTTCAAAGACAGATTATTATATTAGTAAAAATTGATTTGAAATTGATTCAAAATTACTTTCCACGAGGCGAAGTTATAACGTTATCCCAAAAAGAAGGTGAGTCAGCTAAATCCACGTGGTGAAATATTAAGCAGGTTGCTTTTAAAACAGACGCAAGTTATATGGCATTATACTTTTGGCCAATAGCGGAATATACGAGGAGACGAACAACTACGATGTTAGAGAGAAATTCTTCTTTAAATATTTACAGGAAAATGTGGACATATCCCGCTTGGATCGACTTCGACATTAGGGGAATATACAAACTGAAGTGGGAGAGACGAATCGCGAGAGAGCTTAAGAAAAATAAAGCTCGTGATTTACCGCGTCAGACATTCCTCTGATAAAATCGTAAATGGAAAAAATTACGAGGAATTAAATATCGAGTCGCACAGTGAATACGAACCAACATTTAGAAAGGTTCAAATATTTTCGAATATGTTCCTCCATCGCTAGGTTTTACTCCATATTTCACTTTATTCCAAGATTTTCCAAAATTCGATACCGATCATCTTCTTTTTTTCATTTTTATGTTCTGTGCGTGGCTAAAGTGTCGAAATGCATGTACAAAAAACAACTTTTTCCCTGTCTTCTTAAATAATTCGCGAGTAAGAATATCATTTAAACAGATACTTGAGCAAAGAATCGTGCACAAGATTATGTTCAATGCCAAATGTGTAAATTAAAGAAATTTAGATTTTGGAAAAAATACTACGAATAAAGTAGATATTTAGAAATAGTATATTTATAATATATATTTATAATATAATTTATAATATATAATAAATATAAAATATATAATTATAATTTATAATAATATATTAGAAATAGTATATTTTTTTAATTACTTTCACTGTTTGATCCTTAACAACGCGATCCTTAACGATAAGTAATGATTCTTTACTCGTGAAAGAGACTACTTCTTTACTTATATCGCGTTCTAACACAATGTTAATTGTTTCATAAAAGAAATACGTGCCTCGAATTAACTTGGAACTACAGAAAACACACATAAGAAGACAAATTTTCCAAGATCGCCAAGAAAGGAAGGGCATTTCCTACCCATGCTTTTGCTGCCCCTGAAACCAACAGCGAATTCTTTACTCAACTCCCACGTTTCGGTGGCGCAATGGGATCTAAATTCTACATTTTACCGGGACCCCTGCTACGAGAAGACGCCAACACACGGCTACGAGTTTTCCAAAACTACATGAAAATCGTAAAGACACACAAGCTACAAGGTACGAGTGGAGGAGTTCTCGCAATCTAACAGTGCTGACTTTCCGACCATAAAGCGGGAAACGAAGAGAAAGGGACGGGGCCACTCAGAAATGACACTGAAGGGAATGAGAAAGAGGAAGACAAAGACGAGAGAATCAACGAATGGGAGAAACGGACAAACTCGGGAAAAGTTTTCGGGATCGAACACGACTTTCTGCAGTTTCTTTGGAAGCGAGTTTCTGCCCCGTTGTGAGAATGTGGTCCTTGCCACGTTTGTTTTCACAATCCTTCCTTCTTCCTTCACGGTACTATTAGTTTTTCCAATTTCGCATTTATCAATCGACCATTAGGTATGGAGTACAACGCTCGGTTTGGCCATTAGTGAACAAACGTCAGAGTCAACGAGAGCCTGAACCTCCATGACGACTTTCTCCTCGACGGCTTATTTTTTCCAACATAGCACATCGTCATTCTCGGAGAACTTCTTTTCTATGGCTTCACACCGCTTTACATGTCTGCTATTTATATCCTTCGTTCGGTTCATCCGAGAGTAAGCACCGTTGTGCAAATAGGAGAGTGAGAGAAATCTTCTCTTACTGGTAGTTTGCCAATTTTATTATCGACGAAGGGAACAAAAAGATATATAAGAGGGATTTCATTTATCTTTACTTTATGTAACACGCCCAAAACAAAAAGCTCACAAACTAAAATACAAAATTAACAAATTTCGGTAGTCTTCTTATTCACATTAGGAACATCAACTAGTAGTGTATTCAACTGAAATTTGATTTAGTTCTGATTGATTAAAAAGAAAATGTTACATCTGCGATCGAATGATATCGATTAAAGTGAGAAAATAAGAATGAATATCAGGAAACATTTTTAGACGGGCGCAAAATTACCTCACAAACATGAAAACACGAAGACATTTGAGCCAAGCTGCTCTTATCAGCGCTACCTGCCAAGATATTAGTCTTTTGTAATACTATAGATTATTGTCGTTTTTAATCGTCCGACAAGGATGGAAAAGTCGCTAACAATAGCAATGAGAAATATAATAACAACTCATTTTCAAGTATCACATTCGCCAATGAATTTTTGTCTGTGCTTTCCCGTCGCTTCGTAAAAACCATTAACCACATGACGATCCCTAGGAAATAAACAACAGAGGAACAAGGAATAATGTGTTCGTTTCTAAACATAAATCACGCGTAAACCTGTACGTCGTAACCTGCGAGTATATGTATACGTGCGAAAATGACAAAAATAAAAGGAATCAGCCCTCAAAAATATGTATTATATTAGAAAAAGTTGACAAATGTTATTCCATCAATCTAAAATCTTTTCCGACGTAAAATATCGAAAAAATCTTTGATTTCAGTATTCCGTAAAATATTTCATAAAATAACTATTGTAAGAAATATTTGTCAATCTACTTAATTCAACATTTTAGTGTATGTAGAAGTTGAAGAAAGTAAAAAAAAAAAAAAAACTGTAAATGCATAAATTGACTATGAATCATAAGAAAGTAAATATTTCATATTTCTGTATTACGTTTACTACGTGGCAATGTATCATATACATGTTTATTAAAAGTGGAAATGAGAAAAATTAGTTGCTTTGTTGCACAACTGTACAACCTTGCATTTATGCATGAGGTACTATTACTAGAAATAAAATTAACGTTCAGCCGTATAATTTGTAATATGTAGTAATTTTTAAGCAAACAGTAATCTTTCTTTTATACGTAATTGCAAGAATCCTGTAAAAATACGATACCAATATTATAACATTACTTCAAAATGCTTTACGCATATAATTCTTATATAACCATATATATTACGTATTAAAATTAATGAAATGAAAATAAATTAAAAGGAATTAAGACTACAAATTCCATTAGGTTGTCTTACGTAATCTATGGAGAATTAAAAAGAAAAGAAATATAAACACCAAGTTTTCTCTAAGTGTTTGTCGATAAATTTAAGACTTCGATTATTTTTCAGAGATATAAAATACAAAAATACATAAAGTTAAATAAAACGAATAATGTTGGCATGATTCAACTGTCCGAAACGAGTTATTATTAAACGAGTTACTTATTTTTCGAAATATAATAAAAACTTTGCGAAGCGATATTTTGCAAAAATAACGCCTAATTAGAACCAAAAGTCTTATAGAAGCAGTGCCGATTCAATGTTAATTTTCACGATGATAATTCAAATTAACACATGCAGTCGAGATCAATAGCCTCTAGACTTCGCGCCGTGCTGTATCGTTCGAAACGTATAAAATGCGTCCGGTTAGAATTGAAACTGAAATTCAAACTGAAATAGAGACCGAGGCAAAGACTGAAAACGAAACGAAACAAATGTGCTTGGGCCGGAAATTTATTCCCTGGAACAAGTAACATTAATTTTCCCACGGATACACAAACGGGCTTGAGCCTCTCTTAAAACATTTTAAAATTAGCTGGATTGTTCTCTGCGAGCGTCCTCCGTCCTTTTCCCTCCATCAGCGTATAATGGCCAATTCCACCCCCATTTTTTTTAAACCTCCGCCGTATTCAGCACGACAATTCAAACGTCAAGAATCACGACAATGACGACAACGAACGACGGAGAATTCGTAATCGTAATTTGTTTGCAAGCGCTTTTCACCGATCCGCTTAATGTCATAAAAGAGAGAAAGAGATAGGAGAAAGAACGAGTCTAACAAAATTGATAGAAAAGAGAGGAAAATCAGCGAATGGTAGATCTGCAAATACAGATGGCACAAAAAAAAAAACTCGCATATACATCGATAACCGGAGAAGTGTTTCATCAAAGTTTTTGCTCGTAACGAGAGAAGGAATATGTGATGTCACTGGTAACCCATGGTAAGGCTATCTCGCATCTGCTTTAACATACTTCCATTTTCAAACTTGAATTCAACCGACGCGTTCTGTTCTCGAACGAGATCGAGTCATGGAGATCAGAAACCATTAAAATCATATATTCGAATGATATTCGAACAATAATCGCATTTGAGCATAATGGGCCAACTTGGTCAATTAAAAATTTCCTGTAAAGTAAAGCAAAGCGAAGCAAAGTTTTCGACTACACCAGTCATACAGCAAATTAATACTGTATGACCGGTTCAATGACGGACATCAAAGTAGTCTGGTGCAACAATGGTTGGTTGTAACAGTGACGCGTATTCGAAATGGAGATCGGAGCAGCACATCAACAGTCACGCGCTCTTTTGATAAAGAGATGCAAGAGATTTGCAGCGAGTATTATTCTTTCGTTTATAGAGAGTGTCAAGACAATAGCGGTAGACAATAGCTAGAAAGTAGTATCATATTATTACTTACCCTTAAATCGGTTTTCAACTCTAGTATACTTTTAGTTGTCATGTGCAATTCTTTTAGGTGTTTAACGATTTTTTGCAGTTTATAACGTTCGTTACATCGAAGATGAGTTACATTTACAGGTAAAATTGGTACAGTTAAATTATACAGTAGTAAATAAATTTAGGGCTTTTCTGATTTGTAATTCTTGCCTGCTGTCAAGATGCTGTTGTCAAGATTAACATTCTGAACAGTTTCTCCCCCATACATGTTATTGTCGCCGAGCATTAATTCCGAAATATTCGCAAAAAACTTCAGTTTAATTTACGTTACGATTACACTTCATTCTGACCTTAAAGCATCCTTGCTTTTATATAACACAATTCAACTCATTTTCGATAATTATTTTCAACTCACTTAAGAACCAAAGAAAGCAATGGAGTAGGTTCGGTAATTATTTGACTATGATAAGGCTGCCGATAACGCTATTGTGTGAAATAAGTTAAGGTATTAAATAATAAGACAGATACAATACATATTAAGGTTAATATTATATCATCGTTATTCGAAATTGGAAACAAAAAGAATAAGAACAATTAGATGCTTCTTTATCCAAATAGCCGATAGAATTTCCAACAATCCGAGATGATGATATGAACATCTCGGAAACTAAAACCGAGCGACGACAACACGTATAGGGAAGGATTGTTCAGGATGTCGATTTTGACAACGTATTTCAAGGTCGTTGAAATCAGTGAGGCCAGCTGCTTTGTAAATAATCATCAAACAGTTTAGGTTTTCTTTTTTAATAAAACCGTTTCGATCATAATATATTTGTAGTATCGTGGAAAGATTGTCTAGGGAAGATCTGACGAAACATATACAGTATTGCGAGAAAGCGTAAGTGCCGACAGATCGAAAGGGTCAAGAAACTTCAATGGGCAAAACGGTCCATCAATAAGTCCTCGGTCCCAAAGTCAAATAGTTACTCGGAAATAGGCGTACGTGATCATAATCGCGGACGGTTATGGAACACGTGCGTGATGGGGGTATGAAAAGATGATAAAGGAATGCTTGAGGGAGAAAGTCGATTAGTCGTCAGTTGTTAGTTTCTTTTTTCTCATCGTGTAGCCATCTTGCCTCGGCAAAGTGTGATATAGCTCGAGATAGAGTCGAGTTTCCCTTTAGAGATCTAATTTTCCAACATTTTAGGTCGAATCCAGACTTTCGTTCTTGTCCAGCAAGCTTTCCTTTCTCTTTCTTAAGAGAGAGAAAGAGAGAGAAGAAATAGTAATTGTTACTAACTTAACGAACTGCTCCCTTATATTGACCGTTACAAGATCTAGAAGATAACCTAACCCAAACCTAAACCTAACCTAACCTAACCCAGATCAAGAAGTAATGAACGGGAAAAATATCGTCGAAAATGCGTTAAACCAACTTCACACAGACATATACGTATCGCAATACGTGTATGATAGATACTGAATAACATATATACCAATAAAGCCGTGCACGCGCAAGTATCGCGATACCCTTTTCGTGCATCTTAGGAACGATATTTTTCGTATGAAGGCAACAAACAAAACATTAAATCAAATCGTGATATTAACACGTATACCCATGTGAAACCAGCCTAAAGGCTCTTTTCCATTTGTCGTGCGACTACGAAATCCATTATCGTATGTAGCACAATTTTCATTCGCCCTGCCGTGACAACGGGTCGGGCGCAATTCAGAAGTCAAGGTGCGATTCACTGCGACAGACCAGATGTACAGCAGGTACAAAGTATATGGAACATACACATGCTATACTCACGTGCAAAACAGTCGTACGCGATTGAATGTCCTTTTACTGCTGGAATATAAGGAATCCTTATTGAAAACGTTTTAATATAAAACACTATTAACTTATAATGCTACATAATACTATATAGTGATAGTATATGTATGTGTATATATATATATATATATTATAATATTAAATGTTTTACATATATATAATATATATAATATTATATATAAATATTATAAATATTATATATATTATTATATATTATATATATGTAAAAAATTTAATATTATAATTATGAAGAATTGTCTATCATAACGCTACACATATGTTCAGTTGTTAATATTTTACGGAAACAAAAAATTTAATTATTTTATTTATTAAAATTTTACTTTCAATATTAATAGTTTTTCGACATAAGTAGGTTACTAACTTTTTGCAAGGAATGCCATGACATGACAGATTGATTAGAAAAATACAGATTAATGAATTAAAAAACATATGGTTCCATTAAAAATAATGAAGCTACGCTTTGTTCGACGTTGCGCACGATTCAATCGCGATACTTGGCGAGTCACGTGCGACTAGTGGTAAGTGGAAAAGAGGGCCTTAGTCAGTCTGTGGAAGTCCCTTCCAAATTAAATACAGGTTTCTTCCGTCCAAAAAGAAGCGAAAGCGTTATAGTGATGATAGATCAACTCCGTGTCGTTCCACCCCCCTCTCATTCTGTACGCCACGGTCGAATGGGAAAAGTCGACACTACCCTTCAGCAGTTTCCAGGAGTTTCTATGAACAGTTTTGTTTCGGCTAACGGTATTTCTCTGCTTGTTTTCATGTGCCTCGTACGTGGTGACTTTTCTCGAGTATGCTTGGCGTGCCGGTTCCGCGGCTCACAAAATGCGTCTCGAAAAAAAATATGTATGTTTGCAGGAGGGACGATAAAAAGAATCTCATCCTGTTGGTTTGCATAATACGTTTAATGGAGAATACAGATATACAGATTTCACTTAAATCTGTATATTATATATCATTCACTTTGCATTTGGTCACAAGTCGGAACACTTGCATATGCATTTATGAACGAGTTTTCATAGAAGCTGTCTATCTAGATTCGTAAAGCATGATACAACGGTAAAGAGATCGATGGCTGATATATGTAAGGTGCGAAGAGATCACCCAGCGACGAACGAAATGGCGAACGTGCTTCTGACCGGCGATGTACTGACTAGTGCTGACTACATAGTGGTTTTGTCATCTGTCCACTTTTTTTAGCTACTTGGAAGCCGATTAATTGGTTAATTAGTCGGTATATCTTTACTTGCGACTGTATCTCAGATACACACATACAAGCAGAAGTGAATGAGCTAGTGCCTCTAGTTTCTTGCGAATATCTGGAATACTTATTAGGGCCCACTGACAGTTACATGTATGGGAAAAAATTGTTCAGAATCATATCTCCGACAACGTCTTAAAAAATCATCAAAATCACACATAACCGTCGCTTGGCTTTAGTTTTCGAGATATTCGTAAAAATACGCTATTTTTTGCTACTTTTTATCTTGCTGTGCATGAGGTTTAGGTTAACTTCATATACGGACATGATGATGTTATATGTGTTCGTGACTCTCGTATAGCTAAGCAAGTTGAATATGAATGCAACGCAACACAAAACCTCTATAATATCATCATGTCTATATGTCATGTATATAAAGCTAATCCAAAACTAACACACACCAAAATAAAAAGAGGCAAAAGTATTTTTATCCATATCGTGAAAATTAAAGTCATGCGACGGTTATACGAGTATAATAATTTTATCAATGTTTTAAATATTAAATATTTAAATATTATTAATAGATAGATATCAAGATAATTTTCTTTTTTCCTGCTGCTGTTTAATTATTTCGAATATTGTGTTAATCCTTTTTTTCATGCGTTTAATTATTTTTTCTATTGTTCCAGCTAGATGGATGACTGTGACAAAATGGTGGATCGGCAAAAAGCACTACTGATGATGTTAATAGCTCTCTTAATTTATCCGAACGACATTTTTGGTAAGTCTCTCGCAGAAGAAAATTTTAATGAAGCATTTTCATTTCACAATACGTATGACAAAAATAACACGTATAACATCTGTCAAAATACTACTTGAAATTTCGTCAACGATCCAATATAAACATACGAACGACACGCCACAATAATTGTCGTCTTATATGAAATAATCACATTTCTATCGACAAATATGAAACATAAGTATTTCAAATAATATCAAGTAATTTGACTAGTGTTCAACAAATAATACAGGAACAATAATCAATACCATTTTAATATGCCTTGAGGTTTTGATACCGATATTTTCATTAATTTAAAAGATACCTTCAACATTTTTGAAAAGAGCAAATGTTGTTTTGTTAATCCTGCATTTTCTGAAATATTCTCGATACGAAGCTTATAAGAGAAGAGCCAAGGTTGATAATTAATGTTGTTTCTACTTAAGAATTGCCATTCTTTTATCGGATTTGTTAATATTTATAAGTATAATACAATAATAAGAGTAATACAATTAGAACCTACAAATTGATAATATTTGAGATTGCAATCTCAATTTGGTGAAAATTTTTAACACAGTCACAATATCGCCTAGCGTTTAATCTTAAACCAAACACAAATGACGAATGTTTTGGCACACGATCAATCTTGTTTTTAACAAAAGTAGTTAAGTTTAAGTGGAAACAATTGAAGTAATTAACTGTATATATCAGGTTCATTTCATTTGTTCGAAAAATACTATATGATATGATATGATGTACACGCGAGCAACTTCTCCTCATCTATTTCACGAGAAAGGGAAACAAAATTATCTCAGCTTACGATATTCAGCAACCAGTTTTCGAGATCATCAATTACCATGGAAAGTTATTTCCATAACAATTTGAAAAACTGACAAAACACAATATTCAAAACACCCAGCCTGTTATGTTGTTCTCTTTTCACAGACAAACCAAATGAAGCGGCAACTTCCCAAAAATACTTGTACGAAGCACATTAAAAGAACGCGAAATTCATCATGACTGCAAATTTACGTGTTTCCTTTCTCCCACTGCTCTTCTCTTTCTTCACGCTTCTTGCGATTTTTCTTAGGAGAAGTTTTCGAGATTTTCATGTCTATGTATGAAATACTTTTAGTAACGATTTAGATAAAATAATCGCTACTATAAAGGGAAATAGTTGCAAAAAACGTGCAACAGTTTCTTACAGCGAATACAAACAGATATTCTATTATATTTATAAGTAATGTGCTAGAATGTGCTCCACAATTAGCCAGATTCGTATTGTTCACTCGTACAAATTTCGATCATTTGGTGTGCGAATTTTAATTTCGTCAAAAAAAAAAAAAAAAAAATATATAATGTAACTAAAATACGACAATTTGTTGTCAAATATCAAATAGTGCAATAGATCGTTTTTAACAAAAGAATGCAGAGATATTCACCTGTAATGCGAGATAGCACTTAAATTACAAGCATCGTTTAATTTTTGCATATTCCCGTAAAAAATGAACTTATCCAATGAAAAATACTCACATTTCTATGTGCAGAGTGTATAAGAAGGAAGTGTAAAAGCCATCGTACCATGATTCCACGTCCTTGGCTCGGAAGAAATTTGTAAAAAAAGTTCATGTAAACTTGACCTTAAACATGATCTTCAAGGTCAGTCTTTTTTACGATTTGTAACAAATTCTACTCGTCACGAGGAATAAAGGTCTCAAAGGTACCATGAGTCGCAAATGATCCCTTCTTCCGAAAATAAATGTTAAATTGTCTTAAACTAGCTTTATTCACAATATGTTTACATTTATATTTATATTTAATGAGAAAGTAGCGTATTATTTTCGAAACAACGGGAAATTACATATCAGCTCGTGAAATATATCAGAATATAGAAATAATGTGTAGGAGACATTCCGTAACATTGCGAGTTTTAGCGACTATGTTAATAATTTAGGCCGATCCTTCATCAATTGGTGTAAAGAAGAACAGGTTAATTATCGTTTTCTCGTGCTTATCTACTATTAGACTTACATAAAATGGTTTATCAATCACTTGTATAATTCCAGGAGAAGGCTTATGATCTTACAAAATTCTCCAGGTTCAAGCACTTCGACCAAATGACTATACTACTCGATGAAGTTTCTGCCGTCGAATGCTACATAAGTTACAACTCGTCCTACACTTTTTAAGCTCAAAGTACTTTCGTAAGTTCGACAAAGGTATCCAAACAGACGTTCAGAAGGAGATATAAATAAGACTTGAGTAAATCATGCTCGTATAACGATTCTCGATAGGAACAGATTTATGAGAAATAATAATTCCGGCCTAGCTAAGGACGGTGAACTTGTGAAAAGAGCAACGGGCGCAAAGGGTTCAGCATTTTCGTTATATCGAGTACTGAACGTCAATGACCAACAGTGAAAGAGATAAATAAGATTCTGAAGGAAGGTGCGAATTGCCGAAGGCAGTCTTCTAGCTAATTGGAAACTTGTGCTTATCGGCTGCTTAATAAACGGCAAAGCAAAAAGGGAGGGGCTATTCGAGTCAAGAATAAGTAGCTATACTCAAAAGCAAATTAAATTGAATCAATTCTGTCTGTTATTTATGGCGTTGTTCGGGCGTACTTTTAACAGCTACGATGAAATTTTTTACGTTACGTTTTAAAGCGCAATCAGGATGAAGTGAAAACAAATAAAAGAAAAATGAAGAAATGAAAAGTTGGCAATAGGATTCTAGGAAACCGGTATATTCTTCCGTTCTCTTTTTCCTTTCTCACTGAAGCAATAACCAATAATCAATTGCGGATGCATATTTCACTTTCCCCTTTCTCCTCTCCTATCTAATTATTCATGAATAAAATTATGATGATTTATGTTTCTTGAGCAATCTTTGATCGTTCGTTACACGCCCAAACTACTTAATTTTTCATTTTGTCGTTCACAGATGGAGATTTTCCTGTTAGAACTTTCAAAAGTTAATATATAGCTGTATCATGTGTACCGTTGTTTAATTTTCATTTTAATTCTGTAACTGTTTAGATACAGTTTCGATTAGCATAAGGCTAGAGCATCACATTTTTGCGCTCACCTTGTGATTTAACATTAACAATAGCTATACATATACAGGACGGTATTCTACCATAGACCTTTGAAATAGTCAATATCTTGTTCTTTGTCTTTCCTTAAGGAACATCATTTCAAAAGTGAAAAGTTCTTATGTCAAAAATTAAGTAAATAACCGTTAGCGCAGTAGTTACTTCTGGCTAGTCAAAACTTCTCAAATTTAGCGATTAAGTTAAAAAAAGAGGTGAAACTATAATAATAATAAATAGTTTTCGGATATATTGCTGAAATCAATATTTTCAACAACTTTTACCTGTATATGTCATTATCGGTCGACCATAACTCTCGAGATACGCGCATGAAACTATCGATACCACCATAGTAAATTCTACCTATAATTGTGCGTTTGTAAAGGCATATGAATTAGTATTAGTTGCCGGAAATCTTGTGGTGGACAGATATAATGATTTCTTTATTCTGACTTGCGTAAAATAATAAAAGTATTCTTTTCGTAATTTTCAATATTCAATATTCAATATTCAATTATTCATTCGCCTAACACTCAAGCATTGCAGGTTGCCTCCTGGTGACCAAATTGAAAAAGCTACTTCAAACCCGATGATACCATGATGTACCATGATCTACTTTACAGTTGAAGATAATAACAAACGCGAGGAAAACTTTTACGTACTTTACGTATTTTTTGGGACGAGGCAACAAATGAAGAAAGAGATATCTAAAAGTCGAACAAAGAAATGATAAACGAAATGATTTTAACCTCGATTGAAATGATCGTTCGGAAACAGAACGATTAACATGTTAACGACACATCGACAATATTAAATAAAGATTGATAGTCGAGTATAAGGATTTTTCTTATTTCTAGTGTCGTACAAACACGAAACTATCGCAAATTGGTAAAATTCTGCCGCATATTTAAAAAATATTCACATATTTCTGTGAAAGGTTGTATAAATTTTTCTCGCGTGTTCTTAAAAACGGTACTTGTCGCGGGCAAGTATTAACGAGCATGTTCTTATTTAATCAAAAGGGGAAACAATGCCTCAGTTGCTCACATAAGGCGCTCGTGTGCAACAGATTTATCCAGTATATAATCGCGCAACATACAACTATTTTTCGCGACCAAAACTTTGCACGAACAGCTTATTATCGAACTTTCCAAGATAGTTTATTGCTTATATTAAATATCGTAAAATTCTTCACTTCAACGGAATGTTCGCGTCAGGATCGAATTAATATTTCCTGTTCCTGTTTTCTATTTCCTAATAAGTCATTGTATTAATCCTAACGCGATGAAACTTTCCTTTCGCATTTATCATGTCAATGTGTTTGCTTCCAACAAACTTCTGTCTCACTTTTTTTGCTTTATAGATAATTTTTTTTCTTTTTTATTTATTTTATTTATATTTTACAATTTGTCCAGTAGGACATTTGGTAAAATCATATAGCTTAGTATGAATAAAAAAATAGCATGTGGATGGTTGCCCCCAGCAGGGTTCCATCTTCCAGGTTGTTTATTGGATTTCTATTGCGAGGTCTGTGGGATGCTTCTTCTTCAGTCTTCTTTCTATTACGGTTTTTTTTCATTTCAGCAACCAGCTGGTTTGGATGTATTTCCAGTCTTTTTTTGTGTTTTGTTGCGTACCCGGCGATTTCCTCCTTGACTGTTGGAATCTTTAGATCCTTCCGTATGTCTTCGTTTCTGACGTACCATGGGGCGTCAACTATCGTTCTTAGTATTTTTTATTGCTCATTTTCTATTTTGTTTGTGTGGCTCATTGCCGCCGTCCCCCATAGTATAGCGAAGCATTGTATTATTTCTTGTTGCATATTTGCATATTTCTTTGTTGCATTTCTTTAACAAACCGGCTTGCAGCTCACATGCTTCGCTTAGTAGAAGTTCATTTTGTTAGAGATCGGTCATTGTTCATATAAAAATTTACACAAGCGATTGGCAAAATCCGCAACATTGAAACGTACTCTATCCTACATTCAATCCTTTGCCGGTCCGGCAATTTTTATTTTTATGTAAGTTTATTAAACTTTATTTAAATGTAACCTTTATTTTTTGCGCATGACTACTATCGTTGTTTGCAATTTAAGTATTTAAGTGTGACATAAGTGAACATGACCGAAAATTAGCTTGTACTAGAGTAAATAATAACCCAAATCCAATCACGGTTCAAATGCAACGAGAATCTTAACTTGACTTAAACCAAATTCAAACTCATTTACCTACGAATTTCGCGCTATGATTCACTGTTCTGTGTACATAACCACCCGTAGTAAGTCTTGCACAGCTTTTGAAATAATCAGTATGAATTTCGCTGCTCTTGACAATATGTTCCTTTATAATTAATGTTCTCGCTTTTCGATTCACAACTATTATCGTCTTAAATCTTATTTTCGCTTGCGACTAGTTACGCGACTTACCCAAGTATATTTGGAAATCATTCGTAACGTTACAAGTTGACATGATTTGAAGGAATACCACGATCTTTCCGGAAAAACGAACATCTTACGTAAGTTCAGATAGCGTCCCACCTATAACTGAAGAATCCGCATTAAGGTAGCATGGAAGAGAGGACACTGAAATTAGATTCTTATCAACTATCAATCAGCAAGCATCAACGCGTACACTGACAAACACCAAAACTCTGTTAGATCTTGCTTATATCACATATATATATATATATATATATATATATATATATATATATATATTAAAATATTCATTGTTACCAACTTATGAATGCATTCAGTATCCGATAAAAACAATTAAATATTTACTCGCCGTTAATCCTGCGTGTACAGTAAGCATTCATAGAACATTTCTTTCAACGATCAAAATTTCTTTGCTCCCGATTTAACAATAAGTAAACCGATTAGGAAGATATCGTGGGAAATGTTTTATAGTTTCGATATATTTGACGCAGAATCATGCAAAATTGAGCGAATTTCGTGCGAAATAACGCTTTATAAATAATTTATGAATTGATCCAATCGAGCAGCGATATTAAGATAGAAAAGGGTTTGTACCAGTGTTCCGTCGTTCTGATATTCCAGTATCGGTATCAGATAGAAATTTAAGATTGATAAACTAGCTCGTCGAAGGATCCTAATATTTGTGGTATTTCAAACGGAGTCTAAACTTTTCAATCTCGCCAGTCAACCGCATTCTTCGCCTTGTTCTTACTTTAATCATGTCAAATGTAAATCATTTACCATCCCGCGCAAAAAAGATCGATGCACGTCTTATTCGATTAGCAACAAAAATCAAGTTTCTTGAATTTATCTTTACCATAAAACAACAAATTTCTATAAAAAGATACTGTTAAGACATTTCGAAAATAAGAGTACGATGTAATATCAGATTCAACTTTTTATATTCATATTCTTTCGAATTAAAGAAGTAGAGTGCTGCCAAATTCGTTAAAGTGACGAATTCTATCATCAGTGAGAATTCGGTCATTCTGTTTCTGCAATTATCCAAATATGCAAATATTTTTGATGCCAAATTATAATTATTTAAAGTACCTACACTCTAAAGGGTACATACGAAACCTAGTTACTTCATTCCAATTTTTTTTCAAAATAAACTAAAACATACATATAATATATGTCCGTCGCTCTTTGAAAAATTGTGCTATTTTATACACATTATTTCTTTTCCTCCATTTGAATGGAAAAAGCACTCTTTACGAATGACTCATGAAAATAGCTGGTACTCTTGTTCTCGAAGAAATGCGAGAAAAATCCGTTTTTTTGCAACTTCTCGAAACCGGAACAGAACAAAGAATGTAAGCACATTGAGGGCCATTCGTGAATTTATACCGATCTTAAATTAAAATAATACAAATCTTCCCGTCTTAAACTCAATACAAGAATCTTATTCCTTCTCGGTTGGGTGCTGAATGGACGTTTATTTCTCGCTTTTATTTCCACGTAATGCCGCCACCATCAATTTACTTTGCTCCCAGCCACTCAGCAGACTGCTTGTCCCACGGCAATTATCACTTTTACTTATAATACTTTCTGATCTTATTATCGCTGTTATGAGATAAATAGGTCAAGCTTGTTCCCTTCAAGATCTCACGGCTTGATCCTGGGCTTATCTTTCCTCCGGAATCTTTCTGCCCTTTTTGTCCTACAGTTTACCTCACGAGCGCTACCTTACCCTGTTGAACGAAAATGTGTCGTGCCTCTTATTTCATTACCTTGCGATTTCTCAGTTGGGCTCCTTTATTTAAACTTTCCATTCTCTCCTTCCTTCTCCTTCTTCTTGTCCCTTCTGTTCTTTTCTGTTAGTTGTTGTCGCTTAACATTTGTTTTCTTCCTCTTCGTATACTTTTGACATGACGCAGAAAAGGGGTTTAAAAGTCTCGAGCCTGGCAATGTCGAGCTAATTATTGTAATTTCATGCCCTTGGGATACCATCTGTCACCGCCAGCTTCTAATTGAAATTGTACTCTGCTTGTCAACAGCAGCTTTTGAGCAAGAATTTTGTACGACAGCGACAGTGCATCCAAGATTTATTCCGCTGCTTTTACATTCAAAGATGTAATTAATAATTGTCATGGGAACGCTGGCGAAGCGACATTTCTTTACAGCATCGCATTAGATCGTACCGTTTGTGTAATTTCTGAGATGTCGATATCGCGGATGACAGTATAAAGAAAAAAAAGGAAATAATACTCTTATTTTACCTTAATACACAATTTTTTATCGTGACAGAATTTTAGTCTCTGTAATCACTCTGCACTTCAAATCTTTCTTCTGCAATTTCTCTGAAATTATTTACGACGAAAAAAAAAAATGTTTAATAAGGAGCAATCGAGCAAGGAATCTGACACACCCAGGAATCGTGCTCGCCCATTATAAAAAGCCAACAGGCGAACTCACAGAAGCTCATAACTCTCAAAGGTCTCACGTCGATATTGTGTATTAGTCACCCAGTTGATCCAAAACTATGACATCGTGTATTAGTGTATAAAGTGTTGAAAATATAATTAATATCCCTGTTACGTCTGTATCGCAATCATCTAACCACCCCTATTCTCTTAAACGAAATCAGGGGCTCATCGGTGCCGCGGTGTTGACTATCGCAGTCATAGTGAGAATTTACAACTCTCACGGACGCTCCTCGTCGTGATCGCGTCTCTCCGCGACCGTTGAGTAACAATGTCTTTTATTTTATTCTTTGTTTCATATATTTTCATATCTTTTTTCGCTAAATAAATAAATTTTATAATTGTTTTTTTCATGTTAATAACAATCTACAGTAGTTGAATATAATCAGAAAAAATTTTTGCGAAAAAGGAAAAGTAACAAAAGAAATTTTTGCTGATTGATAATGGTTATTGGTAAGCAAAATAAAATTCGAGTAATGATAGTTATTGCTAACCAAAATTAAATTTCTCACATCGATAATGATTACCGGTAGCAATAAAAGATTAATCATTTGTAACGATTATTTATAATCAGAACAATTACAAATTAATATCATTTAATCATTCAATTTTTTAAGAAATTTTGTTGAGATTTACTGATAACACTTCCAGTTGAATAAAAAATTATTTTTACTCAATGACTTTTTTCCAACAAATGTTTAAAATAGCTATTATTTCATCTTCTGAGGAAATAAATCTATAGTGAGCGGCTTATTAAAGATTGACCGAAGAATCCTGGACATTATAAATATACATGATTTCAGAAAACCTGTGATATTAAGAACACAGTTGTAGTCACAGTTATAATCAACCAATCCGGATCATCTCAATATACAGATTCAAAGAATTGAACGTAGTACGTAGAAAACGACGATTTCAAATATATTCTGTATGAAAACAGTGAGAAACTAGAGCTTCGAATTTGATATTAATTAGTGCATCCTATAACTTAGCGTTACATCATAAAAATTCGTCGAATTCTTTTTGGAAATAAATTTCATAATTTTCATACTGTTTTCCGTAAAGTAACGCACGCGAAGGACATGAGATAAGATGCGCATAACTTCCAAATTTATCGACGAAGAACTCATGGGAAGGGCTAGTTAGGGTTAACCGAGTGCCCTTTAATATCGTACGAAATGTAAGGCATTTAATATTACGGGCATCGCACAACCATGGCTCGTTTATTCTGTATCAAATCATCCTGTAACGCGCCGCGTCACCAAAATTGAACATGAAGTTCGATGTATAACTGCACCAACTACTAAAGCATCTGCTCTGCGATTTCAAAATCTGTGCCTTTAGTGCCCAAGGAGGGCTGATACGTTCTCATTCTTACGGATAAACATACGCAACGATATTAAATATAATCTTTGTTGTATTTTCATTGACAAGTGTTGTAAAGATCATACGGAAATTTCACCGAAATACAAGAGAATACAACACAGACTGACTGTTAATCGATTTATGGTTGATCTAGTGATCGTTTATTGTTATTAGACAATTTGCACGTGTGTATATGCCGACAATAAATTAACTCGAATAATCTATAAAAGTATTACATAAATGTGCTTCAAACTGGTCGCTAGTACCGAGCGTCCAGAAACAAAAGTCTAACAAATCATCTGATCAATCATCATCTAAGCAATCATGAAACATTTGGCTGTGAGTTAAAATGAAATAAAATAACCTTCTCAAAAATAGCATGTAACGTTCCATGACGGTACTTAATCTAACCCAACAGCTCTCTTTACAACGACCATTTCGGATGTTTATCCGTTACAAAATTCATTTTTGTTTCGTAATTTTACTATATTAATTAATTTTACTATACATGTTAAAAAGAATTTGTATACTTTATTCGGTGAATTTTAAGAAGCATAGGATAATAGAAGCCCGCGTGCATACATATGTACACAATGCAGGGAAATAGATGAAAATAGAGGAAAGAGGGAAAAGATAGCAACATCATTTCTAGGAGTAAAATATTCGAAACGTCTAGGACTTGCACGCATCAAGCTATCAAATAATAAATCATAAATAATGGTGGCCCGTTAAGTATCAAAATAATTTAACAACGTTATTACATATGAAATCCACTAAGCACACTTGAATATTATTCCGTTTCCGAAATCGTGCACCATTCTATCGTTTCTGTTCCACGTATTACCAAAATTACAAAGAAGGTCTTCAGCTATTTTATTAAACTGAAATAGAAAGAAATTCTATGTTTTTAATTTTATACGCTATTTTATGAGACCAGATTCAGATATCAGTCGTTTAACGTTCCTATAGATTGTTGTATAATAAACATTGTTTCGAGATGACAAACGCCACAAATATAGCTTGTTTTGAAATGCAACGTTTTCAATTGAAGTATTCGAACTACTAAAATCGATACGTTTTCCTTTTTGCGTAAAAGAAGGCTAAATAAAAGCACAAACTCTTCTACATCTGCTAATTAATTAGAACCACGGACTTTTCCAACCCTCCGCGACTATGAAATACTCCGTTTACTAGACAAAACATATCTCGTTCCTTGCTCTCTAGTTCGATCATTCTTTACCAAGTGTACCTCACTTAGTAAATGAATATCATGTCTTTAAATTGCAGCGCGCAAGATATGCAAATCTAAAAAGTTTTTCACGTGCATCGTACCTGTTTCAGGCGGTGCTTTTCCACCCGAATTCGCTGATACTATCCAAAATGTAACGGTATCGCTGGGAAGGGATGCAACTTTTACGTGTCTGGTCAATCATTTGGGGGGCTACAGGGTAAGTTGCCCCTAGTAAAAATTCACGCGTACACCGGCCAGATTGTTTATTCGTTTAACTATTTTTCCTCGTCTACACTATCGTTTTATTCATTGTAAAAGGGTAATAATTTAGGAAAAATTCATTAGGAGTCGCACTTATGAAATTGCATTTTATTCAAATCTTTCTACGTCTCATTGTCAGACAAAGAATCGTAGTAGCCTTTTGCAATAAATTGGAAGTGAATTCGTTTTATATAATTTTCTTTCCAAATTTTTTCGAAAGAAAACATTTTATAACTTTGCTTTGAGGAGTTTTTTCATACAATCATAGAAAATAATAAAGTATTTAGAAATGTCTTGTATCCTATATCTCGGCGCAGGTAATGAAAATGCAGTCAATAGTACACATCCGAAATAAATAGCTTATTAAATCTGTGACTAGTCGGTATAACATGTGCTTGAGAACTTTCTTAGCGCAATTCGTGGTTAAAAATCTACGTCCTCCGGACTGAATACATACGTACCGAAAGAAAAATCGATCACTCCTTCTTTTACCCAAGTAAAGCATCTTTGCCAAAAAAACCAATTCCTCAAACAACGTATACATATACCACTAAACTGACAAGTATTCTTCTGGACTCGATATTCTTCCTACTGTCTCATCCTTATATTTGAACACACAAATAGAGCCATTTGCCCTGTCGTATTGGATTTCATATCCGTCACCGTGAAGGCAATTTTGTTACGCATCGTCGGTTGTACTAATACAAAGTTTCTGTTCACCTTTATTAAAACTGTTATCACTCAGTTTCATTATCGTCAATTTTCGCGGCCTTACCATCTTCTACACTGTCAACATTTAAGCTAGCAATTTTCAAATAGAATAGAAACGACCAAGCGAATAAATTGATGTTTGCTCGGTTAAAACAGGGAACAGCTTTTATCCTATAAACTATACATATTTGATAACACGCGTGAAAAATTGCACGGTTTACCTTACCGTAAATGAGGTACGTGTAACGCGTGTTTCAACTTCATCGAAATGGACAAATGAGAAGATGGATAACAGCAAAGAGGCGACGTCAAAAATTCAAAGGGTAGCTATTCACAGAAGGTGGGCGCGAGGTGTTGTGTAGCAGCAAGCCTACTCCCTCTCGTTAAGAACGCTTTGGCACAGCTATAAAGAGATAAATAATCTAGTTACGAGCGTCTAATGATACTATGCGACAGTAAAGTGGTAACAAGCAACTGCAGCTAATTTTTTATTTAAAACTTAATGCCACTTAAAGTCACAGTACGTCCAACAATGCAGTTGAAGCATGCATACACAATTTCTGCTAGATCGTTTTATAATACAACAACCCTCTATCTGATCGAATCTTAGACCAACCAATTAAACTAACTGTATCATATTCTAAAAATTCCAATAGAATTGTTCAAGTTGCAGATTTATATTCGAAGCGCCGGATATAAAACTAATATTATAGAAGAGACATTGTTAAAAAGAACAGAGGACAAAATCTCCATCCGTATGAAATTAATTTAATTATAACAATTATGTATAACTCCGATTCAAATTCAATATTTTTAAACGCCGAGCAGATTAGCTCGGTTTCATAACTAGCCGTGCGAATTTCTGGATCTTATACATAGGTACGGCGAGAACAAATTTCAACTACATTTTTCTAGGAGAGAGAAAAAGAGAGAGAGCCATTCTCCGTTAAACAATTTCGAACACCATTACGACATTGCTCCAGTACACACGGCAACTCCTTTTTTATTAATACAAGCGTTCTCGAGATCCCCATAATACACCTCTGTGACTTTCCAAGATTTGGAATATTCTAAGGAAAATGCAAATATCGCTCCGAAGTTTGGCCAAGGAGATAGAAGACGCATACGCTCCGCCTATACGTGTCTCCCCGGCCGTGTCATACGTATCCGGCTTGTTTGCATTCCGTATTCGGCCTGTCTATAGGGAAATTGCGGTGTTCATCGAAATCCATGAACACGCCTGTGCCCTCTGATCGTTCTCGTTTGTTCGGTGTGCTACCGTTTCATTAACCCTTTCGATCTTGACCGGCTTGAGGACTTACATTTGACTAACAGGTTCAACCTACGTGGCTTTGGCTCTAGTAAATTGCTCGCTAAATTAAATTAAAGCCAACTTTATGAAGCCGGTATCTCTCCGAGTAACCGTCGTTTCATTGCGCCTGAAACACTACTTTAATAATCTTTCTTTCTGCTGGAATTGGAAGCTACGTAATGATATGATCAATTGGCATCGTATGACACAACTTTTCCTTTAAGTAGAATGTTTGTTTCTGAGAAAAGTTATGGTTAAAGAATAGGACAGTAAATCGAGTATAAGAGAATAACAGATCTTCTTCGCGATATCATGCGAAGAATGGTACGAAACTTTCCATTATTTTCGTGGAATCGATCTTATCAAACGTTTAAAATATCGTATTGACATTAAATTGTCAATTTAGTCGTTTGCATCGTTTTTCTTGTAATAGATAAATATTTCCGTAGGTTGGCTGGCTGAAAGTGGATACTAAGGCGATCCAGGCGATCCACGATCACGTAATAACTCACAATAACAGGGTCTCCGTATCTCATAGCGATCATACTACGTGGAATCTTCACATAAAGAACGTACAAAAGGAAGACGAGGGACTCTACATGTGTCAGATTAATACAGATCCGATGAAAAGCCAGGTAACCTTATCATTTCATTTCTTTGAAATTCTTCTAGTGCGATTGTGTATAATAGTAACAAAAGTTTCAACTAAATTATGTAAACTATTATGTAAAGTACTCGCTCAGAGGATGAACTAAAAATAGATAAAAGTGATAGTTCAAGAAACTAGTTAATTGGGAATGTCGAATTTCGGACATTTGCTTAAATATTTAACTATGCAGGTTTTTCCTATGCAAGAAACGGGTTATTTATAAAATTTAAGCACAAATCGCTATCAGACACAATTAATTGGTTGCTATTTTGGGCATTGCCATTAACTAAGTGATTGAAATCAGAACTTTCTGCGATTTTGCGCGCAGTTTAACCGATAAGATGAATCGTGATAAGCCGAGAAACTTGGTGAAATAATTAATTGGAAATCTACATTATTTGGAACAGTAAAGTTCTAGGATGCATGTCGATTGTAGGGCACGTCAATTCCAGTCAGGCGTACGCCGCTACACGCCTTCCCGATACGATCTTTTACACTTTACACGATACCTTTGCTGTGACTGATTGAATTTGCATACTTTAATTTATCAATACGCAATTCGCATACGAACGAATATATATATTATATATTTATACATTCTCATAAATATAATGTGTCGAACTGTTAAAATGATCTGCAAACTAATAAATAATCGTTATCATTATCTTAGTGAACCTTTAAATGGCATATAATTCTCATGTAATTCTGACTACGATGCAGTATTAGTTGAATTTGTAACTAATCAAGTGTACGGTGATACGTACATTCTCATATTTCCGGCAGTTCTTAATGATTTTTATGATTAGTTCCGTGGTGGAAACGTATAGCAGCTACGCTATTATTATCCAAAATATGAAAATTTGGGAACGGAGACGAGAGTGGAGACGGAGAGTTATTAGTTACCTACGATGTTACAATCTTTGCAAGTATTGAAGGTATACCTCTAAAAGCTCCAGAAGCCTGGCATACCAGAAAATCTTACAAGCTGTTTCACCTAGTTCAGGAACTCTCGCTTATGAACACCTTGGAAATAACACTTAAGCTTCGATCACTTTAACCGTAGCAAAGGGCAAACTTTTTTAAATGCTACTTAATCACGTGTATTTATATTGTTATTAACAAAAAATTTATTATAAACCTTTTATCAGTATTCTTTATTTAAAAAGGTCTCAGTTAATTCTTTTTTTCTTATACTTAACGTTGATACAATCTTTTCTAATAATTTGAACAGAACATGAGTTATTTCAGAATTTGCAGAATTGTAGAACTTGTTTCCAAAAAGTTAAATTCCCTTATCAACGATCAATGACATGCGATGATTACGCAGCAATCTAAATGCATAGAATTTGTATTTTGCATAAAATAAGATTTCTATTTTTACCCATTCCACCAACTTAGTCTCTTTTAGAAGCGTAGAAGGTAAAGAACCTTACATAAAATTGTCGAGTAGCCAGACGACCCATTTCCTTTCCACGTTAAAAGTTTCAACGTATTCACGAACACAGAATTCACGGTGGAATAAAATTTCGCTCTTGAAAAAAAGGGATATAATGCATTTTCGATACCAATAAAGCCAGTAAAAATTAGGCCTCTTATGTAATTGAGAAATGACTGTCGCATCCTATTTAAGCAGTCATGATGTTTTTGAAAAGTACAATTCAGAGGAATCTTTTTCATAACTTTTATTGATCTTTCTAATATTTTCCAAATTCTTTGACGCGTTAGATTAATAAACGTTCTGTAAAAGTGTAGTATCATGGAAATATTGTCTAAGAAAAATTCGACAAAATATATAGCATAAGTGCCGACAGGCCGAAAGGATCAGGAAACTCCACTGGGCCATGCAACCCATCAATACGGCCTCGGCCCTTGTGTCAAATAGTTACTCGGAAGAAGGCGTACGTGACTACGATCGCAAATAGTTACGGAACACGTGCGTGGTGGAGATATGAAAGACGACAAAGGGATATTTGAGAGAGAAAGTCGATTAATCGTCAGTCGTTAATTGAGAGTCCAGTTGCGAGTAGTTGAGAGTGAGTTGCGAGTCGTCAGCCGAGTTGAGAGTTAGTTGCGAGCGAGTTGAGATGACTACGAGTGTCTTGTAGGTAACATAAAATGATTTTTAATATTTTAATATTTTAATATTTTAATTTAATATTTTTTCCTTGGCTTATCGGGACAAGTATCGCAATAATAAGTTCTTCCGTGTCTTTCTCCTGCTTTATTTCGGTAAGAACACATCTTACAATCCTTTTTTGTTCCTGCTACAATACACGGAGCTTTCCATTTAACCGAATTTCATCACAACTAGCAGTCGACGTCGATGCTCGATTTCGCGGTTGATGATGGTTGAACGCCGTCCATGAACTTGATATAATTTATAATTTCATCTTAGAGTAACACTTCACACTTTTCAACAAACAATATAAGGAGTTAAGGAATCTATTTACGAACCAATATACTGCGCTCTCATTGGAGAAGTCGAAATCTAGCATAAATGGGGACTGGTGATTCTCACTCTCCATTCGAGTTGCCACACGGAACACCGTGGTGACTCAGAGTCGCCTCTCGAGCGTTAAGGGTTAATTGTTAGTTGTGAGTTGTGAATTATCAATTTAGTTGTATTAGTTATATTAGTTATATTACATTACTGCATTAAGTTCGTATTAAATAATCATCGTTTCCTGTTTAATACATTGTAAATAATCCATCTATCAATAAATTTATCATACAAAACAGAAATCATTAGAAAACCCTAATTTCTACAATTCTGATGATAAAAATATAAATACTATAAAAGTGACCTCGATTATCCATTATTAAAATTACAATGTATCTACTTCTTAATTAATATTTACATTAAATACATTATTATATTTTAGATTCTGGTAAAATATAATATGTCGATATTTTGTAATAATAAAATTTCTATAAGTGTTTCAATATTATGTTAGAGAAGTTTACTGTGAGTATAGACGCAACTTTCATTTGAATTGCTTCACTATTAAATATGGTTGGGAGGTCTTTATTTTAAGGCACTGCAAACTACACGAATTTGTTAAAACACATTTTTTAAAATAGCGTTAGTTTTCTTGATATAGACATTTTCGTAATAAAACTTTTATGTTAATTTACAAATACTCCAAGATCTCCAATTTCCCCTTAACCTCCTATTGTTGTTACAAAACTTTTCTTTTATGAGCTACTTTTCTCATTGGAGGTGCTTATGAAAGTAAGGTGCTACCACCAGAAATGTCGTGCCCGCCAAAATTCAACAAAGATTTGGGGATGCAAGTAGATCCCGGAGTGTTCAACTGTATCGAATGGAAAGAGAGAGAGAGAGAGAGAGAGAAAGAGAGAGAGAGGGAAAGAGAGGGAGAATCGCATATCCAAAAATACAAAGTCAACTTCGAATTAGTGCCTTACAAAAATTTATTACCACATAGGAAAACTCACAAATAAAGCCGCAGTGAATGTATTCTAAAATGGAATTTAATATCGTGATAATTAATATTCTTTATAACATTAATGACGAATCATTACTTAGATTATTTTTCTTATGTATTGTGAACTATCTTGAATATTTTTTTAATTAAACTAGTTAAAGAAATATCGCTCTAGATTAAAATTTTATTCATACCCTGATTCGTTCTATATAATCATTTGCCTTTCAACATTTTTCAATAATTATTTACAAAACGGTTGATTTCAAAGGCCTTGAAATATGTTGTCAAGGTTAACATTCTGAACAGTTTTTCCCCCATACATGTTATTGTCGCCGAGCATTAATTCCGAAATATTCGCAAAAAACTTATATAAAACTTATATAATATTATATATAAATATTATAAATATTATATATATTATTATATATTATATATATGTAAAAAATTTAATATTATAATTATGAAGGATTGTCTATCATAATGCTACACATATGTTTAGTTGTTAATATTTTACGGAAACAAAAAATTTAATTATTTTATTTATTAAAATTTTACTTTCAATATTAATAGTTTTTCGACATAAGTAAGTCAATCAACTACCCCTATTGTCCTAACCGAAATAGGGGAACGATTGTTTCGCGGTGTCGATTATCGAAATCGTAGCGAGAATTTACACCTCTCGCTGACGCGCTTCTTCGCGATCGCTTCTCTCCGCGATCGGTCGAAGAAGCATTTCTCATCGTAGAGAAAATTTATGCGAGGATTGTTAACCAGCGCAATAATGTTCGACGCCACCTGATGGGTCGACTGCTACGTATTGTATTGTAGTGTACTGTTAAGTAATGGAAAGCCGCGCTACGCATTGGCAACATCGGCGTCGGCGTCGGCATCGCATCGAGCGTGGCTCGTACGCCCCTTGCTAGCACAGCTTTACAACCCCATGATATGTTGCTTCAGCTTCTACTGCAACGAGGTTTAAGGAAAGTGAAATACAGCCAGGATTTAGAACTTCTTACCGTTACTCAGTCCCGCTCGCGAATAGAGTAATGCGCATGTATATACAATAATTTAGATTCCGTAAGAAAGGGCTTGATGTGTCGTGCAGCTGTTAAGCTTATCATTAACATTAAGTTTCGGCTGGTTTCGATGCGTATCTGAAAATATGTCTAGAAATATGTTACACGAAGATAAGGAGCAGCAGTCCTCCGATACAATTCTACGCTCGATCTCCGCGTCTAATTTTATGTATTCACATCGAAAGAGTTCATCGGGGATTTTATCGACGTGCGTTCAAATCTTTTATTCTAGAGGTCTGTTAGTTTGAAAAACTTGATTGGAATAAGAGAGAAATTGCTAATATCGTGTAATTCCAACGAAAATCCTGTTCCGAATTAAAAATATCTTGTTAGAAAGATGTGTTCGCTCGCGATTTTTTATTTCTTTCAACGTGCATAAAACTCACCTCTTTCCATTTGCTCGTGGATTAATTAATCGACACATGATATAAAATATGCGACAATTATATCGGCTAGATACGGTATTTATAACAAACATTCATCGTTATATTTTCAGCTTTACCGACTTTTCCCCGAAACAGTAACATATTATTATTACTGAACACGAAGCTTGTTTGTGCATTGCTAATACGCTCGACATTCGATATTAAATGAAATGAAACATTTTCGATGAGATTTTCATAATAAGTCAAAATTAACAATCGTTGTTTTTTTTACAGAAAAGAATGTTTCTCCGAGCTTTAAATTTTTCTATTAGTAAAATGAATATCAGCAGCGTGATGAATGAATAAAATTAACTGGTACGAGATAATATTATATCTTTCCAGACAGGTATGTTGTCGGTCGTCGTTCCACCGGATTTTATTCCCGAAGAGACATCAAGCGACGTCATGGTACGTGAAGGAGGACAGGTAAATTGATACCTAATCAATCTGTCTAATTAAATTTAGTCGAGAAATACGATACGCGTACATTTAACTCGCACTTAATCGTAGTAGCAACAGTTCATAAAGTTAGTTCTCGCGTAAAGAAACATACATGATGTTTTTTTTTGAGTTATGAAAGGAGGAAAGAGGAATCCTACGAATATTGCTAAAAAATTTTAATAACCTGTTGCGTGTTTACATATTATAGAAATATGCATATTCGACACATTTCTTGTACGTAACGTATAAACATTTTCTTTTCTCCAGTTTTTTTTATGAAGACTGATACTGCGACGCATGAAATATTTTTTTCTTCGAGTATCACAAGTCGACAAAGTACCTTTCAAAATCCTGTACATGATACTTCTACTATACGAAGGGAAAATTGCTCTACGATTCGACGGAGAATAGGTCAACGTAAAAAAAGAAAGTACACAAAGAGAGTAGAAAGTAAACAAAGTACACGAATTAAAATAAAAAAAATATATAAAAGAATATGAATACTATCGCCTTGCTCAATTTTATAACAATATCGTGTTTGGGCTCATTTTAATCAGAAAGATTTCACCAATGTGTTAATGAAATTTTTATTAACACAAAATTTAAGGCAGTAAAGTTCCATTGTTGCATTATTGTTGTTTCACCGATATTTTTATTAGTATTGTTAGGAAATTTACAGTACAGTAGGAAATTTATTGGTCCCTAAGATGGTGGGAAAATTTAATTTTATCGCATGACATATTTTTGCTGTAAAGTCTCGTGACAGCGAAGCACTGTGTATTATAAATTTAAACTACTTATAGTTTTCTTCAACATTGTTCATCTTGAATGATGAATCTGCAATTTCATCGACAAAGAATTTAAAATACTTCGAAACGTATTTTACCTAATAAAATAAAACAATTATTAAATTGTGCGTGATTATTAGATTATTAGATTATTAGATAATGAACAATATTCAAGATGAAACTATAAATTTCTCTGGTTATCGAATTTGCAACGAAACGATTTTCAACGATAATTAACAATTGTGTGTGTGAATATAATTTCATACAAAAGTTTCATAAATTTTCATTTCATAATAGCTGACGTCATTAAAATTTTGAAATCCATCGAGACGTTCTCCGTCGTCCGAAAATTTGTCATTTTAGAATTATATTATCGCCTCTGTTTTCCTTTTTCTTATAAATTTTCGAAATTTCTCGATATAAATTATAATGTACGCTATGCATTTATCTGTGTGAATTTTTGTAGAATAAAATTTTAAATGAAAATGTAAGAATCAGAGGAAGTCGAACAGAAAAAAAGATAATTTTTCGTAAATCCTATAAAAACAGTGATTGTAAAGCACATAGCATTTTTAACTGTTTCTACTCGTTGAATACTAGTCTCATCTATCGAATAATCAATCTACCTTGCGAAATATCGAGCAACATTTCAACAAATTCCAAACATATTTAATTTTTCCAAACATATTTATACGTGATCCGGCCTTATTCCGCGGTCAGCAATAACGAAGTCTCTTTATAATTTTGGCTTCATAACATGTACAGGTGAAGCTAACGTGCCGTGCAAGAGGCGTACCTCTACCTAGCATATCGTGGCGTAGAGAAGACGGAAGGAACATTCTAATTCGAAAACCATTTGCAGGAAGCGCCTTAAACCAGAAGTCTCATGGTGAGATTTAATATAGATGACGCTTCAACCGTTTCGCCGATATACGGCGATATATGTCGCGACGGACTCACCCGAAACTGCCTACAAGGGACGTATAACTTTCTAGAAAACGTTAAGTAACGTTTTGTGTAACGCCTTAAGGAATCAATAGAAGCCTCGATTTTACGGGTCACGTTAACGATTTACCCACGAAATTGGTTTATCTTTACACATGAGCACGTTCGTAGACAATTTCGAGCTATCCGTATCGTCGATTTACTACAAACGTTGTATCGCTAGTATTATTTTATTATACAGTATTATTTTATAACTTGTATTATTCCCATAATAGTATCACTGTACAGACTGAAACACATACCTGCAACTGAATATCTATTTTCGAAAATATTGGGCTGTTCGGAAAGTTCGTGCCCATTTTCGGTTAGGTGGCATTAGAGCAAGTCTGAGTATATCAGAAGATTGAAAACAAATGACATGTGTACATATTATAAAAGATGATATTTCGGGCATCTTTGAAAAAAAGTTTGGTTAAGATATATTAATTTTTGTTAGTTTTATATACTTTTAAATGTGGAAGCAACCAAAGTACATTATAGACATTTGATGCTTTCCTTTTACTAGAGATGCAAAAATGTCACACAAGCAGCAAAGACAGAAGCTGTTGGATCTTAGTTGGGATGTGTACCCCATGCACCGTATTCACCAAACATTGCACCCTCAAATTTTCACCTATTTAGGTCATTACAAAATTCCCTTAATGGCTAAAACTTTAGCTTTTTGGTCGACATTAAAAATCATATTGAAAAGGTTTTCGCCGAAAAACCTGGGAGGTTTGGAAGAATGGGATATTCAAGTTACGTAAAAGATGAAAAAAGGTTGTGGAACAAAATGACAGTTATATAATTCGAATGTAAATCGAAATTTAAATGTGCTGCGTTTGAAGTTTCCTTAAACATCGGGACGAACTTTCCAGACAACCCGGATATTTTGGTTTTATTTCCTTTATTCTACGTTATATTCGTACGTATAATTCAGGTTCTAACTAGTTTAACTGCCCTAATCACTAATTGTAACGACAATTAAGATCGTGACTCGCATTAGCGTTTAAACACCATGGTACTCCAGATGTTATTGCTATATGTACATTTATTACACATTAGCGTCGAAATTAAACAAAAAGTGGAAAAAAAGAGAAAAGAGATTCTCTCGGAATAATCCGCTTTTTAACAATATCACCGGCTATTCATACAACTGTATTACGCTCTTGAAACGTTGGCGTGGCGTAGCATCACAACACGCCGGTGAAAACGATCAGTAGATAGAAATCGCGAAATACTTGATCGTGAAATGTCGCATCACATCGCATAGCATCGGTCGGAGTTATACTCCTCATTGTCTCTTTACACTCTACGTCGATGGTTCGACCTAAACGACGCATTTAATTATTCGCTTCGTCATGATATTACTTAATAGCAAGCGAGTTATAACGCCCTGTCGAGCATGCTGTGGCAATGTATGCGAGTGCAACCCTTGCGACGCGACACGTGCTAAGTGCAATGGCCCTTAGCTGTGCGCAAACGGGATAACTTATTATTGGTCTACAATACCAATAATTATTGGGTATCGAGGGAGAAACGTTGCCAACCCAACTACGAGGTCGGCAACTTCATCTATTGTAAGACGTTACTTCGATTTCATGTACGCGCCTATGAATAAACGGTAAGATAACGAGACGCTGATTTCAAATAAACTAATTATTAGACTGTGGTGTTTATGCATCTGTAGGAAATTTAAACGTGAATTATTTGATATTTTTCTTGCTTTCATCTTGATTCGAACGCGAAATGTCATGTTATCGTGATGTCAGAAATCACTAGTCAATGTCAGTAGGATGCATCTTTCATAAAGACGAGCTTCAATTTTTTCACCATCTTTCACAAAATTTGTTAAATATTTTATGATCTCTACCATATTTTAGATATAATTTTATAATAGAAGGTGGCATTAAAATATAATACATGCTATGAAACCTGAATTACGTACGCGCTTAATTTATAAGAATTTATAAGAATATATAATATCGTCGTTCTAATAATAGCAATAACAGTATTCACTTTTGTCGTTGTCTTTATAATCGCATCATAATATCGTTATTGCGATACATTTAACGTTATTCATAGTTGCGAGGTTTCTTAAGTTATTTATCTTGTATTTCTATCTTTGACTAGTCATTCATTTTCAATTTTCAATTTGTTCAAGAAATCGTGGTTTCCTGACAAATCGCGGATATTATACTTTTGCAATTATCGATGTTACACCACGTAATACAGCTCACCGAGAGTTTGAACGGAACTCGATGATTTATATTCATTACAAACTCATTAATTAGCGATTTCCGTTGAAATGGATAATAAAAAAAATAAAGAGAAAAAAATATCAATATTAGTCGTCTTAACGTACTGTAGAATTGTGATGATATGATACTTAAGATTTGTAGAGAAATATTCTATTCGTTATGAGTTACAAAGACATATTATAAAATGCTTAACTCGATTTCTCGCTACAAAAAGACGTTTACTTTAGCGAAGAAATTTTATTACCGTAGCTAAATAAGGACTGCATCTTAAACGATATGGCATAACATTGTTTCCTTAATTAATCCTCACGGACAACAACTTAGACAGAGAGGAGAAACGACAGCCTCGAGCACCTTCGTCAATTTTAATAATGAAAATTTCTGCTTAACGACTGTAGATTTTAATAGCATTGCTAACAGAGATTTCTATTCTCCAGGTAGAATCCTGTAATTGTTGACGAAACTGTTATTTTCTGCTCTTATATAATTAAATGGGGAATTACGAGTTCTGTGAACCAATACCTTAAATATATCTCGAAATTTTAAGAAAATCAATATTTTCACAAGTTGTCCTATACCGTATATCCTTTATTGTTATGTATTGTAGAATACATTTTGTGTAACTTAATCTTTTTAAATTCTCCGTTGCACTTTACATTTTTTCCAAATATGTATTTTAACCTATTTTTTGTTCAAACACATTTGTAGGATTAACTAACTTTGTTAAAAGTAAGAACACGTCTTTTACGAAAAACGAAGAAAATATTTATTTTGCTTTTGTACATGTATATGTACGTATAACTTATTTAGTTGTACATATATAGCAGAAAATTTCGTAATATCGCATTAACAAAATCTTTATCGGTATTTATCTGGTTTAGCGACTTCAGTGAACGAGTACCATGGTGAAGAGCTAAAACTAATAAAGATTTCGAGGAACGAAATGGGAGTTTACCTGTGCATCGCTATCAACGGTGTGCCACCAGCGGTCAGCAAACGTATTTCTATCAATGTTCATTGTGAGTAGTAGTGACTATCCTGGCCGATAATAATTTATCAATCTCTTTCGAAACGAACAACGAAAAACACACTAGCATTCTACCTCTACAAATCCTATTTGGAATTCTGTTTCACAGTCTCGCCGGTAATTCGTGTGCCTAATCAATTGGTAGGTGCTCCCCTGGGTACAGATGTGGCCTTGGAATGTTTTGTCGAGGCTTCGCCCAAGTCGATTAATTATTGGGTCAAGGATAACGGTAATAACTTTCTGCTAGCTATATGTCCTTGTAGTTTGATGTGATTTTGTAAAAGTCTTACCACACAGTATTCCGCGCTCTCTATAGTTTGCATCGCTTTTCGTAGACACCCTTCCTGTTTATTTTCTACATTTTTAACTATAAACATATAATAACCTTAATTTGCTCCTTTTTATTTCTCATAAGAAAAAGGAATCATTGCTTGAAAAATTCAGTGTAAATAATTTCTAGTACGATAATTCTTCTACTAATACAATATGTAGATTATTTGTGCAACATTTTAGTATGTTACATTCTTTATATTGCTGAAAAGAAGAACAGGAATGCAGACCCAATTGGATATTTAATAGACTCAACATGATTATAAATATAAGCACGCATATTAATCGAAAAGGCCAAAAGCGTTACATTGTCACATACACGTATGTACAAATAAAACAATATAGCAACGCATGACGGCAAACAATAAAGAGCAATATCTTCCTTGCCCCTATGCTGTCGCGCGAGACTTCTTTCCAACAATGATGATAGACATTCTCTTTCTGTAGGTTTATCATTTTTTAAATAAAATCGATTTATTTGCCATATTATTTTATTATTTTGGTAGTTTCATCACATCGAATTAGTATCATTTAGAACAATATTAAAATATTTCATAGCCCAACCATAATATCTACACGATAAATTATATTATACATTATATGTACTTATGAAATTGGATAAAATCATTCATCTGTCGTCACAAAGTAATTATCGTAAAACAAAACCGGATTAAATATTTAACGACATCTCGTTATGTGCGACTACGTTCATTACTCATCGATGAATGTGAACGCTACGTACATATGTACGCATATACATTGTATCTAACATTTATCAAATTATGTTGAAACAGTAGTCGAACACCCCATAGAACTCGGTGCTCTATACCGATCGGTTTACATACCTGATCTATTTCAAACAGGTAGACAACTTCTAAGAAGCTAAAAGATGCTGTCTGTCAGAAATAATTATTCAAATAATTATTCGTACTTCGAAATTACTTCTCGAGAAAAAAAGGATAGCTTCGTTAATTAAGGGGATTAACTCGCACAATTAAAACGAATAGGCCAGTCACAATTTTTTTTTTTATTTTACTCTGCGTTTTACAATTTGTCCAACGGGACATTTAGTAAATTTTTATAACTTTGTTGCTAAATAACACGTGGATGGTTACTCCCAGCGGGATACCATCTTCCAGTTTGTCTATGTTATTTCTTTAGTGAGATCAGTGGGATGCTTTTTTATTAGTCTTCTTTCTATATAAGTTTTGCTCGTTTCAGTAGCCAGCAGGTTTGGGTGTCTTGTCATTCTTTCCTTGTATTTTCTTGCGTATCTACCGATTTCTTCCTTAGCCATTGGTATTTCTGGATCTTTGCGTAGGTCCTCCTTTCTGATATACTATGGGGCGTTGACTATTGTTCTGAGTATCTTTGCTTGTAACGACTCCAGTTTATTCATATGGCTCATTGCTGCTGTCCCCCATAGTGGTATTCCGTACGTCCCAATTGGTTTTATTATCGTTTTGTAAATTTTTAATTTATTTTCTGTGCTGAGTTTAGAGTTTCGACTAGTTAGCCATTATGATCTATGCTGGTTTCCATAGTGTAGAAAAGTATGGAATTCTTAAAATTGCATTGAATATTATCGTTATTAGTCGTATTGCTTTTGGGGGAAGGTTTTTCGAGATTTTACCGTTAATTAAGTAGATTCCTGGTAGTTTATTGTTTCTTGTTTTCTTCATTATGATTCTAATTTTTTATGCTGTTGTTCTAGGTATGGTGTAGTGCTTGTCAGTTGAGGTACTAGTAAGTCACATTTTATTTTTCTTCTGAGACGTACCTGCGTAGGAAAAAAACAGAGAAACGCATCTACTCTTTCCTTAAAAAGTTTAACATTTCCGTGTAGAAGTTAGCAAAAACGTACAGACAAACGCAGAAATGAATTACACTCGGCCGTTTGCAAATATATTCTCCGAGCAGTTCATAACCCTGTATGGGCGACAGACATACTTTCGCTTTAGCGCAATTCCTGCGGAGCAGCTCGTTCCAATGCATTCGTATGTAATTTTCAGCTTGCACGGAGAATCCGGTGTCCCCTTTTTCTTTATCTTACTTATGCATATATACATTTGTATAAATATACACATACGTGTGTGCGCGAACGTGCGTATGCATATACTGGAACGTTTAAATTGTAATATGGAGACTCGGGGCGCGTTTAAAGAAGTGAATTTTCGCATACTTTCATACGTCGTTTCGTATTCCTTTCGTTCGTTCGTAATATTCTCAGGTGACGTCATATACTATATATCTATATCTATACTACATATGTATATATATACCATACATACGGAAATACGCATTTTATACTCATGCATAGAATATGTGCCACTTACGACCACGGTTTCTTCTGTAGTGAAAATTGCTTTCAAATTTATTGATGCTAGCTGTAGTAATAACTTTCTACTTTTCGGATGCGTATTAACCCAGCAGTTATCGTTATTGTTCTTAAATTCCAAACTTTTAAAGCTCTCTTCTTTATTACTTTATTACTTTATATGCAGCTCAAATGTCACGTCATTGACAAATGACAAAGTAAAACAATAATTTCATGTTCGGTATAACTCTTTGTTGCGAATGAAAACGTTAACAGAACGTACTGTTGAGAATTCATATCGATTGCCATTGATATTCGCACAGTTTTTTTTTTCAATGAGTTATATCGTAAATAGAAATAAACCTCAAGATAGATTTCATGTAGACGATGAGCGATAAAGACCCGACAATGATACGGAGAATTAATATGTCACAGGTTCTGAAAACAGTAACAGGATAGCCACGTTTGACAAACATCTTGCATGCTACAGCTATCGAAACAATAACGAAATAGTTTCACAGGTGATAACTCCTCCAGAGGAACAAAACCTTAGTATTTAAACCTTCCCAAATCAGCACTCGACACACTTTTATTGCGACATTCTGAACTGTTACTCTGTTGGATTCGTATAATAAAATAGACTATTACGTGCAAAAGTCCGATTTTCTCACCTTGCTTGCTAATTACTGTGAAATAATTCCAGCGACGCGATTTCTTGCGTCTTCGACGTGACACGTACATAGACTATAGTGCATGGTATCTGTTTTGTTACGCATTGCTACAATCTCTCAGGAAGAATCGCGAGAGTTATCTCATTCTTATTCTCTTGTTTATATGGATTTTATTGATATATGTCAGATTAATAGGTTTATTTATCATATTGTATATGCATAATCTATAATGAATGAAGATATGCGATATACAGACTGCATCGCATGCGATCCGTTAGCATGTCCCTGTTAACATTCCTACGATATGATTACGATACTACGATTGCTATGAGTAAAATATCTTCTTCAGAATAAAATCATAATTACATGCAATATAAAAATTGTTTCCATAGCGATGATAATATCGAGCCAACAACATAACGTGCAGACGATTGAAAAATCGAGGTTCGAGATCCGAATGGTGTTAACAATTCGCAATTTACAAAAAGACAACGTGGGTACTTACAAGTGTGTGGCCAAAAATTCTCTTGGTGACGTTGAGAGCACTATTCGATTGTATGGTAAGTATAATTTAGAATTACATACACATCTCCAACCAGTTTTGTAAATAGTTATAATTTCGTATACACGTATTAATTATTTATATTGTATCATTCTTTTATCGCCATTTTTTAGATGCCGTTCTTTGCCTTTTTTATACTTGCTTTTACTTACCTTTATCGTTTTCAAATTTTTAACTTAACAAAAAACGCGCTAATGTGCGTTAATGTGCGATAATGTGCGAAAATATCCCTTTTTGAAATTATGGCACTAGCCGCGGTTCGATCGCTTATGGCATGGCTTTTGTATTCCTCTTGATAGTAGTAATTCTACCATCAATAAATCATGAAATGTAGCTGCGCATATACTGCATACATATATGAAAGTAAATTAAATTTATAAAATAAAAGCTATGTATTTTCAAGAAAAGTAAATGAATGTAAGAAAGTACCTAATCACGAACCGAAAACTAGCGACACAACAATAGCGACTATGGTCGTCGATCTGACGATAAGTAACGAGACAAGATGAATAATTGGCTACATTTGAAAACATATGGGACCAGCTGAAAGAATCATCAAGCATCAAACAGAATAGAACTTAATCGCCGGGTAAACGAATCTTTGCGGAAAATCCAAATGGAAACTGTTCTTGCCCAGCTGCATCTTGGATAAAAGACTAATCGCAGTGTGATAAAAATAAAAAGTCATATCGCTCGTCTCAAACACGCTCGCGTTTACAAGCACTTCTTTGCCACGGAATCCTTCAGAGGATTTTCCCTCTGACAGCGTTCGACTTCTTTCTGTCAATCCTCATTTTTTTTATATAGGATCCTGGGGATCTTCGGTACACTTCGATTCAAGGATCTCGCACGGCCGTGTCCTTCATAAATCGTCACGAAGGCCTCTCACGTTTTAGGAATCAATGTTGTTCCGTAATACAGGGATTTACTTCCTACTTTTCGTAGCACACAGCGTGTAGGTTTTCCTTTCTCATGAGAACATCGCCGATGATTCACCGCCATCATTTTTAATGCGTAAACTTGTTATTCAATATGAGCAGAATAACTTCAATTAGAGTAGAAACATTTTAATTAGTTAAAGTTTCTTTAAGAATTTCATCCAGCTAGAGCTAAAGCATTTTCTTCTTGCCAGCTCTATCTAAAATTTCGGTTCTCTCTGTAATTAATCAACTGCAAAATTATTTTACTTATCCACGGTCAAACTTTATATCGATCTTGTTTTTAATTTTCGCATGAAAATTACTGATTTCTTCCTGCAGTTATTTTCGTCAATGAAACGAATGCCTCTAAATAACAACAAATCGGTGGATTTTTATTATTGATTGAAATATTGCAAACAAATTCAATATTTGATTACTTCAGTTATCGGTCACGTTAAAGAAAAAGAAATTTTTTATACGCTACTTACGTGCATCGAATATTAAGCTCATTAATAATAAATCTATCAAAACCTCCTTATTAATTAGTATTAGCTGAAAACATAAATTTGTCATTTGAGGACAGATAAATTTTATTCCATCTGACAAACTTCCACTGCCTAAATTATTAAAAAAAAAGTCTACCAGAACAGTCGATTCTAAAATTTTAGGTTTTTACGTTTGATAGAATTCGGAGGAGGGTAACACTACTTCTCTCTTTCAACATTATTTTATAAAAAGGTAACAAATGTGGGATGACTGTTCTCTCATCTATTTCAGAAATTTCAGGGCCTACGAAAGCTCAAACAGCCGCTCGGCCATCTTTTTACGACGAAGAGGATGAAACCGTTTATGGTTCGGCAGAAACTGAGAAAATGGAAAACAAGATTCTATCTGCGGATAACACGATCAATGGGCACGTAGAGTATCCATCGGTTGCAACTTCAATGCCGACCGTAAGGATCGGTAAGAAGAGGCAAACAATCAGCGCGAATTCCAACGCGGATCATCGTCGACGAGCCTCCGATCTCCTTATCGTCCTAATGCTCATCATCGGTCGTCAGAAATGTCAGTAAACAAAATGTCTGATAAAGGTTTGGAAAATCTGCTGCTATTATACATACATCCAAATCGTAACAATTCGTAAGAAAGGATCGATGTACGGCCCGTTTTATTTATCGGTTAATTCTATACAGATCGAGCCTGTATTCATTTTCTTTGGAAAATTATTCTTACATTGTATTTTTTACGATCAGAGGGCAAAGACGAATTAATTTTAACATACTGGTGAAACAATGAAAGGTTTCGATCAAAAGGAGAGTATACATGCTGTAACGTATAGAAACCAGATTTCGAAACTATGAGGTTGTGAATAAGAATTTTTTGAGGAATGAGACGAATTATCTCCTCAAAAGGAATCTCCTATAAAGGAAAGGAGGTATTAGTACCAATAGCACAAGCTTCATTTATCGAATGATTAATCGTTTCGAAATTATGACTTAAGTTATAATAAAAATACGTATTTTTTAATTGAAAAATGCATTGTATGTATACTGTATATCGCTTGAAATTTCTATCGCGAGATTTATAATAATATCTCTTTTTAAAGTAAAAATATTTTAAATCTTTTGTAATTATTTTTAAAAGTAAGGTAATAATTTTATTGTGGTGTTATAAAATCCTAAAGACTATATCAACAAAAACCGTGTAACTGATGCTTGACAAATTATTTCTGAAATATCATCATAATTGAACTATATTTTTTTAATCAATAGTCCACACATGCTTATGTAGCCCACATATATTTCTACGTAAGTAAACTTTAGTGTAAAAGGATGCGTCCTGTATCCTAAAATTGAAAGGATCACATTTTTTCCGTTTCTTTCCTTTCTTTTTTTTTTGAGTTAAATATTCTATTCATACTCATTCAATATTCACACTAATTCATTCAACTCAAAAAAACAAGTGTACTTATCCTAAAGTACTGCGCAATGGAAACCGTTGTCCTAAGATCCACACTTTAATATGCGCGGATCTTCGAAATCTGTTAAAATTTACATTTTAGATAAAAATCTGAAAATTTGAAAATTTCTAAAAATACATCTCCTACAAAAGAAGATTCCTGAAGCCAAGAAAAGATATTTTCTGTTGTAAAATGATATGTATGCCGTTTTACTTTTACGTGACTAATAGTTGACGAACGGTTCACAGAACTCGTATTTTTACGTGACTACCATAATGTGTTCTATCCTATAAATTGGGGCTTGCCTTTTGTTCTGTAAGATTGTTATCGCTCCAACGTTCCTTAACACGAACAGGTGGTGAAATTGCACTACTCCCCCCCCCCTTTCATTCTATAGCTATTTCAGGATATTCCAGATATTCCAGGATAAATGCAAAGGTGGATAATCTAACTTGAGCATATATACATATAAATATAGCTCATATATGTATGTATATCTGTATTACATAGGTACGTAATAAAGAAAACGAGAAATGTGATTTGCGAGCATATGACGAAACAGGATATTGATGCTTCACTTCGAATTAAAAATAAACGAATAAAATATTTATATTATCAAAATCATTCTTGCTGTATGAGAATATGTTAGTTGTATCTGTCTAACATTGCCTGATTATTCGTATCAATATGTATTTTGTTTCGTTTACTCGCTGAGAGAAAAAATGTGACACTTTTACCCCTCTCTCTATAAGGTCTACTACGGGGAATGAAATCATAAATACACGATACGATTGCAGCGCGAATGTTCAATAAAATTATCGGATGTATGTAAGTTTCAATCCCGTTTCCTACCTAGACGCATAATTTTATAAAAGAATATCTAGAATATTTTTAATTTATAAATTTTGATACGATTTAATAGATGCAAATTTCTTTCCTAGAAATTTCCCTTCTTTTGACAAATTAATACACGAAATTCGTAAAAGTTTAGTTTTCTAGAGTTGTTGAAATTGATCCGACTTAAATTCGATACATCTAATGAAAATCTTGCACCTTTAACAAATTTAGTTACAACTAATTGAAAGATTCACTTTGATTGCCTCTAGCGCTCTCCATTATCAATTCTCGCTATTCTGTGCTCTGATTAAAGTCAATATCAAATATAAATGGCTAATGGAAAAATTTGGAGTAATCCGATCCTATACGTTAATTCTGGAAGATGATCGAAAAAATATGAAATGACGAGAATAAGAAACTCAAGGAGGAACAATACAAAGAAGAGTAGAAGAAGGTAAAAAATACAAACCTGGCAACATTTAAAAATGGGCATACGCGTATGAGACACATACGTTATATTCGCGAATCAAACAGCCACGTGTGTACATACTTTTCAGTTTTAATGACAATAAATTTGAGTGACGTACATGTACATATTCTTCTACCATATACACACGTGCTTGCGCATGTACATGTGTATGCATACTGACACATCAGGCTAACTGAGATATCTCTATACAGTTACCCATTATTAATCAAATACCATTCGAAACAGAGTAACTTTTTTTAAAAATAGACCAAACTACTTGATATTTGTTGAGAAGTTGATAAAAGGATTAATTTACTAGATTACATGTAAATAAAATTTTGAAAAAATTACAATTGGTCGGAATGGCCAAATAGAAAGTAAAGATCGTCTTTTACACCTTTTTTATCTGGACGTCTAATGAAAATTTGAACAACACATTTTAAAGATTTATGGCAGTTAAATATTAGATGCTGAAAATTTTATGGAAATCGGTTGACGTTGAAACAAGTGACAGGCACAGGAAGATATAAAAATCTTTACATTTATTAGTTATAAAACGAAAGTCATGAAAAACTACGGTTCTTACAATTTTTAACAGTTTACAGCTCATAGCAATGTTAAAACGTTTACCAATTCTGACGAAATTTTCAACATGCATATAACTGGCATAAATCTTCAAAAATTTTCATTACAGGTCCAGATGGAAAAGGTTGTAAATAGTGAGCCTTTACTCGTTTTTTGCGATTTTGACCAACTGCAATTTTTTCAAAATCTTTTTTACCTTGCATCTAAGAAATTACTTCTTCTAATTTCTAAAAAAGGCACAAACCGTTTGGTCGAATTTTTAAAAAATTAGGCAGAACTTAAGGAAAGCTACTTTCTCTCCGATTTTATTTTTTAATATGTCGTAAAGTTCATTTTGAATAATTTTTTCCTGTACATATAACTGTCGGTTGGTCATAGTTTCCGAGATGTACGCAAAAAGCTATCGATATCGCCACAGAGAATTCTAATTCTAATTATAATTCTTTAATTATATATAATCGTTCATCGGTGGCAGCGTATGCGTTTCTATTAGTTGTCAACGACCGAATAGAATAATCTGAAAATTTAACATTTACTTCCTGTTTATCTAGATAAGCGAGGGTGTAGCGAGTTCGGATAAAGATTCGTGCACGACAGCATATGTGGAACTGTAAGAGATGCCTTTCACAATTCAACTAAGAATGAATAAAATTGCTTGTGGTAAACAAGAACGATTCTTCTATTTTGTGAAATGATATCACTTATTCATTCACCATTTCATTTTTATAATTAATTTTTTATTATTTTACGCAAACTCTGCTTATCGATTCACAGCTACAAGGGGAGAATCGCCACAGACGCAAAACCAATACATTAATAATATTATATAGTAGAACCGCTTCACTGGTAAATTTTTCTGCAAACTTTCATATCGGAAAGATGAATGAAAAGGTATGCATGTAAAATGAAAATGTAAAATGAAAATTTTCATTTGCGCTGCCGCGATTCGTTTGGAAACGAAAAGTTTTTTTCATTTTTGAAAATTTTTGTTCTTTATTTTACTTTGTGTTTTACAATTTGTTCGACGAAACATTTGATAAATATTGAGGAACTCGAGGTTTGTTTTTGCAAAAAATTAGGGTTTCCGTTTGTCGTTTGCTTACGTTAAAAACTAACAGTCAGTCGAGTGAAAGTAAGTCTTCTAAGTGATTTCTGTTTGATAGATTCACTGAATCGAATGTAATATCGACCAACAGAATTTCACGAAATTTCGTTTTTTAAATTCTCGGGTATTAATATTTCTTAGTCAAAATATATCGTGAAGAAGGTTCTTTTTATTTGACACTTGGTAATGTTTCAAAGCTCGACGCTATATTCATGCTTTTCTAGACGATTTTCTGCTACCAAGAATAATATTTATAAATGGATTTACATGAATTGCCGATCTGTTCTCAAGGGACCTGTTGATTAGTTGTGTGCTTGTTCGTCCTTTAAACTCTAAATGAAGAGATATCGCTAGCGCGTTCTGTTTTTTGTAAATGAGAGAGTCCTGTTTTTCCTAGGATATTTTAGTTGTATAGAAACAGGCAGTGACGGAGAACGAGCATGAAAGAGAAGGTATAGTCGTGATATTTTTATATTTTTGACTGTTGATAGCGTTCTCTCTTGTGTTCCCTTCTCTTAATCGCTTATTTATCGACGCGAGAAGCTCGGTTTAATCCCCTCATATTAGCAAGAAGAAGAGCGAGAGAAAGAAGGGTGAGAGAAAGAGGATGAGAACTTGTACAGTTAGTTGAGAATCATGCAATTGGGGATTAGAATGTGACAAGTTTAACGTTCGATTACGTCGTCGTCGAACGCTTCTGGCGTAACGTAATCCAACGTTCACACGCTTCTCTGTATGTACTTAATGCTAAATAAATGAACGTCCTCAGGTCTCCCGGCTCTTGATCTTCGAGAACTAAACTACGGACTGGTGCTATCAATAGTTTTTTTCTTTTCGTCGAGAGCTTGATATTTTTGAGATAGATACTTTTCAACTGTGCTTTTCTACTGTTAGAACTATTTACCTGTTTTAGAGTATTTTATAGTATAGGTAGTATTCCCTTAGAAGTATTATTGCTTGAGGAGGTTCCAAAAGCCCTTGGCCCAAAACGGTCATAGCTAACATCGGAACGTTGCCAGGGATTAGAAATACATATGTTAAGAAGAATTTTACGCCGATGATTGATAAATACTACGAGAAACGCTTTGCTTTTTAAAATTATAATTTTTCTTTTCTACCACTTAAGCTAAAATGATAACTACGGGGCGAGACGGAGATATTTAGAAATGATCCGTACATTTAGTTGAATTTTTTTTTGAGTTACAAATACCACACATTTAATGGTATTTACTTCTTCATATTATTTTATAAAAAATGATGCTTTTATTTTTATCGCGTATTGTTTGTTACTGTTGTTGTTGTTATACATGTCATTTCTAACAAGAATATTATATTACATTAGAATAAATTTATTCTTAAACTATTACTTTTTAAAGCTAAATGTCGATAACATAAATTGTTGTGTGAAGGAGAAAATGTTACAGAAAGGGTTTGTTTGTTACTCAGCGGTCGCGGAGAGACGCGATCATGACGATGCCCCTGATTTCGTTTGAGATAATAGGGGTGTTTGAATGATTGCGACACACATTTAACGTGAATATTAAATATATTTTCAACACTTTATACACTAATACACAACGTCGTAATTTTGGATCAACACACTGTCGACGTAAGACATTTGAGGATTCTGAACCGAGGTAAAAGAAAGACTGACTGACTGACCGTTCGCCTGTTGGCTTGCGTCTTTTTATAATGGGCGGACCCGATTCCTGGGTGTGTCCAGGAATCGGCGGAGGAAGCGGATTAGCAGCAAAAATTGACGTGGGAGAGGATGAGGAAACCCTTGGGAAAAATCAGACGGTCCCCGGTTGTGTCGAGGATGAGCAGTAACGCTAATTGTTTTATGGTATAATTTGGGAAATCTGCATCCGACCCACTTGACCGTTTAGGTGGTCAAGTCAATGGGGGGTAGAGTTCTTAAGTCTAGTGCTCGTCCCATTAAAAAGAGGGTCTCGCACATTTGCCAACCATCTTGACCGTCTTGGGGTGCCGCGGCGTGTGCTCTACGCCGTAACAGGGTTTTAGTATGATAATATTATTAGAGGCGTTTATATATATATATAAAATAGGCAGTCTAGTTTAGTTTCCGAGATATTTGCAAGAAGCTTCAGGTACCACACAGTGTATTTCTACCTACAGTTATACATTTGTGGGTGTTTGCTGGCCCCCAGCCACTTATCTTCTGTTTATAAACGAGAGTCAGGACGAGCTTAAAGGCCTCGTGCACAATGTAAATATGCGAGGCTGTAGAAATGTTTGGTACAACTTATAACTCAATTAAAAACGAGTATCATTGGGTTTGTATTTGGGGTAGATCACTCAATCCGGCCGCCGCGAGGCTAACAACTATTAATTATTTTCATAATTAATTTGTTATTATTTCGCGTAAGCGTTGCCGCTCGTATCGCGACGACCGAACTAAAAAGCCTAATACATTAATGATATTCATTTTTGAGTGAATTGTAATAGACATTTCTTGTAGCTTTGCATATGCACGTTGCACACGGATTTAAGTTCGCTTTGCCCTCGTTTCTAAACAGGAAGTAAGCGACCGGTGGTTGGCAAGCAATACTGACATATACGCTATCACAGATGCATAATTATAGGCACAAATATACTGTAGTAGTACCGGCAGTTTTTTGCGAACATCTCGAAAACTGAAGGAGACCGGCGGCTATAGGTATAGAAGAAAGTTGTTTAATATGTTTAATTTTACAACATATTCAAAACTCATCGACATCAGAGAGGATGAAACGTTTCTACAAGTTCACCTTATTCTGTTCTGTTCTAGCTTCTGTTGTTTATGAAGCAATTAATAATTGATTTGTTTTGTAATATTTGGCGTATCATTAGTAACATTGCAATATAGCATAATAACAATATTATTGGTTTGGGAAATTCCGAAGTGACACGATTATAAAATTGGAACGTTTTTGGTAACTGTTGATATTTGTGTATTTAGAGATAGGATCGTGATAGCTATTTACTTTATTAATTGGATTTATGTACCACACAAAATTGAACCAGAAAAACCTTTTATTGCACGGTTCTTACATACGTGAACTGATCAACTAGTGAAAAAAACAAAAGAGCATCTTAATACTATGATCGCATATAGAAGTCGCATCTAGTCACTATTTTTTGTGACTAGTGCATCCGCACATAGATGGCGAGCGGGGACTCCCGTTATCATTTCAACAGTAACACGTGTCACTTTTATTTAATTTGTGATTATTAAGACTCGAAGGTATACAAAATATTTTAACAATTACTTTGTTTTGAACGTTAATTAAGAATATTTTTTGCTATTAATTGCTCATTGTTCTTTCGCAAAAATGCTATGACACTCAGAAATTTTACAACTGAAAGTGACCCAAAATTTTTAATTGGTAGTCTATTTTCCAAAAATTCCCAATATACCTACATCTTTTAAATGTTCTAACTATTTCCTAGGTTCCTCTGTACTTCTGCACACTGCATTTCCCTGCAGATTGTTCAACAACTCCGCAGTTTTATTAGTAAAACCATAAAGAAAGCTGGCGCGGTGCGACGTCTCGACTAAGAGGAGGTGAAAGAATTCGGTCAACGCAGGGAATTATATGGGCGGAGTCCGGCTTTAAGGAGTACACGAAGAAGATCTTAGTTCCTTCATAAATAAACACAAGTGTCTGAACAGCTGGCGCGGACGTAATTCATCGCAAATTAATTTAAGGACCGACTTATTCTTCCTTACTCGGTCTGCTCGCTGCTATTCCTCGTGCCTGTCCTTCTCATCCGCCGCTGGTACTTTCATTAAAGGCCTGCCGACGCCATTTAGTGGCTGACTTTATGCTGATTTTATTTCCTTTCTTTCGAGAACTCGCGATCCACGGTAATTGTGCGATATTATTACCCCCGTCCTGATATAATAGTTGTATGAAATATGGCCCATCGAATCTGTCCGTACATTGCTGCACCCCGTCCACAAGATTTCACGGTTCACTGAAAGTCATCCTCGACAATCTCAGCAGTCCCAAAAGATTCGATTGTTTTTGATCACTATCACTCGATAAACAATCTCTTTCTTTTCGGTTGTGTTCGAGGATGTTAGTTATTCTAATTGGAAAGTTTTCTTTTCAAAGTAGGTTTCGTTGGATTTTCAAACAGCTATATTGACGATTTGATGACGAGGCAGCCTGCTTTTTCAACTAAAAATTTGCTTTGGACTTTGAACTTGTATCAAGTATACGAGAAACTCGAGGTTTGTTTTTGCGAAAAATTAGAGTTTCCGTTTGTCGTTTGCTTACGTTAAAAACTAACAGTCAGTCGAGTGAAAGTAAGTCTTCTAAGTGATTTCTGTTTGATAGAATCACTGAATCGAATATAATATTGAGAAACAGAATTTCATGAAATTTCGTTTCTTAAATTCTCGGGTATTAAAAGCTTAAGGAGGAAGCAACGCATCGATACGTAATACATAATTGCCAATGTTTCATAGTAAAAGTATATCGTGGAGAAGTTTCTTTTTACTCGACACTTGGTAATGTTTCAAAGTTCGACGCTGTGTTCATGTTTTTCTAGACGATTTTCTGCTACCGAGAACAATATTTTTAAATGGAATTTCTAAATGCTCTCTTTGTGCTCGCCCAGAGTGGATGATTTATTTGCATTCGATTTTACAAAATTTACATCTTAAATGCTCATCTAAGATATCGTCTAATCTTCGATTTTATTACTATTAATAAAAATCGAATAAATTCAAACGCCGAATTATGTCGATTAATGTTGTTATAATGGAAGAGTACATGAAAGAGCAAAACCTGAATCGCTTCTCGAGACTTCTACGCAGATCGCAATTATTTATTTATTTGAACCAGTTTCCCAACATTTATTCATAGAGCTTTTAAGGGATTTCTTCATGCCATCAAGCTCAGTCTTTGTTTCTCTAATGCTATCTAAGTATTTTAAGCCTGTTGAAATTACAAATATTTTGTTATCCGTTGACTGGGAATCAACGCGTAATTCGGAAATGTACTCATCCGTACTCGATATCCGTTTATTGAATGTAACAATAAAGTTGATCATGATTTTCCAGGCTTCGATAATCAAGGTTTTGTAACTGAAAGAAGCAAACGTGTACATGTATGTATGACTTTGTATTAGTCTAACAGTTCAATGTATGTATATTAAGGTGCGTACAATAATTTTATATACTCACTTGCGTTGTAATAGTCAACTTTCTATCAGCAAGTTGGCAAAAATCATCGATGAATGCAGAACTCTGTATAAAAGATGTAGAATGATACAACGGAATCCTGTAAATATTTGTGAACATCTTGTAGTCAGTATCAGGAGGAAATAAATACAAGGGTTCTTGCATCATATGAAGCTGTACGATAAATATTATTCCGTCGTCTCTTTTTCTTGTCTTCTTGCCGTATTCACCTAATTGCATTATACTTCCGTTACGGCTGCTAGTCATAACGATAGTATTTTACATTTGAATTTCTTAAAAATGTTACTCGTTCTAATAGTTATAGATATTTATCATAATTTGAATTTTGTTCAATGATATTGAAGAAAAATCAACTTTTCCATTTTGAGATAGTGAGTATTTGGTAAGCCATTTCTATCGTTTGTTGTTTCTTATCTAATGAACAAGATAAACGCGTATGTCTTTTGCATTTTGAAACTATTCGATATAAACCAAATTTTTATTTACCGATTTATTTAATGTCACGGACAGGATACCTGCGTCTATAAAAAGTTGGCATAAAATCGAAGCCTACTTCTTTAAAAAAAATTTAAGGAGTTTCTGCGCTGTATTTTACTAGTCTGATAACATATATACTAATATTAAACTAACGAGATGTGACTAAAAACCGAGAGAATTGTGTGTCTGCGTATCGATGGCAAATGACAAACAACCGAGAATGTACCTAGAAATTTAAGATGCGTAGTGATGATTTTATTTTTTTAGTTTATACATATTGTTAATGTCAAATTATGCGTGTGCGGTGTGAAATCGATGAACGATAGAAAGTAGGGTATGCAAGTGAAAATAAAACGACAGAATAAAATCGTAGTGAATGATCAGATTTATTCATATCGAAAATGAAGAAAAACGAAATCGAGGAGGACGTGTGTCAGATACGTATCAATTTTCTATTTTGTATTACATTTATTCCATAAATAGGTTTATCGAGAAGAAGAAAACTTCTTCAAGTAACAGAAAAAATATCGTTTGCACTTGAATTTAGTTAAATAAATAATTTTATACGCGTTTTTTGGGTTTCACGTTCTGTTTGGTATGCGTGGGCCGATAAATCGATACAGTCCAGCAATTTGATATCGGATACACACGTAAAATACGTGCTCATAAAGCAAAAAGCAAAAGCGGATGTTCACTGAAAGCGGAGACTAAACTTTGCGGATAGAAATACTGTCACAAAAGTGACACTTTTAAATAAAATGAAACAAAATTAATTCTCTGCCAGCCTTTCTTTATGACCCGAAACGATTCAAATCGGAGCAATCTATCGATTGGAAACGAATTTCAATACGAAATTTTCTGAATATTTAACATCGAAATAACTGTAAACTGTATTTGAAATCAACAAGAAAGTTTCAACGCAAAAGAGTAGATATTTATTTTTTAGATTAATAGACAATTCTTTCTAATATTTTTTTTTATTAATGCGTTACTGTATTAATACTTAATAAATTATATATACATACCTTCATTTTCGGCTTTACAACCTTAGAAAAAGACTTTGTTCCGAATCTGTTTACGGCATCGCTTTACTTAACCTAATGACTGTACCTATGTCTATAATTCAACTTTTTTAATTTTTCATTTCTACTTTTTAATTTCTCCCTCCCTGCCTCCTTCTCTCTCTCTCTTTCACTTATTACCTCTTCTCTTTCACTTATTACCTCTTCTCTTTCACTACCATCGACTATGTCCATTCACGAGTTCCAACTTCCAGTTTGTCGCATTCTTTAACCGTATTAACCCGTGTAACCCATTCTAACGTGCTCTGTACTTCATGACAAGTCTCGCACTTATCTCTTCTTCTTCCTAGGTTCTGTTCTATCTTTCTGTATTACCCGCATCTCGCTCTTGCCCTCAAATCTTCCCAAATACTCTGCAGTATATTTGTCCTTATTTGCTTGTACCTTGCATTATACTTTGCACCTTCTATCTTATTATATTGCACTTGTCTTTGATTTTCGCTTTCCCTTTTCCTTTAGCTCTTTCACTGTTTCTTATTCTTCGCCTCTTAGCTGTTCAACCTCTAATTGACATGCTCCATTTCTCCTTAAATACCCCTTTCGTTTCTCACTCGGCCTTCTTCCCTTTCCTTTATGCATTTTTTTAGAAACTTTCTTTCCTCTTCTTTCTCCCTTTTGCTATCTCTGCCATTCATTGCTCCTCATTCTGCCCTAATTCTTATCTTGTCTCTCTTTGTCCCCTCTAGTGCTATGTACCTCGGTCTACATCTATTCAAACCTAATACTCACTTTATGTATCTTATCTGTATCGTTTCCATTTCCCTGCTCCCTTTCCCCACACTTGGTTTAGTACTACATTCGCTCTCTTGACTCTCTCCTTTATATTTCCTCCCAAACTTCCATTTCTTTGAAATAATATTCCCAAGTACGAGAATTGCTTTACTGTCTCCGGTTCTTCTACCTTCCACTTCCATTCCAGCTTCCGTTTCCTTCCTCCTGCCTACTTAATAAATTAAATATTTTACAAGAATACATTCTTACTATGAAAAGGTTTCCAGGGTTATCTGTTAAAATAATTTTGCTGGTTATAAACTTGAAAATTATTGGATCCTCAAACTTCTTTCGTGCTATACGTACAAATCAAGCAGCTTTTACCCAAGAAATTTTTCTAGAAGTCAGCAGAACTTCATGAATTCTTGAAAATCCTACCAGCAGTTCCATTGGCTGTTGAAGATGTGCATTTTCTGAAATTTAAAGAACTGCAGATTTAAACCAGAAATTAATTGATATAAAATTTTAAACAAAAATGTATTTTATTTGACATTCACATTTTTACAATCTTGTAAACTATTGTAGGTAGAAGAATATCACAACTATGTATGCGAAAAATCAATGTTTTAGGAAATGGATTTGTGGTTAAAAGTTTCAGGTACCAGAAGAAAGGAAAAGCAAATAAAAGGAAAATCAAAGTATGGGTTTAAAATCAAAATGGAACGGCGAAGCGAGGAAACTGTGATCGTTGAAAAAGGTCCATTGCTTAAAACAACTTTTTTAACTACCATTGTTTAAAACAAATTAATTCAATTAAATCCATCGTTAAAACAAATTAATTCATGACAAATTTTTAATGAAAAAACTTTTAATTCTCAGCTGAAAAAGATTTCTGACTAAACAGCAATCCCGTTAACGATATTATAATTTTGATGATGCCAAAAATCATAGGATATTCTATGATAATCTTTTGTAATACTTACCATATCTTCTTCAATTTCATTGTCATATTGTATAAACGTAACGATTCACTATTTTGATTCGCATGTTGAAGATATCCGATGAAGATATCACCATTGAGATAGGAACTTTGCGAGTGCCCCTTAAACCATAGAATAGGTCTACTTCGTTCAGAATTTAGTTAAGAGCGTCATGCGTGTGACGTGCACGGTATAGAATAGATCGGAACAACCGAAGCGCGAATAGAACTGGCGTGCAGCCAAGCCCCTGTTCCAGGATCCGTGTAAGTGACTTATTATCCGCCGTTTATACGCGTACCCTCTACTAAAATACGCTATACAGCTTGTGGTCCTATAGAGGCACATGCCTAATTCTTCTTTCTAATAGCGCCAATCATTAAAGGTTGCATGTAATTCCTCTCATTCGTGTTTGTATGTATACACGAGACACGTACTGTACACATACCGAACCAGATATGAGTACCGTATCCTGTGTCTGCAATGGATTCTTTTTGTTTCTTTAATCGGGGTTAGATCCGAACTAATCGATTCCATTATAATTTTTTTTATCAATTTACCAATGTCATTATCCACCTAATCAACAAAATAAATTTAAAAAATCCACTTCTTCCTAACAATAACGTTTCAATGAAAGGATGTATGATATATTACTTTGTTAAACAATAATGGCTACCTTTCTACTAAAACAACATTCGCAAAAGCGCTAGAAATCACTTTGTTAACCCTACTACACAATACGCTGTCAGGAGTTTTACCTTTACCCGCTAGTCCAGTAATGAGCTAATGTAATTGCAAATTTGCGATTTGTAATTGCTCTTAATTTGTCTCTCGTGTCCCAGGAATGACAAAGACTCGTTTCTCGGATAAATGGAGAGTAGTCATTAGTCATGCAGAAATCAACCACTATGCAAAGAAATACGTTAGCCGAAATATCTTTTCTCTTTGTGGAGTGATATAAATACAACTAAAGACAAAGTTAGTATAAAAAATGATAAGACATAAAATATAATTGAAACGTAAATATAAAGGGTAGTAATAAGGAATTGATGTTTGCTGATCAATGATAAATCGAGAAATCGAAACGATAGAAGGAGCAAGTATTAGAGCGGAAATTTTCAATATCAGTTAATCTTACTGTTCACGTCATTTATTGTTTAAACGTTATAGATTTTTAATGTTTACCATGTTTAAATATAAGTGGGAGAATAAAGGGTAATTTCATCGATTATAAAAACACACATATCTGAAAGAATAAAAATACATATACGTAAAATATGTTAAAATTTCACGCATACTATACGTATAAAAACGATCAATTAGTCGAACAGGTAAAAGCTGAAATTTCATAGAATTCGCAATTTATCAAGAATGGGAAACGCCCCACTGTCCTGCCATTTGTTCTCTGAGTACTTGTTCACGATCTTCGTCGACATTTATCTCGCCGGAATATCACAGAGGAAGTAAAGTATCGGCTGTCACATTTCCCGTATCGAACATCAATCGAACAGAGGAATCGTACAAGTTCCGCGACGTTCTTCGGAAGTCGAATTGAACATTCGTACTAGGAGCCCTCCTTCATCCCCCTACCTTCGATATACTGAATCTCCGAGATGATATTTAATAAAAACATCGTTTGATCCTTACTTTATCGAATATTTGTCAGATTTTACTTCATCAGAGTGAGGAACCTTTGACGAATATTTTACTCATTTATGCATGCGCCGAAAGAAGAAATTCACTTTTCTTTTGTAAATGATTTCGATTATAAAGCGATTTAGTGTTACTTTTGATTTCGATTGTCAACTGTATTTGACTCGTCGGAATAGATAGATTAAAATATCATATCTTGGAAGAATTGTTGAAATTTTGTTGGCAACAGGATCAAATGCGAGATCATTCAATTTGGATAATTTTTCGTCAATCGGTCAATGCATGTTAAGTCTTAGAGCAAGCCAACTAGAATATTCTGAAAGCACACAGTCGTTAAACTATGACGATGTTTTATCGATGGATGATAAGGTAGATCAATAAATATGTATCACGTTTAGAAACAAGACTTTCGACCACTTAAAAACAGGTGATTTTTTCCCATACCCTGTCAAAATAAGAATCCATGACTGAATGTAATTAATATTTATATATGTATGCCTTTCTATCGTATCAAATTTATCCTTACAACCACATAATTTTCTTTGATTAATTTTAATTATTAAACAATTATCATATGCATATTGTATTGTTGGATGTACTGTCGAACAAAATATAATTAGGGATTCTATGGACAATTTATTATCTTCGTTTAATATAATCTGAACGCGATAATGTTTGTTGGTGGTTTATTTTGAACGAGACTCCGCGAACGGTCGAACAATCCGGTAGCCGCGAGTTGGTCGTCATCCAATTCTTAAACATACGATATTACAGAAGCGCAATTATGGGCAGAATTCACTTTAGTAGTACTGGCTGTTTTTTTCAAACGTCTTTTTCAAATTAACTGATCGAGTAGCGGTAACATGCAAAGGAAAGAATTGTTCAAAATGTTAATTTCTACAACATATTACAAAATTATCGAAACCAAGTTGCCGATAGTTTTCTAAATAATTACCATTTTTCTTCGTTTTTACGAGTACTATGTGTCTCTGTAGTTTTCAACTATCTCTACTAATCGCAGTATCCAATTCCTGCAGCTAATATTTATTGATTGCGACCGTATCACGAGCACGTTGCACTCGATAGCGCATAAACCAAATCAGAGACGAGTGATGTCTATCATATAGCGAGCTTGAAATTCAGCAACAAATTCAATTGAGTATCGTAAAAAGGCAAGACTCGGATAACTAAATAAAAACTTCCGGTACATAAATATTGAGCAAGCATACTCTTCGCCACCTGGCTTCGGTTTTGTATACTTTTTTATTCCCGAAACTTGCTGCAGCCTAGACACGAGTTTTGCATAAAGCCGAAGAAAGTTTCTTTATATAAACATCTTCGATGTTCACGGATTAAAATTTGTACCAAAACCTACCTCTACGAAAAAGTATCGCGTGCCACGTTTATTTTATACCTCGTCTGTGCTTAATGGTACAACAGCTGTTACAAATGTTGTTCTTTTAAATCAAGAACTCGCTTTTAGGTAGCTTTTAGGTAATTTTAACTGTATTTATTAATTTACTACTTTATTATTTTCTATTACTAATTTTACGTAAAAACTGAGTAATATACATATTATTATATATTAATATATTAATTAATATATAAATAATTAATAATATATTAATAATATAATATATTAATAATATAATTAATATAAATATATTAATTAATAAAAACATATATATTGCTATATTGTTATTGACACACGAATGGCATACTGCCTGATTTTTAACACCTAGGCCAGTTTATAATTTTCTATTTTGTAAGTGTCATTAGAAAAAGGAAAAAGAGGAAAATTTTCCACCATTGAACAAGCTATATCATATCGTCGGTGAATCGCACTAGTATTTTTACATATATTGATTCATTATTACCAGACATCTACTTGAAGAAAATTACATAATCTTAATCGTGAGAGGATAAATTGTTTTAATGACGTTATAATTGTAGCACGTAGACGTTTATTCACTGGAGAAACGTCGGTAATAATTGCTTTAATGCAATTGCGTTATTCATGTTTCATAGAAATTATAACTTTCTGAGCTAATTAGATGAGTAAAAGTTCTTTGGCTGTAGTATTGGGATGATGAACTAATCTGGTTTTGTAGTATATAATCTCTGTATTTTCTCAGAGACCGGTACCATGCTTTTTACGAATTTCATCATTTCTAACATACCATAGAGCATTAACAACTGTTTTAAGTATTATTGATCGTAATGATCCAACCTTCGTAATATGATTTTTGGCTGCTATATTCCAAAGGTGAAATCCACAGGATCAAACAGATTTTATAAATGACTTATATAGCAATAGTTTATTTCTACGTGATAGCTTAGAATGTCTACTGGCGAGCCAGTCTTTCCGTTCGAGTTTGAATTGTTCGATTTTTCAACTTCCTTGTTCAACCGATTCACGAAGAGACGCGTTCGCGCTAACGAGAGTCGTAATTCTCGTTAGCACCCGTGTCTTCTTCGTGGTTGCGGACAAAACGCGCGCATACACGTAACAACGATGTCACTCCTAGAACTGCTTTTCTGCTTCCACGTGGTTTGAAAAGTCAGGCTGATAATACAAAGATCGTTTGAAAGGTTGTGCGTGTCTTCTAACGTAATATATGCAGGTCCACCGATTGTAAACAAAATAAAACAGTTGGACTGAAATTGAATACAAATTTTCCTGACTATTTCTCTCTCCCTTTCCGCCCTCCCCTAGTTTGCCATCACATCGTTGGTTCCATTGTCTTTCTTTCTCTTTACATGCTCCATTCTCTCTCTCTCTCTCTCTCTCTCTCGCTCTCTCTCTTTTTCTCCCCTCTTTCTTTCTCTCCTGGAACGGGCAGTTGGCTACATAAGAAGCACGAATCCCTTTCTATACACGGAAAATTATGTCAATGAGAATTAGATTAGAAAAATAATCGGAATCGTATTTTGAAGCATCCTCTAAAGCAAGAGAAATTAAAATTCCAATAACATCTAAAGCCAGCCGGATCCTTTTTTCCTCACATTTCCATCGTTCTGCGAAATCATCTTTCATGATGAACCATTATTTATTGAAATGAAACTTGCCGCTGTTCAATCTATGATATTAATCACTGGTTCAATCACTGGTATTAAAACGAAATACCAAGACTTGTGAATCTTCGGTATAATTTATTCATGGACATACGTTTACGCGTGGATTATATTCTGACGCGTGCAAAACATTTTCAGGTTCATGAGTGATTACATCGAGGTTTGTTTATGCAAAATTCATAGAATTATATTTCTCAAATTTTGCAACTCGTTTGATGTGTAATTATAAACTTTTCAAGTATATCCAATGAAAAACTTTTCGCGAACGGACGTATCTCGATGCAAGGAATATTCGGCCGTGTCATAATACTTTGTAATAGTTTCAAATCGTTCAACCACTATTACAAAACGTTATTATTACAGCTTTTAATTATTATGTCAGTTACGTAGTGGAAGATTTTTTTATTAGAACGTGAAATTCAAGCAAAGATAAATAGTAATAAAGAGAATAGTTTATCTTAAGTTATAACTTGCAAAAGTAGCTAAGGACGAGCAAGCACGTTTCTAACTTTATTCTATCTTTGAAATTAGTTGAGCCGTCTTGAAACGTCTTTGTCGAGCTGTTGGTGATAAAGTTTAGTATGCTAATTTATAGAACAGCTGCGCAGCTCCTCCGACCGGAGCAAAATACCAAAATTATTGAATTTAAATTGCTGTAATTAAAATGTCTTACCCTTCTGCCAACTTTCCAGATTCTTGATATTAATCCAGACTGCTTGCCGTCTAACGCGAAGTTGCATTCTGGATATTGTCATATATTAAAAGGTATTGAGGCTGTTCTATCCTTGAACCTAATGTTCTTTGAACGTTGTCAAAATAATATACGATTCGAAAAATTAAGCAGCTTTCTAACTGGAAGTTATTAAGAAATTTTATAAATGAACGTACGCTGAATTAACCATAAGCAGCGTTCAAAGTATTAATGAGCTACTTATTGTCAGTATTTCCGTACGCTGCTTGCATCACTGGTTGAAAACTTAATTGACATCATAGGTTCTTTGATGATCGCATTTCACAACATTGCTTAGCATACATAACTAAAAAGAAAAAGCACTTGGTTTCATTTGTTTTTTTTTTTTGTTAATTGTCAATTATGATTCGTTCGTTACCACGAATTGTTACGAAATAAAGAAAAAGAAATAATAAATCTGAAACCTGTCATTCAGACAATCACACATCCATAATCGTTCCATAATGAAATATTTATTTTCAGTCGTTTAATCTACCGCTTCAATACCTCATTTATCCCTTCATATTCACTCAAAATACAAGTTGATTCCCGCGTACCTACTGATACAGTAATTCTACTGATTCAAACCAGCGATCTGTCCCAAACTCTTATCCTATTCACGAACTTTCATCGAACCCAAGATATTTTACGCCCCAGCATGGGCAGTGGAATGCTGAAACTCTTTTAAAAACTTCTTTTTCTCGATCGTCTACCTATGAACCGAAAACCATTCGGATTCCAGCGGTAATTGGCGTTATTATTTCCATGTCGGCCAGGAAAATATCAATTGATCGCGTGTTAATGGTCTATAATAGCTGTCTCGATTAGCGAGGCTGACCAATTAAGATCGGGGAGGGGGCGAAGTCGGCTTAACGGAGAGCGACGCGACGCCGAGCAGCACTAGGCGCACCGGTCTATAAGTTAACGCTCCATCTGTTCGGAGGGAGCTGCAGCCGCTTTTCAGCTTTCATACGGGTATGAATAAGGTAAGTCTGGCAGCCGGCCAGACAGCAAGTAACTTATTATATTTGGCATTAAATTATTATAGAGCTCTGGTCGACAATGAATACGACAGAATGCATAGGAAACGATTAAACTGAATGACATATCTAGACTGCTCCATTCGTAATCCACCGTTTCCTGCTTCACGTGTATGCGCTAGTGTGCACGTGCGGATGAATCCACAACAACCACGGAATTATTGCTGTCCTCGACAACAAGATCCATTTTTTCCGTCCCTATTGGTGACCCAATAGTTATAATTAGTTTCAGAAAAAGCTGAGTGGATTTCTTCAAAAGCTACTTCTTCATGAATTTGAGTGGGACGTTTCTTTAATTATTTTAATTATTTTAATATTAATTATTTATTAATTATTTTTTTTATTATTAATATAATATAATATAATTATTTATTTAATTTATATATATATATATATATATATATATATATATATATATATATATATATAAACACTCAACGAGATGGCATAAGGTTTCGTCCCAAAAGCTTAACTCGGCCCAGAACAATCGACCAACATGTAAAAAAATTATATTTTCGCAAAAAAATACTTCACAAAAAACAAATGCAAAAAAAGGGGTGTAACAGGATCAACAGGCCAACATGCCCTACAAGATACAAAAGGAATCATTCCGATTAGTCAGACCGTTTCGGATAGATCGATGATACATTAAAAGAGGTGTATATATATAAATATATACACTCAACGAATTCAGATATTTGCCTTCCTTTCCGAAGTTGGTTTAATCAGCGAGAATTATAAATATGTAAGCCAAGTCGTTTTTCTTGGCCTCAAAGCCGAGAAATAAATAAATAATATGTATATATTATACGTATACTTTGTGTCTTTCATATCGCTGTTTCTGTAGGAAAATATCGAGTTAACTCTAGGTCTAATTTAAAAAATAATTCACCGTATAATAAGAATAAAAAATGAAAGGAAATGGAACAAAAATTAAGACAGGAAGTCGAACTCTAGTAAGGAATACAGTGAAAGGGTTGTTGACTCATGAAAGAAATCGGAAACGCCTGACTGACTGATTCTGAGATGATTATCAATGTAAATTTAATTTATTCGAGCCAATTACTTCTCATTGTCAGATCACTATGGCGTTTATTAGTAGGGTCCGCGTGGACACGTAACGCAAGAGGCTTCGAGAATTTCGCGAGAGTCGCGACCACGGCATCGAATAGGTAAATCACGTATCAAACTGCGTTTCGATGATTAATTCATTTCAGTTATCTTCTTTTTTTTCCTTTTTTAGTTTTCTTTTTTGTTAAAAAATGTTATGTTGATTCGCGAAATCGTAAAAAAAAGACAATCGCGTGAAAAGGCTGTCAAACAGACTCGCGCTCGACGAGCCTCCAGAATTCCGTGGCCCCCTTATAATTACAAATCAATCGTTAATTAATAATTAATAACATTAGGTACGTATATCTATTAGCAGTATTAAGATTCACCCACATCGTTCGACACGCATCATACAGTGACAGTAGATGATCAATCATTGAACGAATGTGTTTGTTTCATCCATTTTATACAATGCTTTTTTACGTATTTCTTTATTAATTTTTTATTGTTGTGGAACAAAATTTTGCTCATCGATATGATTTACTTACAGGATATAAGATAAACGTGTCGCTGATCAAAGATATTCTTCAACTTTTGGATGAAGTAAGGAAGAAATAACTTGGTACCTTTAATTTCACTAATTCTGTACTTTCTTTTATAAGTTTGATAATCGTACTATAACTATAAAAGTGTAATCATAAACTATCTGATTAATGCGTTATACTCGACAAAATGACATAAATATATGAATTATTAAATCGATAGAATTAGAATTTTGTCGTAGTAGAATTTTTATCATAAATATTAAGATTTTAAATTTTTGGAGTAGAAAATTTAAAGGACTTAAAAGCCAAGAATATAGAGAAGCAAAAGCTATTACTTTCGAACCATACTTTAAGAAAATGCTTTTTATTATTAATATTAAAATCGACTCTACATTCATAGAATAATTTAAAGGAGCATTATTATACGTAAAATGTATACTTCATTGCCTAGAATAAGAACCGATTTTGTCGATAACACTTTGAAACATTAAATTATTCAAAAAATTAAAGATTTCAGCTATAGAAGAAATTCGAACAAGTCGATTAACAGAATTAGAATAAATATGAGCTTCGTAAAATAGTCTTTTATATACGATTTGTTTATCTAGTCGTAAGTCTATTTCAACCTAGTCGTCCTTATCCAACTTCCACGATCGGCGATTTTGTTTCGCTCTAGAAAAAAGAACTCGATCGTCCAGTCGGTATAATTAAGTTGCTCTCTACTTTAGCGACACGTTTATATTTTTTAATCGTAATAGTACGAATCAGATTGGAATAAAACATGCCTGTTACAAACATACGTTATGTGAAACTAGAAAAACAAAAGAAAGTACACCATCCACCAATCCATTCTTTCGTCATTACGAAAGTTACAATTGTTCATCCTATCGTATGTAAGTCGTTGATTAACATTTACACCGTTATGTACAGGATATAATACATCGGGAAAAGAAATACGGTAAACAGAAAGATCGTCGCTACGATGATAATGAAGTTATAATAAAATAATAATTATTACAATTAATCCTAATAATGGTAGGTACTGACATTTTTAAATTTCTTCTTCTTTTTAGTAAAACAACAAGATTAAAGCAAGAAAACCAGATTTTGCTTTACGATTATATAGTTACGTGTCTTATGTATTTGCGTTCTTTTGCAACAAGCAAAACAAGAAATTTGACTACCTGCTGAAATAAAGAAAGAACAATTTTCACGCACACACAGGAAACGATTGAAAGGGAAATATAATCTACGAAGCGAGGATACAAGCGTATAATACGAATCACGAAATACAATATCGAATTCTTGCGTGATTAAAAAGGGTTGTGTCCTCACAGAAAATAATAAAAGAATCTCAAAAAAAGCGACTTGTTTGGTGATTGTGGGTTAAAACTCGTATGAAAATAGATACAAAAAGTATGGGGTGGAACGAATTTACTACCACTAAGAAAACAAAAAGTCGCTGAAAGTCGTATCGTTAAAAGACAAATGAGTGGTAACGTAGGAAAAAGGACGCAGGAATAAATCTACTTTGCAACAACGCCACGTACGCCATTTCCTCACACACACACACACACGCACGCACGCACGCACACGCACACGAAAAGATTGAATTGCAAATACAGTGCGAGCGTTAATCGACGTTAATCTGGTATGTCGTTGATCGACGCAAAATGTGATAACACAGCGCAATTGTAAAAGCTACGATCGAAGCGACGTTCCAACATCCACGTTGATTAACTCTTAAAAATTACAATAACACTATAGGATACGCGTTGACGTGTCGACTCACGTATAGAATTGTACACGTGTATATTATAATATACGTGGATATTCGTATATCTCTAGGCTATAAAAAACGAGTTTCAAAGTAATACGCATAAACTTGAAAGCAGTAAATTTACCATTAAGAATATTCGAATAAAAGAATAAAGAACCTCCTCGATTTCAAAGCAATAAATTTATCATTATGAAAATCATTGAATAACGAAATATCTATAGTGAACATAGACGAACGTTATAATTTGTATAAAATGATTCTTGGATTTTTTTGACGATAATGATTACTTTTAAAAAATTCCAAAGGCAACTCGACAAAAATTTCAAGGAGTCAATACCTCGATCGACACGTCAACGTGCCAACGTTCAATTGAAACGACGCTACGCAACGATTTTAATTTTTTTCTTTTTCTTTAAAAGACTTTCCGACAGTAATCACCGATGTATATGCATCGCTGCTAAACTGCACGCAACTGACGAACTGAGAAAGATGGAACGCGGCTTTAAACTAAAAGCGGACGGCGCTAGACATCTCTAGCATCGTCTCGAAGGTACAGGTTTCTCGCATTCTAACACGATACAGGTATACACTCTATGTTTTGCACACTTTGCGCTTCCTTTTTTTAATCTTTTACTACTTATTACACCTTCTTTTCTCTCTCTCTCTCTCTCTCTCTCTCTCTCGCTCGCTCTCTCTTTCACCTTCTTGTTTTGTACAAATCGAGGAGTAGGGAGTCGGGGAGCGCTTATTAAGCGGTAAGGGAGCAAAGAAGAGTGTTACAGGGGGAGGGTTGGGAGGGTTAAGGTGTAAAATATACTATTTGGCAGTTTGGCATTTCGTCGGATATGAATCAGATTATTCGCTATTTCGAGACCCAGGCGACGATGTCCTTTTATCCTCGACTCTTGAAACGTCATCGACCACGAAAAAATTGCTTAGAAAATGTAACGGCAGCAGATATGGAGATCGTATCTATAACGGGAGTTCTCAACAAAAGTTCCTGATCGAGTCAGAACACGACGGAATGGACACAGGATCGATACTATTATTCTTACTCTTTAATTAGAATCTAAATTGGAAATTCGGCTCGATAATAATCGTGCAAATATATGGGGTTTTTGAAACAGCTTGCTACAAACAACAAAGATCGACGACGCTTTCATAATGACAGGTAATTTTTAAAAAAAAACTTTGAATAAAAAGCGCATAAAAGTGATTTTGTTTCCTGTTATAAAAAGAAATACGTAGTGGTCGTTGTAGCGACTCGATAACCTTGAGTAGGTACTTCGAATAAAAAAGTATTGAAAAATTATTCTGTTTAGAGTTATAAAGCATTTTAGTTTAGCCTATTTATATATAACATTATTTAAAATGAAAAGAATATATCTTGTACAATTAATTTATCTATGGCGTTAAACGTTTACTGCGATAAGTACGATACATATCATATATCCCTAATTTAACGCAAAATTTAACGCAATGTTTTTTCCAACCCCCTATATTCATCTTCTATTCTTGATAAAATCTTGTCAGTCTAGAGTCTAGAATAACACTTTTTATAAAACGTGTTTATAAAACGGGGCAGTAAGAGAAAGCAGTGGTAACATGTGAGACTTTAACAAGTTAAATCAAAGATATTTTTTCTCCAACGAACGTCTGTACGTATGTAAGAGCGTGCAAATATGTAGTTATGCACACGTACGAGAATATTCTGTATACGTTATACCATTATTGGTCTCACTCACTCACTCACTCACTCACTCACTCATTCGCTCATTCATTTACTCTCACTCACTCGCTCACTCACTCATTCATTTACTCTCACTCACTCACTCACTCACTCACTCACTCAATCTTCCACTCTCACTCACTTTAATTAACACTGTATGTCTCTTATTGGCACAAAATTGTACTAGTAATATGGAAACATCTGTGGAAACACGTTACCGTCGATGAAGTTCCACGGCAAGGCGATTCTTTCAAACGCGTTTTAACAAATAAATTCTGAGTGAATTTGTTAGTGGAACTACATTGATGCACAGTAACTCTTTGTATGTATTGTTATTATTTATAATATCGTAAATTAACCTACGTCATAATAGGAATGTGTACGAGAAGAACGTCGGTGGAAAAAGATGCGGTTCCACACCGAAGAAGCATTCGTTCATTCGAAAAGAAAAAAACGGACCGCGAGCCAGGAGCCGAGTGCACGCGCGGAGCACGTCACGAGGTTATCATCTTCTTTTCCTTCTCTTTCATCGATTACGTAAAATAGTTTACTTATTATAATCGAACAATATTAGATCGTTCAGTCTTTTGGTGAATTGCAGCGTCTACGATGTCGCTACGAATAAACGCATCTCCGGTCGGTAGCGCTCGATCGATGAATTACAAGAAGAATCTCATCGTCGGTCGTCGAAGAGAAACGAATTTTATTAATTTGTTTATTGACAAAATATTCTAGCGATACGTCTTGTTCCCACCTTTATAAGAGATTTATATCCTTTATACACAAATTTTAATTGCATCGTACATCAGTATTCTTACCGTCGATGTCGCTTTTTTTCCAAAGAAAAAAAAAAAAAAAAAGAGTCATCGATATTGTGATTGTTTCTTTTTTCTTTGTTTTTTCGTAATAAAAGGGTCGTAGCAGCTGGGTTTCGAATGGTTTATAACGTTCCTTTTAGAAATCAAAAGAGAACAATCCATTGGACGTCCCCGTTCAGGAACGCAGTTAATAAAAAAACAATATAAAAATACAATTATGCGTGTGTCGAAGGACCCTCCATTAATTATACAATAATTAATCGCAAGTTTGTAAACTTTTACGCTGATTATACTGGATGACAATGATTCGATTTTCCCTTTCCCTTCTTTCTCGGTGTTTTCTTACGCACTATCTATTTCCTATCGTTCTTGTTACTTCGTGTTCATTCCTGTGCGGTTCCGATTATGCTCTCTTGTGTCTTCTATTTTCTGAATGTGTCGGTTCTATTTCACGATAATATACGATAACATAACCACGTACCTCCGTCGAAGGAAGTTTGACGTCCTTAATTATCTTTTCCGTTTTTCTTCTTATTTAACATTACCGATTCAATCAACCGTCTTTGGGGCCGCGACGAGTGATCGTCAAACACAATTTAGCTTCATAGAAACATACCATACGCGTATTTCCATATTACTCGCTCGTTTTCACTATGTAACAAACACACGCATAACTCCGTCTCTCATGATTGCTTTTCGGCAACCGCAACACATAGGAACGCGTGTTACAATCGGGAATATTTTTTATTTTGCTCCTTAAAACGCGAATCCAAAGGAAACGTATAAAATATCACTCGGGAAAAAGTCGGAGCGATAATTAACAATATTCGAGGAGAACACGCGTTCGCGATTGAAGCTTATTAAGCATCAGCATCGTTCCTTCTCACGCTCTCTCTTTCTCTCTCTCTCTCTCCCTCTCTCCCTCTCTCTGTTCCCTTTCTCATCGATCCATGAAAAAATTCACGAAAATATAATTTCTCCAATGTTTTTCTTTGTTTTCTTTTTTTCTGTATCAATTTGCTTTCATTTCTCTTCTTAGTCCTCTTTCAAACTTTCCTTTTCGCTACCTTTCAGTCGTAGGTAGGTTCGCAATCTGTCTCTTCTTCCATTTTCTATCTTCTATTCCGCAGTTGCTCGGTCTGTCCCTTTCATACGTAAACGAACATTCATTCTTGAGCTTAGCACCCTTTAATTTCAGCCTTCCTGTGTTACAAAGGAAACACGCTTCGAAAGTCCCGCGTATCATGACGCACCGCCTTCAGCTCGCGTATCACGATAATACGCAAAAATATTTCGTCTTGAGCAAAACATCTGGGTATGTCTAACGCTAAGAATACGTGTAGTCGTATTATATGTGTGTATAGAATGTGTGTATATGTGTACGCGTGTGTATAATATCCGGTTAACGAACCAAACCAAATGGTAGAAAATGTCGTTCGTTGTAAAAACTTTGAGAACAATTGGAAATTTAGCGCTGTGAAGAGAATACCCACGTGTAAAAGGTATTGTTTGTTTCGGTTGAATAAAAGATCACGTACAAAATTCTAAATAAAGAATGCTATTATTTTTGTTTCTTTTGTTTGAGCATTCATCTCGATCATAGTTTCTCTTATAAACAAAAACAAAATCACGTATACTTATATGTGACCGTGTCTATTCGACAACCATAAATTGTTCGGCTCTTGCTAACTACCCTGTATACATGTGCAGAATCGATGCAAATATTCGACTCTGTCTAATCGCAAAAACGAGAAACAAGGATATGCATTTCTCTTGTAACATCATGTGTATGGATATGCTTCCATAGAAGAAGAAAGAAGAAACTTGGTTTCTGCACGCACCGGTAAAATACGCGAATAAATCCATATGACACTATGTGCAAATTTTGAACAAAAAAAAAAAAAAAAAAAAAAAAAGAAAAGTATATATGTATAAAATGTACAAGGAAAAGAGCGAAAAACATATGAAATTGTGACGCGGAGGCCATTATTTTCTCGTGAAGTCGTCTCAACCCATACGCTGGACGAGGAAGGTCCACCTGTCAGGAATCATTGTCGATCGGTCAATCGAATCCGATAATTAATTATTTAATCATCTTGCTGAAATGATTCCCGTTATAAACTAGTCGACGAACAAATTACTTCGGTTAATCGAATCGGATCGCCCAACAACGAATATACGTAATTACATATATGTGTATATATTAATATACAAATTTATTAATATTTATTAATATTACTCAATAATATTCGTTAATATTACTCAATAATTTATATACGTCATTATCTTATCGTTACTATTAATAAATATACGGCAGAGGTGTGTGACATGTGATCAGGCACGAATCATATTCGATTAACCGAACACTTTACGCATGCTTATTTATTCCGTTTCAACCAATCGATCGATCGATCGTCAGGAACTAAACGCCCTGATATTCTTTCACTTTGGATATTCATCACCAACCCTGTCCATGTTTCTGTTAGCCATTGCTCCCTAACATGCTTTTTTTTTACCTTTTCTTTTCTTTATCTTTTTAAACAAAACGTCCTCTTTCAGTTGCCAGACTACGACTTCTTTTTACATAGAATAATTCCGCTACCTTATACGTACAAGCTGAAACTTGAAATTAGGGTTACAACTCGACGAAGTCAACGCGATCAAAGGAACGTCAGCTCCATTTCATTTATTTCTTTTTTCTCATTTTTCCTTTTTTTTTTTCTTTTTTTAATCTTTTTAACCAGTCTTTCGTTAGGCTCTCTGATCCAACTATTAGAATTTCTCATTTTCGACCAAATGTCTCATCTCTTTCTTTTTTCGCTCTTTTTCCCATGCTCTCTCTCTCTCTCTCTCTCTCTTTCTCTTGTCTCTCTCTCTCTGTCGCTCTCTCTCTCTCTCTCTCCCTCTCTCCCTCCCTCTCTTTCTTTCGCTCACTCGCGGAGTAACACGGCACTTAAAAGTGTTATTGCGATAAAAGTATTACAATTAAAGTGAATGTCCACGTATGTTTCGAGCACTTCTAGTATTCCGGTCATTTTAACGATCTGCTGGTTCTCCTCGTTTCACTTCAAGTCCTCCATCGCACCGTAGTTTGCGAGCGATTTTTTAATCCTAAGCGCGGTTAGTCTAGCTGCTGCGTTGTGGTACCAACACTCTTTCATCACCTTCGACATCACTTGTAACGCCTGGAAAAGAAACCAAACGACACGTGTATCATAGATCGTACAAAACTTTTCACAATTGTCATTACACTTTTGCGTATAATTAATGATCGAGCAAATTATAGAGAACTTAATTCGCAACTTCTTTTAATCTGTTAACTGCGGAGTTTAGTTTCAAAAATCCCTTACGGAGTACGCAGGAGAAATCGAGCAATGTCGAGTATAACGTCGACCGCGGGACAAATGTTCCTATTGTGAATTTGACGAGAGGAAGGGCTACGTTTCTATTCGATAAAAAATTAACAATTCGTTGTTGAAGAAAGGTATTATTATTAAACGCTTAAAAAATTGCCAAAAAAATAATAAAGTAAAGTACAGAAAATAATTCGGGGAATAGCCGATGCATTGGGGAAAATAATCAACTAATTTATAAAAAGCAATACATTGTACGAAGTGTAACCGTATGCCAAAGAAAATAATCAAACTCTTTCTTTCTTATAAAATATATAATGGTTTTAGTGGAAGTATAAAGCGAACATACCACTAAATGTCACTTATATTACTTTTTACCAAAATTTTGAGTTTTTATAGTAAATGGTAATTTTTTTATTTTACACGACGAGTATACACGTCGAAGGCAGTTAACTGGTTAAAGAATCTGTTACAAAACATAAGATAAGACAAGCTAGCTTATGGATAACGAGATGCAGAATAAGAACTATTACGTAAGAAATGGAACTCTGTAATCCTGAAGGGAAAACAATAAAGGATTACTACTATGTGTAATGAAATATGTTCGAATATAAGTGGACTGTGGATATTCGTGTAAGTTTTGATTTTTATAAGTATAACTGTAATAAAATTACAATTACAAAATACGTGTAATAATTAGGGCACACCTTATTAATTTCAACGACCTTGAAATATGTTATCAAAACCAATATTCTGAACAAGTTTTTCCTGTACATACGATCCCAGTTCGGCCTTAGTTTCCAAAACATTCGATTAGCGGGGAAAAAACTTCAATTAAATTGTCATTACGATTAGATGCACTTCATTCTGAAATAGGCAATCGTAGTAATAATATTGTGCTTTATTCTAATTTTCAATCGGTCAATTAGGCGAAGCTATAGAAAAGCTACCTCCTGCCCAATTGCAATGACTTTGAAATATGAATGTTGCAAACGTTTTGCACAACTTTTTCCTCTGCATATAACCAGCGATCTTAGTCAAGGGCTTAGTTTGCGAGATCTTTGAAAGGAACTGTCCATTGGTATTGGAAGCATCCACGTGGAATATAAAAGCATAAAATAGTGGAGGAGAAGGAACAACGTAGAATTTGTCTGATCGAATGGCAACAAGCTCCTCGCTTTCGTAGAAGTGTAAAAGGGCCATCCCTTTTTGCGATGACGAACGTACATTATCGTATCGATTCGGAGATTAGCTAAGCATCTTAGAAATAGCGGCAGTAACATGTAGTTCACATTGTATATATATAAACTACAGTAAAACATATATTTTTTACATGTGGGGCTTAGCCTGCGAGATCTTTGAAAGGAACTGTCCATTGGTATTGGAAGCATCCACGTGGAATATAAAAGCATAAAATAGTGGAGGAGGAGGAACAACGTAGAATTTGTCTGATCGAATGGCAACAAGCTCCTCGCTTTCGTAGAAGTGTAAAAGGGCCATCCCTTTTTGCGATGACGAACGTACATTATCGTATCAATTCGGAGATTAGCTAAGCATCTTAGAAATAGCGGCAGTAACATGTAGTTCACATTGTATATATATAAACTACAGTAAAACATATATTTTTTACATGTGCTTACGCTGGATAGCGCATTTAATGATATATATTGATAAATATCGAAACGTTACGACAGCTTATCTTGCTGTTATTACGGATGGAAAATATTCTGTCTCCGCCACGCTCTTGAGCCTTGCCTTCAAGAGCACTGAAAAACTAGAAACGCCTTCTATTTTAAATTCCTCTATCCAATTTTAAACATCCTTTATCTAAGCGATGTAAGTAGCACAGCTGCGATTTAGCTGGGTACCTAATAGACCGTCAGATCGCGTCGCGACACGAGAACAATCCAAGTACCATTCCTTGCAAACTCCGAAAGGTTACAGTTTTTCGCAGCGATCGCTCTTCTGCAGATAGATTTTCCTGTTCCAACCGACTCCGGTCAGGAAATTCCCTCGGTCTCAGAAAATGCTTTCTCCTAAAATCTTAAAGAATGCAAGACTACATCGATAATCAGGTCTCTACCGAAAAACTCTGTACTGAGAATTTCTTTCCCCGTGTTCGATCGAATACAATTACAATTTTAGATCTATTCTAAAATCTAAAAGAGTGACGAGCGTGAACGGGAGACACGAACAGAACAACAACTTTTTCGCTCCAAAGATTATAACGACTAAAGGGTAAGATCCTTCTTAGGATCCGTCTGCTGACTGCGTGTGATTTCATATAATTAGGATCGAACTTCGCCTCAGGTAAGTTCGTTCGATCGTTTGATTTCATTTGGTATCGCTAGAGTTACCGCACTGCCAGTGTGTCAAAACCGAGCACCAACACTCATAATCACGCGTATAATGATCTTTCTGATTATAATTGTACTATACGTATCTGGGTTCCCGTATAAATTCGAATCTAATTCTTTTAGATCTAATACCCAAGATTTGCAATCCTTCACAAAAGCGATACGATTTTACTACTCAAGTTGTGTTGACTTTTCTTAATCATATCAGAATCGGTACCAACATTTCCCATGACTCGCTGATTTCGCATCTCACAGGTCCCTTCGCGTTAGGTTCGTCCTCGCGAACAATAATCCCAGCGATACCCTGATTTCGTGTTATGTTTGGCCGCGTATGTACCTACTAACGAATTTACATTTATTTTATAGTATTCGCAGAATACGGATGTATATATTATATACATACATACATACACATCCGTATTCTATAAAATACTATCGCACTGGGTTCTGACAGCTCCGATTCATAAAACCATTATTACAATAACCAACTTTTGTTCGAAAATTATCGGGAGTGATCAGTGGAACGATAGTTAAAATGTTTTCAGCGCGGTGGCTAAACAAGTCTCATTATTAGAATAACTTACACCACTTGATTACAGATTAAGTGAACGTAAAGTTGTATTACGTAAATGAAAAATCCTAAGTAATAAAGAGAATCAGAGAACTCTTATCGTGTATCCGATAGCTGATTATGCGTAATAAAATTAAGTTCTACTCTACCGTCTATCGTTTTAAACCTACGATTCGACTCATTTACGTCTAGTTACGCGGAACAGCCTGAATACAAACAGTAGCAAATATACAACGCGACGTAAAGCTTATGGCGCGAGCTCGATACTTTTCTTAAGAACGCAAGGATCAGAGCTTTCGAAGAAGTTTTGAGAAGCAGCACGTGGTACGTACCTCGATCGACTGCCACCGATTCGGTATCGATGGCCTCTGTCTGTCGGTGCACACAACCTTACGCATCTCTTCGATCGTCGGATCAGAAGGCACCAAGTCGTAAAACGGCAGCTGATATTCGTCGTGAATTCCGCCGACGTTGCATCGCCTTGCGATCTCCCAGAGGATCAGCCCGAGAGCGTACACGTCAGCCCTCTTGAAGGAATCAAAGTGGTTCATGTTTATCGTCTCTTCGAGAACCTAAAAGCAGAAGTAACAATTCTCAGCAGCCGCGCTCTTCAAGAGGAGAATGAGAATGAGCTTTCTCCGCAGCGAAAAGTTTGAGAATCAGCGAGTTAACTTTGCTGCCTTTGCCGCTTCCGTGTCAAACATCGATCTCAAAAGTAGCGATTAAATGTATTTTATAGCACATGTAAGAAAATATTGACTTCTCCAAACTTTTTTAGAACTGAAATTTTGCGAGATAGGTCGGTTATCGTTAGTTCCAAGGGAAGACAAATTTGTCGTATTTATTTGAATCAATAACGATCAATAGACTACCGGTGTTCGTGCGTTTACGAGGTATTTCCAAGCATCAAAACGCGTATGACATTCAAAAGTGTATGAAATATCCAAAGTAAATTGCTTGTTACAATATATATTCAGTAGGTGGAACGAATCTTTGATCGGGTTACGGTATTAGGTCTAAACTAAATCGCGTAGGAAAAGAAACTGACGCTTCTTTCGTTTTATCAAGAAACAATAGATGCAACAACATATTTGTTTTATATTATTTTATTGAATTACGTATGATTCGTTTTGTCGTATTACTACAAGATGGATAAAACAAAAAATGTTGCGCATCTATCATTTCCTTGTAAAAAAAAGGAAAGAAACTTTTCGGACAACCTAACATATTGCAATTCAATATTTCCAATATATCTCGCCCACGTTTGGCTATTTTGATAAACGAAGCGAATGGGTAAAATGTACATTTTTTAAATCTATAATTTACCTCGGGTGCCATGTACCGCTTAGTGCCGACCCGATTATTTAGTTGTATATCGACGGTGTCTGTTATTACATCATGCCTAACGGCCAATCCAAGATCGCCGATCGCGCATGTGCCATTCGTCTTCACGAGGATATTTTTCGACTTGAGATCCCTGTGAGCGATGGCTGGTTTTCCTTGCGTGCCGACGATCTCCATGTGAAGATGCGCTAACCCGGTGGCAATCGACAGAGCCATCCTGATCATACCGTTCGTATCCACGGTCGATCTGTTCAAATAATCGAACAGCGAACCCTTCTCGTGATAATCCGTGATCAACCACAGCTGGGTCCACGTGCCATTATCTGGGGAACAAAGACACAACTTGTATTTCGGATTATTCTCAATCTGAATATGTACGTCGCGTACATTGGAGTTTACTTAAATTCCAATAAATCGAGGGATTCGGATTGTAGGCACCTTTACAAGGAACAACACAATGGGTATAGTGAAAACAAGCGAGAAACATATTCTTTTGCTTTCTCTGGCTATATTTATTCGCTGATTTTATTATTAAATTTAGCTTATGAGTAGCTCGTGATTTAGCTTGTGACTAGTGAATGACTAGCGAGGAGTAGCGGATCTGGGTCGTTTGAGTTTAAACGAAGGAACTTTCTTTATTCAGTGCATCGCAGTCGTACGTAGCGAACGTATTGCGCGAATGACGCGAAGTTTACATACGTCCTAAAATCTGATTATTCGCAGCTTGTGCACGTGGATGTTGCTCCGTGCGTGTATATGCATTTCTGTAATTACAATTAGCCCAGCTCGCTCAATATTTTTTCAGGAACAAATTAACAGCAGAAATGTTTTTGCATAATATGATTCGGAACGATATTTAGGACAAAATAGGGCGATTTTGATACAATTTTCCTTCGGTGGCCCACAAACAAATTATCGATTAAACGAAAAAAATGACTTTTTTTACACTTGGCTTTGTATCTTAGAAACAATTTGTCGCACGTGAAAAAGTTTCAACAGAAAGTTGTAGCCAATAAAATTATGTGTAAAATCTTAGCTGTTGCGTTACGATACATCCAATTGTTAGTAAGAGGTGCAAAGAAATCCGTTTTTGTTAAATCGTTTGTAAGTTTAGTGTAAAATTGTCGTAAAATATCGAGGCTCGGTGATTAGTAAGTTAATACTAGTCGTATCAAAATACGCGTAATAAACTAAATTTCGAATCGATCCGTTTGTTAATTTCCCCGCAATCAATTTGTCAACTTACGAAACGGAAAATATTTTGATATTTAAGCGAGAACGATGTTTTCATCCAAACACTTGGCTAAAATACACCTATGCTCATTTTTGATTAGTTGTAAAATGCAATAACTTTCACGTTTTTTATCCTACCATGGTGGAACTTGTTCGTATCAATTTCTGAAATCATTTCATATAATTTAAGAAAAAAGGGGTTTCTCTAAGACTAATTGACTAGGTACTGACAGATATCATTTTTTCTTTGTTGAAAAAATCGTCGATGTAAAACATTAGGAGATGAACAGGCGTCGTTTTACAGTTTATTACCAGTATTATATGTGGATTTAAAAAAAAATATAAAAACGTTTGCAAAATTGACGCATTTTCACAGCAGGCTCTTAGAGGCCTTCAACGAGACTGACAACGAGAGCTCCACGCGTCGTTCCCGACTCGACCGCGACCACGATCGCGCGAAAACTGTAACTCATGGAAAAAAATCTCATTATCTCGGCAGCTATAGCATTCAGAAAGACAGTCTTTTTTTAATTTAACGTTATTCAGTTTGGTGTAAACAAAAAAAAACAATTGGTGACATCTATTGCCTTGTTTAATGTTACTTAAAGGCAGGAAATAAAAACCAAATATTTGTGTTTTCTGTTCAACTAATCGTTATTGACGTTATAAACTAACGCAAAAAGCACCCCATAATCAACTGAAGAACGAGTTGGAAATTAGGCCACTGATTAGCAGAATAGAACAATTCTGCCATATCATTTCTGAGAGCTGTCACACATCATGAATTGCCGATAATAGGTTTTTATGACAACCCGATGATATTGATAAAGTCCCTGAGGTCCTCTAAATTCAATTTGATAATACGAACTACTGGATTTTCATATCCTCTGGGAATCTTACATACTTCCTTTGTATACAAGAGCATATATATGCATAACATGTGTGCACAAGGCTAAATAGTATGCTTGAAGAAGTTCAGAATCAGATATTACATTTCCAGCAACTGCTGACACAAGTCAAGCTAGCAATAAAATAAATAATAAGTCGACCGGAACAGATCAAAGTCTGACGAACAATGCCTCGTCCTTCGCACCTAGAATCACATCCCTATCGATGAAAACAGGAACTAAAAGAGCATTACCCTTCAATTCTAACTTATTCTAACTTAAGTCAGATAGGGGTCAGACTCCTGATCGATCGAATCCGAATTCAATCCAATAATCGATGCTAGAACCTCGCAAGTATCGTATCGCTAGTCATGTATCGACGAAGCCTACCAAAAAGAAACTCAGGAACAAGCCTCGAATTTTATGCCCAATACCAAACATCGATCGACTCATTACGAATCTAATTAAGATAATAAAGCGATGCAACCCAAAATAATTCTCACTTACTTCTTTGCAGCTATACAGCTTCTTAGAAAATGTAACGGAAATAGGCAAAGGATATACAGAAAATGGGAACGATCTCATTAACCTTCTACGCCAAACCCCTATTGATCTTCTACCCAAACCTCAGACAGAGCTGCATTAAACATTGAATAACTAGAACCATTAAAAAGCTCCGACAAGCAAGTAATAGATACTACATATTGAAATATATTATAACGTGGGAACTGAATCCGATACCGCATTAAAAACGGACGAAGACTCAAGATAAATAGAATCATTCAGCGCTAGTGGAGAAGTAGCCACTTATGTTAATAATAAATTTCTTAGCGGAGAAATCCCAATCGACGCTAGCTTTGAGACCGTAGTAGTGGAAGCTTATATCGGGCGAAAAATTTACAGGTACAGTGAATGTATAAAATACTTGGTTAATTCACAAGCACTAACTAGTAATAAATCGCTACACTTCCTAAATCAAATACCTACACCGTACATAATACGTGGAAATTTTAATAACCATATTATCTCTAATCATAATCCCGTACGAAGATCCCATACATTCCTTCCCCTGGCTACAGGGAAAAATATATTTTTTGAAGAGAAGCTTAACCGCGTAATAACTTAATTCTACTATATAATGTACATAGAATGTATACTTAACACTAAAGGATATATTCGTTATAATCTAGCAACCAATTGTTATTCGTTGCTATGCAGATTAACGGGTAATTATTGTCCGTTAGTCTCGAAAAGGTTAAAGTCGTTAAGTTAGTCGTTAAGTAACCGACAGTTAAAAGTGTTCGAATTTCAATTCTACGCAATGTTTATGCACTTGTGTGCGAATTTGTACCTACCTTTGTTATCGGCTGCGATAAACCCGAGGATATTATCGTGTCTGAGCATCACCGTCTGATAAATTTCGGCCTCCCTGAACCAAGACCTTTCCTCACGCGAGCTGAAGATCTTCACGGCAACGTTCTCGCCCCTCCAACGACCACGCCAGACCTCGCCGAAGCGACCTTTTCCAATCGTCTCCACCAGTTGAATCTGGCGGGCTATGCTTCGCTGTACCAGAAGCGGCAGGCCTACTTGGGAGAGGATGGGCATTGAAGAACACGAATTTCAGTATGGTTGAAAATGATTCTCGTGTGCTCGACACTAATAATGCGCTTTGTGTGAAAATTTATGAATTCTAAATAGGGTATGATACGGTAACGAGATAGTTTAACCCTTTCGCGTTTAAACTCTTTATGTAAAAATGTACGAGTTTCAAACAGATCGCAATACAATAATAGGACAGTTTAATCTCTTCGTGGTCCGCACCGCGTGCAGCATTTTATCGTAACTGGACTATATCGAATAGCTGTCACGCCTGGTACATTTAAAAGCCGTTTATAGCTTACAGAACAGAGAAATTTTGTGAAAGAAAGACAAAATTCTATATTTGCATTGACAGAACACAACTTGAATTTTCTAATGGAAAGTACAATATAAATGAATGTCGGATGTCCAATATGAACCTTAATTTACGTATTTTAAATTAATATCGATACAACTATAGTGCGGATGGAACGTCGTACAAAATGAAAAAAAGTAACAGACTAACTGGTAGCAAGACGTTGTTTGAGTTATTTTCAAATTTACATCTAAAATAGCATTATTATTTTCGATATACATACATGTACTGTGTATTGTTGAAAAGAAGACTAGCGCGATGGGGGCAAAGCAGGTATTCCTTTGTATTGTTCACCGTCACGCGTTGCTGTATTGTTTTATTTGTATATGCCACACTTTCGGCTAATACGCATGCTATCGTTATGATTGTATAGAGTTTATACGAAACAGTCAATCAGGCTCACATTCCTTACGCTAGTCATCTTTTCAACAACGCAAATCAATTTAAACGCGACATCTATTTTCGCAAACAAATCTGATTTAGTTATAGAATATCCATTGCTAGGTACACGGTGAACATGAAAAATGAAAAATGAAACTTGATCGATATAGAATTTAGTGCATAGCGAAAATTGAAAAAAGCTTGATTAATATATATAGAACTTTAATTTGACCTACCTGAGCCACTGCCACTGGTAGTCATTTCCAACATATCCCTAATGGTAACACCACCCAGGATGGGTCGATCTGGTGCCTCCTGCGAATCATCGCTATTTCCTGGCCTTTCTGGAGTCTTACGCACGTGATAAATGACCATAACCACCACGCAGATCGCGCATATTGGCATTGCTATCATCAAGGCCATTTTCCAAGTGACCCACGCCGTGTCATCGCTACCCGACCGCACTTTCCCCAACAAATATTTCATTATTATTTTATAGTGAATCATTTACGCGACAGATCACTCCAAGAAACATAAAACGTTCGAATCATACTTTTATCAACAACTTTCGACTTTTCAATCTTTTTACTATTATTAGGATTGTTTAATATTCAATAACAACGCAAATTTTTATTTTCTTAACGAAAGTAAATAGTAGAATGTTGTCAACCTTTAAATTTATTTTTAATCTTCTACTGTTTTTCCCTGTCTGTTTTTATAAATGTTTCGTTTCTCGTTTAGTACCTTTGAAACTATTTTGTCCACAGCAAGTTTTTGTAATTTGTCAGCTTTCAAAAAATTTCACAAAATTCAGGGTTACTTAGATAATAATACGTTTACTGTGAAACTGAAAATTACGAAATTATAGAAAAGATTTGAGAACAATTCGTATCAAACACATACATAGGTACATAAATATATGATGTTTTGTAATATACCTAGAGACAAGTATTGTATGAAAATTATCTATTAGCTTACAGTTTACAGTATCGTAGATAGGTAATGAATATTAGATCCGCGGTGGATGTGTTGATCTTTCCATTCTATTATCCAATATATGTTTAAGTTAATCGTTAAAAGGTTTTTTTTAATAACAATTCGATATCTTTTCTCAACATATTTAAGAGTGAAATTTCGCTTATTTCTGAATGGACCAAGCTAAAGACACGGACATTTATTGTAATATTTGAAGTAGTATACACGTATCTACAGACAATTGTATATATATAAAAAAAAAGACTCCTTAACTTAGCTAAATACCTCCCGGATCAATTTATATTAACCAGTCAGAGACAATTTAAAGATAAGTTGAAAAATGTTACGAAACGTCATAGTTTTTAAACTGAACTGTTCAACTCTACGAAAAAAACAAACAAACTCGGGCCGTATAATCAAGCTAACAAAGTTGAACGAACCCGATAGATCGAACGTAATAGGTTTCTTGGAATAATTCGAAAAGCCAGCGGAGCCATTTTTGGAATAAAAATCAAGAGGTACGTGCGTTAAGCTAAGGAAACAACAGAGATGTAGAAACATCTTCGTGAAACATGCCAAAGCTAAATGATGAGCACGCCAAGAAGTATGCAGCGGTGAGTTGCAACAGCTTAGTTCAAACTTTAAACCAACAGAAGCATGCAGGTTGCAATTAGATGTGAGAAGGTCAGTAGGTCAGGACTAGGGACAAACTCTTTTCCAATTCTTTATAAATACTTCAACGATCGATACACGGTTCGTATCGCACCTTATTCTTTTCATATCAATCTGTATTATATAAATACAAGTATAGAGAAAGAAAAAAAAAAAGAAAAGAAAAATAACGAATTCGATCGTGAATAAAGCATCGAAAGTATCAACATACTATAATGAAATAACATCCTCTCGATGATTCTGCCTCTTTCCATCATGTCAAAACGAGCGATTCTTTGCATTACCTGTCCGGTTAGTGCATATACCTACTCGTACAACGATGACGGAACCCGCGCATGAGTCATCGTGTCATTGTGTAGATGCAACGCTCCTTTCACGATGTCTGGATCATCGTATCGTACTGTTCCCAGCTTCACTTACCTGATGATTGATTCTGCTACATAAAGAATATGATTTCCTTCATACGGATGCTGTTAATCGGTTATTCCTCGAAAAACCACACGGATCACATTAGGAAGAACACGAGGTTAAATTTGGGATATTCCTATTAGGAGTGTTTGATATTTTCGAAAAAATCGAGAATTATCTTCGAATTAGATTCGAAACGGTATAGGTCGAATTTCAAAGCGAATAATCGCTTTAGCTTCCGAGTCGAATTAAAAAACGAATAACCGCTTTAGAATCGAATTTGAATACGAATAATCATTCTAGAACCACATTACGAAAGGAAAAATCATTTATGAGCCAAATTTAAAAATGAACGATTTCTTTGAATCGAAGTTTAAAACGAACAGCTGCTTTCCGCTTAAATTTCGATGCAAGCGCTTTCGGATCAAATTCTGAACCAAATTAAATAACCGATATTGAACGTTGAACGTTGAAAACGAATGGAACTATATTCGAATCTATCGTATTATGTTATAGATTGCTATTACCGTAATTTTCAATTTTTTCGAGGCATACTGCAGGGAAATTGGAAGGACGATGGGAACGAACGGCTGTGCTTCGCCACGGGGAACAAATATTCGTGAAATCGGATCGATCACAGAACTGGCGTCCGCGCAAGAAGCATCCATCTAGCAATTTCACGATAAGGCATCAAATTGATTCCCACGAGATATTCGATGGCGAATAACGATGAGACAGACGAGTCACAGATGAATGATTGCACGTCCAGGGGATGTCCGATGAAGATTGGCAAAAACCAGTGTCTTGCTGACGCGTAATGTTAGTGCATGAATTCGTGCCCCGATCCTTAAATCGACCGTAATGCACAATATATGTGATTTTGAACCAAGCATACAATCTCACGCGTCAAATGTTCCGTGAATATCGAACTTTCTATTTACTGCGTAACCGTTTATGCAGATAAATATAACAAACAACTCCGTGATTGTTTAGAAAATTTTAGAAAATGTTGTAGTGTTGCTTTATCATTGAAATTCGTCGATCAACGAGTGCTTTTTCTGCAGAGTAAACAATTTCTGTGAATTATTAGGTTAGCAACGGATCTCTTTGTTATTATACAAGTTTTTGTCATTCGTTACGACTAGCTTTTAATGGCACGCTTGTTTCGAATAATGTATTTGATAAAAAAATACGAGCATTGTTAAATCTATATTTACAAGATACAGAAGCAAATTCCAATTATTGATCAAATTTATTAAAAGCAAAGAATAACGTAGAATAAAGTAGATATATCTACATCTCTAACAATAAGAAATTCTGTGTATAAAAAGTATGTAGCCAATAAAACGTATTTGGTTTGTTAATGATCATTTAGACCACTTTAAAACGTAACGAGTTGATTCTACTACATCTTACTTTCACTTGTATTAATATTTCCTGTTTAATACTACAAAACAAGTTTACCTAAATACTGAAACTTCAAAAACTTGCATTTACAATAGCAAAGTGATTTAATGTCATCATTTACCACATTAGTGCTATGGCTATGGCGGCGATGGCGACCTTTGACGTTGATGCGATATTGGTGCCATGCGACAATCAAGTACTATTCTCATTCCTCTACAATATATATTTATTCGTCTATTTATACATTTCTATCTTTATATTTTTCAATTAAGTATCCCAAGTCATCGGCATTTCTTAAAACCATAGTTTAGTAATTCTTATCGTTAAAACCAGAATCTCAACTATAATAGCCATAGTATTAATGTAACAATTCACAAATCATTACTCTACCGTAAAATAATTCGAAATTATAATACGCCGTGAATGATTAATGGATATTAGGCCGCTGTTCTCGTATCCTACCATACATCTAAATTTAAATGAAATTTCTAGCTGAACGTAAACCAATTTTTCTATAATTTTATGCTTACGTACCAAATTTTCCAATCGATCGGTGCTTATGACATAACGATAGGGTCATTTCACGGGCGAGTATATTTAAAAAAAAAAAAAAAAAAAAAAAAACAGAAAAAAGAGAAAATGAGAAGGAAGAATACCCGCTGAGCAACGCCATTTACAGACGTATATTCAAACCGTAACAAATCGTTGCAGTGGAAGCACACGCGAATAACTAGCTTACTCTCCCTCGGATTTACTGGAACCCGTATAATCGATGAATACCGCTTTCGATACGTTCTATCAACCCTCCGTCAATACCGCGCGAATGCGTCTCGTTATTCTACGTACAACGTATCGCGTTGTCGTCCATTTTATGTCGTCCAACCTTGCCATGCCGTCCTGTTCTCCATTACATTCCTTTCTATCTGCTTTTCATACAACTATTAAGCTTATGTGTCGGTCACTTGCCGATGACAATAATATTATATACATACATACATATACTGCATATGAAGAAGTTACTTGTCCGGTTCGTGACAATTATGCGAATAGTATACTCTTGCCAAATGGTAAGCGAATAAAATAGTTACGAGGGTGTATTCTTATTTTTATTTACTCAAATACCTCGACTCAGATAATTGACCAAAAATAACTAAAAAATAGTACGTATATATTTTTAAATTATACGGTTAATCCTTTCATACTTGTACAAGTTATTGGTCGACTAAACGACGAATAAAATATGAAAGCAAGAAAATATTCTATTTTCAGTATTAATAACTAATAACAGATAACTTTCCTCGGGAATAAACAAAAATTCGGTCTTGCAAGTTGAAACGAATGACTTGAGAATTTGAAGTATTTTAAAGGGGTGAGCGTTAAATTTACATGTATATATCTATATATTTGATACAGTAATATTTCTGGTAAATGATACACGTATAGTTATGGATAGAAACTGTAGCCTGTATTACTTCGCATAGGTTTGAAAGCTGTATAAACTGTACTTTATATACATATGTATGTATATAGAGAAAACTTTGTTTTTCATTTATATCTAGTTGGAATACGATTTACGTAGAATCAACGCTTCTATGTATGTAGCTGTATTTTGAATAAATAAGAGGCTGTAGGAAGATGGAAGCTTGCTTCATCATACTCGTAAAGAATAGGATGATTCAAACTTTTACAAAATATTTAATGTAAACTTACTTACTGTTAGGTATTTATTTAATTATTTCTACAAGTATAGTCTTTTGATATTTCCGTTAATTATTTTTGATATTTTATATTCTGGCAATGTGATGATTTCACTACAGATAGGAAATGCACTTTTAATATAAATAGATCTATTAGAACTAAAATGATTCAAACAAGAGGAAACATTGAGTCTATCCGAGTCTGTTCGGTGTAAAACATATGGCAAAGAATTAAGAATTATTCCAAACGTAGAAAAAAGTTTTGGAAAAAGAAACATCAAAATTTCATTTCAGAATCTTCTTATAACCTCTTATAAGTTAATATTTATGTATATAATCTAATTCTACTCTTCATCTAATTCGACTCCGTGTTATTGTAAAATCATTTGCGAATCGTACAGATTGCTCATTTTTAAGCTAGGTTAATATCCTTATTATATAATATCCTTCTGGCATTTGTTCCAAGACGCTTGACACGGAGAACGTTGTGATAATTAAACTCGAGACGAACGTACGATCGAGATATATGTAAAATAAAAACTGCTATGATTGTGTCAAATCAAAACATTTTTAGTTAGTCTCCGTTTGAAACAGCTCGGCAGAGATAAGCGTGAGGCGGTTTCTTCTTTTATTCCGTTGACAGCGCGTTTTTACAACATCGTTTTTGTAATAAGAGTCAATAGCATAGCGACTATAACCGTCGTACACTACTACTACACGCACATTACTATCACGTATAATGCGCCGCTGGAACAAATCCCGCTGAACGGCGTGGCCAGGGGTAAGGGAGACACTGACTGCTCTCTATTGCTCACATATGGATATTGTTTTATTAGGATATGTGACACTTTCGGCCAATCCGCGTCGTGCTTATCTTTATGATTGTGTCGAGTCTGTCAGAAATAACCAATTGGGTCCGCATTCCTTTCGCGGGACTTGTTTCCAGCAGTGGACAATAGATATATATATATCTATGTGCTTACATATACGATGACGCGACGTATCGTCATCGTCGTTGCATTGTGACATTCGTGACATTCGTGACATTCGTGACAATGAACGGCGAATCGTAGCGATGCAACGAAAAGACGTTTGACTTTTATCTTCGATTGTACTAGCTTCTTTTTTCCAATTTCTCTCTAAATGACGTTTCGACGTCGCTGTTCGAGCAATCTGTTATTTGTAATTTTATAGAAGTATGGTTTTGCAGATTTCAAATCTAACGCGACGATAAACTCGTTTTTTAATACATTTTAAGTTAGAAGAAAATGGAAACAAAAAATAAAAGGTTAAAAGATTAATTAAACGCACAATTGTTATATTTTTTAATATTTTTGCGAAAAGCAGAACGGAAGGATTTTAAATGAAAGGTCGAAAGATCAATCGGATATTTAATTATTATTTTTCAATTTTATGCAGCAAAATAATTTTAAAGAAACATTTTTAGTAAAATGTCAACAAAAATAAATTCATTGCGACACTAACCATTCGCTATACTACATAATATGCAGCAAGGGAGTAGGAATAACAAGACACGCAACAATAACAATAACAATTCTTTATGCGGATAACGAAAAATCCCGATAATAACAAAATGCCGTTCAATTAATTTCATTATATCGTTGCTCAATATGCTTGCGATAATTTACAAGTATTTACTTAGACCACTGTGCAAAATATTTGGACACTTAAATTTTCGTTTCCATTTGCTCTCAAGTACTATTAATGGCATACCAAACGATCTTTCTTATCTTAGGCCATTGGCTAAATACACACATCTATTCATATATTACAGACTCTACAAGATAATTACACGTTATTTCTACAAAACTTGCAACAAAATTCATTGTAATAAATGTGCAATTTGCTGACACGTTATTGAATTCTGCTTTAACCTTATGAACATTTAGTTGATATTTGCGAATCTACCTATATAATATCGTATATAGGTACTAGCATAAACGCAATTTGTTTCGCGTTTTAACAAGGCGTAATTTATTTTAAAAACTTTTACATAGTAAATTATTTTCTAGCACGTCGTTCTAATATTTTCGTTACTTACCGTAGATAAATCGCCTGATACATTTGCAAAAGACGGACGTAAGTTATCATAATGTAAACAGAACGTATTATCGGGTTATGCAATGAAACAGCGGCCTTACAATAGCGGTGCAAAATATTGAATTTCAAGCTTCGCAAACGGTTCTCTGGCAAGGGAAACACGGGCTGTAAACGAATCACGGTGTTTCGTTTCGCGGTCGCTGCATTATGTCAGCTCGATATAGCGAAACGGGACGCACGAACAGAGATAACGTGTATATACTTACAAAGGACATGTATAGAGCTAGATGTGAAATGTGTATGTGACAAAGATGATCACCCGGACCCAGACAATTCACAAAAAGCATCAAAAATCGATGATTAAAAGCCCAAATTTCTTTTTTCTTTTTCTTTTTGTTTCTTTATTTCATTTTTATATTTATTCTATTTTTATCGCACATGTTTTTCCAAGGTCGTCGTTGCGAAGATTCTCTTTATTTAGGTAGGATTATAACGAATAAAAGAATATTACGATTATCGCTATTACGGTTTCAAATGATCTTTTAATCAAATTATACCTATATAAACATTTTTTAACCATTTTTTTACCGATTTCTACGCAAAAGTATCTATCGACGAAGGTAAAGAAACATATAAAATATGTAAGAATATATAATATAAATTACTTTTAACTTTCAACGTTAGATATTGAATATCGTGTGTCACCGTCGCCTTGAAAGTATAAATCGATCAATATGCATTAGTTCAGTTCTTCGTTTACTATGTCGAAATTTCTGGTTTCCGTTCCCGATTTTATTGATTCAACAATTAAAGACACATGACACGACGTCACCATCATACTTAATCATAATACCAATCTATATTATACATAGATAGACACCTATATTTAAGCAGCAAGAAAACAGATATTTCCATAATATTTAAGACAAAGTTAGAATTGATTAGTCGCGTCTCGCAAATACATCAAAAGTTATATCTACTTTCTTTGGTTTCTTTTTTCTTTTTTTTTTTGTTCATCGATTAATTTCAATACCTTTATTCCCTTCATCTTATTTTTATATATTAACAAGTTAAAACATCACACTCGCTTCTTAACTATTTGCTAAGATTCTACCCAAAGAAACGTGATCGTAATTTTTGTTTAATAGTTAGCGAAGTAGCGTCATGTGCAAGTACAGTTAATTGGCACTCGTACTGTATTTATCAACTTGAAAGAGCGAAGTCAAGAGAATTTTGCCGCGAAACCGAAACAACAAATAACTTCTTAACGATTAACTTCTCCGAACAACAAATAGATTAAGAATTTCAAATTTCATAGGAATCGTGCATTCGCTTGCGTTTATAATCGATCGACCTTGGAAGGAAACAGAGGTTGCGGAAGCTGTACCTCGTTCGAGGTAATCGACGAGTCGGAAGTATGGCCCACCTCTGGACTCGCGAGGAGTAAAAGAGGGCCTTAGGTCGCGATTGCAGAAGTCGGAGTGGTCGCAGCAGGCGACCGCATATTCCACGTCACCTGGACCGTGTAGCGTGCTATTTGCTTTGCACCAGACTGAGTATTCGGGTGCCGGGAAGAAGCGCACCTTATCATAACACCTGAGAACAATTTACATCACTTCCGAACCAGAATATTTACCGTATCTCCGAACAAAGGGAAGAAAAGCGTTTTTCTCCACGAATCCGACCTCTTTTCGTTCGTTTATTAGGTGTTACGTTTACGCTTTTATTTTCAAGCGTGTCGTGATTTTCCGATATTTTTATGTTCAGTTATTTCACAAGTAATGTACTGCGTCTCATAAGTATAAAATCACTGAAAAGCTTGCGATTTTTCTGTGTCGTTTATGCAATACGTATGTGATGTAGGTGTGTATGTACAGTCTGCAGTATCGTAACTGTTATAACTCAAATTGAAAAAAATGTACGAATAATCATTATAATGATTAATATTCGTTGGTCAGTGGCAACGATTAGTCATTATTATCGGCTATGAAAACGTTCGTTGGTTGATGCTGGCCAAAAACAACTTCCGTCGTCGATAATGATTACCACTAATCAGCAATTATGAGAAAAGTTGTAATAATTTATAACATAATCGATATACCTAAATCGTAACCAGAACATTTATATATTATTATTCCTTAATAATTTCATTCTTTGGAGAATCTCTTTAAATTTTAGCGATCGGTGTTTTCTACTTAAACAAAAATTAACCTTTACTCAATGACTTTCTCCGTAAAAGTGTCATAAAATAACTGGAACGTTTTATCTCCAATTATACCGATAATAGTGTAAGTGAATCCATTGCTAATTTTCATAGAATAGCGTTGGCTGTTTATTATTATATAAAATATGTATTCATATTATGTATTTCGTTATACGTATGTAGAATGTCTGTACAATCGAGATACGACCAGAGAAGAAGCGATTCCTGGCGAAAAAACGAGTCGGAAATATAGAATGAAGTTTTTGCATATAAGATGAGGTAAAACTGCTACTTTTAAAAATAAATCTTACTAATGTAAAAGATATTGAATTACCATACAGTTCTTGCAGTGTGTTACACTTTTGTTATACAAATATATATATATATTTATTTATCTATTTCTTTGTTTGTATATATATATATATACAAAGGTTGAGCTTAAAGAGCAATGAAATGAAATTGTAACAATAATTTCTATAAATTGGAATGTTCGACTTCACACGGATACTTTTAATCGAGTTTACTAGTATTGAAGATTTTGGGGCAGTTTTATATTTATGAGACGCATTGTAATTGTAATTTAGGGTAGAAAGATGTATTATATTTTTGGAGAACTTTTGTAACGGTACCTCATTGAACGGCTCATTTTTCTTTGTTTATTTCCAAGCAAGATCAATTACGTTTAATCAAGTATCAGCATCATCCTGCGCGCAAAGATATTGTAAATAAATTACAGACGCAAGCCGCAGCTGGTCGATGCTCTTTCCCTGTTCTTTCTTTCGCTTTTGCTACTCTTTCTCATGGCCTTCGTTGGCCAAGTAATAAATTACACTTATTACAAGAGTTATAAATTCGGAAGAGCACGCCAGCGAATAACAGGCAGCCGAGATAAATTCGGGAATTAATCATTAATAACTCACGATCGCGGCCATTAATTCACGTGGTTCTTCATTTTTTTCTTTTTTGCTCGGTAATTTGGCCGTTAAGAGGCCATATTATAACATAACGTCGTTATCTTCGGGCTCTTTACGGACGCGTCGCTGCGTCGGCAATTTCTTTTTTCGCACTCTTTATAAATTCTCCAACAAAAACAACAACAACAAAAAAAAAAAAAAAGAAAAAACACTGCTCCCCGTCAAGGATGTGGTTCTTCAATTCAATAAAATTAGTTTATTATATGCGTATAGTGGGTTCACAAAAGTATTTGGGAGCGTATTAGAAAAAATAATTATGCGCGAGTATATTGCGCGTATTATACGTATAAAAGATTAAAAATGTCATTAGCATTATAATAAAACGCAATTATCATAATTATATTGGTAAAATTTGAAACCAATCTCAAAGTGTAGGTACGTAGGTATAAAAGTTACAACATATTTACTGCAAACATATATTTAGTAAAAAAAAGTTAGTATATAGCATAATTCTAATCAGCTTATCTTAAACGTATAGGCTATAAATAACAAGTACCTATTGGAGATGCTCCCACGATGTAAATTCAACGTTTAAATATTTTCGTGACCTCTACGAATACATACTTTTTTTTTTCTTTTGCTAAATATCGTCTAATTTCTATATCCTATACATATATTTCCAGATTTGTTTCAAACTTCGCCAATATATGTAATCGTAATATTTACAACATAGCTCATTATAATGCTGATCCGATGAAACGTCAAAATATGTTATATAAGATAATAATACAGATATTTATAAAGAATTTCCACGAATGTTCGAACATTTTCGTGAACCACTATACCTACGTTATACAAAAGATACGTAAGTCGAAAGATACTCGCGTGATTAGATTATAATATTTTGTTTCATTACTCGAGCGCATAAATGGATATGGACGGCGTCGATTCTATTATTCTAAATCTACTTGGACGTTTTGAACTTGGCATGATACGAAATTATCGCAATGTTCGATGCGGGCTCGTGAAATCTTTTGGTACAACCGTAGTTCAACAAGCACTTGTGCAACAAGGTACGTTTTAACGCACGATATCTAGATGTATTCAGGAAAAAAGAAAGCGTACGAAACATTGGCCAGTATTCAATTGCAGCGAATATTCCCATTAAACCAGTGTAAAGTAAACATTTTTAATCCCTGAGAAGTACATGTACCTACATTGTACGAGTATAAATATACATATATACAGTATATAGAGTTTCAAAAGCCGCGGAGGATAGGTAGTTAAGATCTATTCTCCGTCAAAATCGGAGAAAAACGGGAATTAATTCGTTCTACTAAAGTTGATTACTTTTCGGATGCTTTTGCGTCATCTTCTCCAAACAGACAATTCACAAGAACAAAGGAATGGGAGAGATTAAATTGAAAGGACGTGCAGAGATGAAAATAATAATAGCTTCTAAGGTAAAGAAAAAAAAAAAAAAAGAAAGAAGAAGAAGAAACGAAGCGTGGGTGCAAGATTTTATTTCACGTATCAGAATAGTACGAATGATTACAATGAACATTTTGCGCTTTAAAGAAAGCACTTTGAGAACACGGATAGCTTAAAGACCACTTGCACTTAGCGCGAGTAATAAATTAACCAAATTACAATGCAAGTAAGCGTCGTTCGATAATAATCACTCGTTAAATGAGTTAACGTTAACACAACATCGAAGCCTCGATCGCGTTTTCGCGGGATTAAACGACATTATAAATTGAAGTACACCACGAGTACAACAGTTCGACATAAAATATGCGTGATTATTGTTACCGGTAATACCATAATATAACATGACGAATAAATTTACCGACCAACAACCGATATTATTCGATCGACGATGGAATCGCGTAAATCTTTTTACGCGATTCAAAAAGGAATAATACGAAACTTTCAAAAGTATTTAAAAATATGTTATTGATAATTAGTTTACGAGCTGGTTGAATTTTTCGTGAAAAATGATCGGCGAGCCCCAGATGCGCATTTTCGCGACTTTATCTATTCCAATATTTTTAGATGAATTATACAGAGCTTCTCTTTCTCAAAAAACATGCTCGATTACGACGTGGATATACGTAGTCGTCATACAAGATAACGCGAGAAGATAAGCACTCGTCTATGTAATTTTTTTCTTGATTCGCTACAAAGAAAACTACAGTAAATAAAGGCAGAATTAATTCTTAAACTAGTTACCTATTTTGTATCTTTTTAAATATCTTTGGCAGCTTTATAACACGATCTTCCGATTGATATCGAAAATTATTATTATAGATCTACGCGACTGCGTCGTCGATCGAATAATAATTCTTTGCCAGCAACTGCCTTTTAAATATTCTTAGTGATCGTACTTAATGTAATATTATTATATCTCACACCGACCCTTCGAGCTCTAAAGTTATCATCTATCTACGGCTCTGAAAGATAAATTAACGCGTATATTGCATAATCTATTAGAACTGGTGTGACATTATATACATATTCAAGGATGAAATTGAAGGAAGACGAAGAAAGGCTGACGGAGGAAGTCTGTATCTCCTTTTTTCTAAAAGAAACTGAGAAGAAATATATATTTACAAAAGATATACTTGTTGAAAAAATCTGTTTACCAATATCACTGCAATGTCTATTTTCGTTAGAGAGTGCAGAGAGGTACGTATATGGCAACATGCTACCGGTGCTTTCCAAGTTCACTCGGGAGGACTAGCGGTCTCCTCGAACAATTGTAAGCGAAAATATGCAGGAGGAGAGTACCTTGAAGTAACTAGAACCTCTATAGGTGGCAAACATTTTCACACTGTTTCTTTATAAAGTCATTTATCATCGTTGTATAATTTTTTGCATTTATAAATATCACAAAAGGAAATTTGTCATTAAATCAAAAGAACGTTACTATAGTGGTAGTATAATTTCTTTATATCTCCACGTTTATCGATTATAAATTTTTGCGATTCGTGTATTAAAATCTTATTAATACAAATACATTGAATAGTATCAAATGAAATCAAAAAAGGTAGTAAAGGCTATTGTTATATTTTTCAACCGGCTGTGCTGCAATAAAAAAAATGTCGGACAGTGAAGAAACAAGAGAGGAGACAGGCGGAAACGTTTTTGAATAAAAAAATCCTAGATATTTGACTTCAATCTAAAACTATAAAGATACACTGTCATCGAAAAGTATGCGAACACTTTTATCGGTTTGTGTTAACAATATGTGAATGTTAGTAAAATGTAAAAGTTAATGATAAATAGATGAATAAAAATAATATGTATTATCTATTTGTGGAATGTATTATCATGATTATATATTAATCGAATTGATATACATATATTATTTTAATTTCATTCGTTATATTAATATTATTTTTTTATTATTATATGGATATATTGGATATATATAATTAAATTACATATATGTATTATATATGTATATATTTAATATAATACAGAATGTATCCTCTAAGACAGTCTAAGATTAATCGCCATTTTTCAGACATTTCCAATAATCTGCCAGTCAAATGTTTTGAACAAAAGATCAAATCTGTTAATCTGAACAAAAAACAATGTAACTTGTATATTAAACATTTTCGAGAAAGCCTTCTTGACATTCCGTCTAAAATGCTATTGACCTATTTATATGGAAAAGCAATTAGTTTAGCAGATATTTTATCTTTTAATTTGGGAAATCTACCGGATGAAATAAATGTAAAGCTTTACTTTTTTATTTCTTCTGCTTGTCTCTCATACGATACGTTTTACGACAGACATTATAACATTTTATAAAAATGAAAATAGCTGCTGAACTAGTGGATTTTCTGACATAAGTAGATGAATTTATATTGGAAATGCAAAGACAGGATTAACATATTAATAAAATAAAGGACGATATCCAAATATGGAATAGCACCTGGAATAGTATTTTGAAAAATATGACAGATTGTCAAATATCTGTCAAATTACTGCAGGCTATCTCAGTCACTCACTTTGGCACCGCTTATTTTGCCAAAGACTGTTTTTGCAATATTCTCTTGGAGAAACATAGATCAAGTGCCTCAAGATGTTTTAAATTAATGAAATTTCTCTAAATGTTTTATATAACATACATAACGTGTGGCTATACAAAAAAAGCTTTTTATGATAAGCGTTGCAATACTTTCGTGTACCACTATAGGTACATACTCGTACAAACTTTTACATCGTTAACATTTACTGTTGCTGCTACTGCTGCTACTGCTGCACACATACTATAATAATAATAATAATAACAATAATAATAGTAATAATAATAATAATAATAATAATAATAATAATAATAATGTATGCAATACCCATAGCGATGGAGAGAGTGAAAGAGATTGACTAGGCACGAGCAATGATGCGATAGAATGATGGATACTGAGCGTTTGCTGAGCGATGAATAATTATGGTCGGATTGAATCGGAAGTAATAAAATAATTATATTAAAGCATCGGTGGAAAACGCGGACGAGTCAACAGCATGAAAATGTAATTGATACTTTAAATTAACAAGATGCTCTCCGACATTATTACACATTATCATATACATATATATGTATACTTAGTACTGTACAAAAGACCTGGGTCATCTACAACAGTAATCTGAATAGTAGCAGTGGTAGTAGTAACAACAATTAAATTTTATAGAGAATATTTTCACACGATCTGAAATAAAATCTTTTCAAATCCTTCGATAGTTCCTTATGGCGTTACATATGTAGTTCTTTTTGTATTTGTAGTTCTTTCCAGTCGACAATCTCTTTAGAAACGTTTCTTATAACGTATTTACTCGTCAAAACGGCGTGGAAAGCATTTCCACGTGGTTTCAGTTAAAAATGAATCTCTTGATATTTCCTTTACGTGGATACTTGTAGCTATTGCTGTTTCGTAAATTACTCATAATCGACAATTCTCGAATTAAACGTATCTTGAAAAGTCAACATCTGTGTAATGCCAGATTTAAAATAACGTTAAATATCTACTCATTCGTAAAAGCAAAGTATTCATTTAGTAGGTGACTTAAGATTTCTATACAGTACTGTGTACATAGATATACATATAGACATATGTATATATATTTCTTATAACATGTACAAACACGCGCGCACACACATACCCATAGTACATTTGTATGTACTAAATATACACCTAAACGATATTTTTGATTCTAACGGAAATCAACGTCCGCAGTAGCAGAAAAAAGATTAGCAGATAGAAAAATGTGACAAATGTGGAAAATGGTGTGGGAAATCGTAGCTACAATGAAGGAGATAGAGAAGACAGTGATAGAAAAGAAAGTGAGTAAAGAGTGAGAGAAAGAAACAAAGTGAACTGCAGCAAAAGCCTGAGCCACCTGCAGAGTCATCGCTACTTCCAGGTCGTTTGACTGTACCTTTGTTGCGAGGATGTAGCTGAGGTTTCAGATCCCGATTGCAAAAATCCTCTTTGCAGCACTCGATGACAAAGGTCGTGTTTCGCGAGTCGCTCGTCATGCAGAAGATGAGCGGCTCGGGCTGCGACGACGACAGCTGTTTATGCACGCACCTTCAAGCCGAGTTTGCACCAGTTTCAGAATTAAAAAAAACCAAGAAAGAGGCAAACCACAACGTGTAATGTCATCTTGGGGGGGGGGGGGATAATCGTGCTTTTGGATCACGGCTGGGGACACTCGACGTTACTCCGTGAGAAATATCAAGGGCAACGTTAAGGAGGATACACGCATGTGTACGTGTATATGTATATGTACGTTGCTCCGAAGGGAGAACGCGGCTCTCGCGAGTAGTATTCACCGCGGTGCGACGCGACGCGATGGTAGAACGATAAAATAACATAAGATACGTTTCCCCTTTTTATCACTTTCGTTTTAATTTAATTTCCATTCCCTTCTTTACTTTTAACCTATCAGCTGAAAAAGACGAGCTAATTCGTCGTTCGAACTCTTCATCCACGAATAGCTTACGAAAGTATTCCAACACTTATTGTTAGCGAAAAGCTAGTATAACATAAATAACGGTCTTAAATGTACATATAATTAGAGCTTTAACGCGGTTTCGCTAAACGTGTATCGTGGTTTATCGATGTAACGAATAATTAAGTGCTTGAATATTTTGCTGATCTGTGCAAAGTGTTGCAATAAATGACTCGTAGCTTCCATATATTTACATTTGTAAATTCGTTTCAAATCGAACCAACATAATTATGCTAGTCGCGTATCGGTATCGTGTCCATGAAATTTCAAAATGCTTTTTAATACATTCGCTATAAACGTATATCGATATCCATAAAAAGTTTCTACAAGTGTTGAAATACTCTCATATACGAGCCAGCGTGTTTTATTTTATTCGAAAGCGCTAAAATAGATCAAACTAAAATCGATATTACGTCTATTAAGTCTTGTTTTCGCAATTACAGAAACTCCTATTTCGGAGACAAGTCAGTTAATAGATTAAATTAAATCGTGAGTTGAGAAATGAAAGACGAGCGACGGAGAAACGGAGGAATTTCTTGGAATTAATAATAATAATTTCATTCAATTTGATAAGCCGAGATTTAAGATTGCATAACAATGAAGTCATGAAACCTTCAACAACCATGAGATCATTATCTAAAAATATCAATTCGCGTTTGGAAACGTAACGAAGCAACGAACGCGCTACTTGCGGGAACGTGTTTTATAAAAATACGTCGAAATACTAGGTGCAGAAGTTAACAATGATATCTTAGACTCATCAAATTAAATAACCAGAGACTATTATGGATTATTCTAGGTGTAAAAACAGGTTTTAATAATTTTGAAATTTATTAGTTTAACTCTGGAAAGCTGTCGTTAAAAGCTGTCACCTTAATGCTATTATGGATAAATTTTTATTTGAAAAATCGATTTGTTTTAAAAGTCAAACAGACGCAATGAAATATTTTATCATCCAATACCAGATGAAAAGAAGAAAAATTATTGTTTGTATCTAATGGTTAGAAATAACATTGCGATAGGATCGTTAAAATATTGAAAAATTATTAAGGATAATATTGAAAGAAAATTCTTACGGAAGCGTTACTCATAATAATCTACGAGGATAAATAAATTATTTTAATTGCGACACGTACGATATTGCTTGTTCCCCATAACCCATAAACCCATCGCATTTTACATTTCGTACACACTACCTTCAAAAATTCAAAAGTATCTACACATTTGCTTATTTTTGACAAAATGTAATTACAAGGTTATGGATATCTGTAACGATGTTATTCTTTCTGATCATCGTAGCTATGTATGATAGAATATTATTGAATGAATTAACTTTTAAAAGACAATTGTACAGCTGACGTTTGTATCTGTCATATCTTATTTATAGAATTGTATATTTTGTTGCTTGTATAATCGAACTAGAGGAATATAAAAAGAGTAAAAGGCAGTACAACTGTATCGTAAGCTTCATCGTTCTACCGCAATTATGCTCGTATCTTTTTATATTTAATCGAGACTCGATTATTCCGTGATAACGTGATTGTCTCACATATACGCGAATCTTTTCGGAACGAGCAAAGCGAGCGTACAGCGGAATAAAATTCTTAGCCGGCTTTGAGTTACAAATACACGCATCTGTACAACGTACAATGTACAGCGTACAATATATAACGTACAGAGTACAGTGTACAGTGTATAGCATACCACGAAATCGTTGTCTCGCGAAAAAGACACGTTCGAGGTGTACGGTCGCTGATTACTTCGCACCACTGTTAAAACAGGCGGATGCTGGCGCGAATGGGCTCGCTAAACAAACTTCAGCAAACGCTGAAAAAGAAACAGGGGGGGGGGAACTAGCGAAAGAAAAAAAAAACAAGAAATTCAAAACGTAAAGGAGGTAACAGTGTAAACGGTAGAGTTGTTAAAAATCGAAAAAGGGAAGAAGAAACAAACTGTTCAACACCGTGCAATTCAACACTCGTTTGCGATACCTGACAGTGGGGGTAGCCAGTCGTAGCAGATCGTCGTTCCTGAAATCCCGTTATTTCTCTCCCGGCCAGTGTACACAGAGCAAACAGTAAAAAAAAAAAAAAAAGAATAGAAAAGTAAAGAATAGAATAAAAGTAGTTAACCCTCGCCCAGCGGATATAGGGTTCATACGGACTCAGCCGCGTACCGCTTATGTTAAAGTCGCGAACGTTCGTCTGAAGTTAAACACCTCATCTCGATTGAGAGATAATGTGAATTTCTATAATGATGATAATATCTTTTTTGTTACCAGTAACCATTATCGTCGTTATAGAGGAGGAAAGACTTTTTTGTTCAACTACTTCCCATCATCTGCCATCATCGATTCTACTGCATACTCGTATTAGTATTAGATACTGGTAGATAATCGAAAGTAACTAAACAAAATTTCCATCATCTATGTACATATGTATGTGTAATGATTACCGGTAACCAAACAAATTGCAATCAGTATTCATACTTATACAGTAACGTTGAAATATTTTTGCATCTTTTGAAAAAGATTTTTTAAAATTTCATGATCGCTATCTTCCGTTAAAGAAACAATTTTTTTAACTTTTTCTCAATAACTTTCTTTTTAAAATTGTAAAAAGTGTTATTGTTGGATCCTAATACGTAAAATATCGCAAGATACTTAAATCCATAAAAATCAATGACTGAAGTAATCGACGAACTAAAAACAATTTATACCTATTCAATATATAGTATTTTACGAACATATGCCATATGTCACGTGGGTTAAATTAGATGATTAAAGAATGTTTCGCTGAGAGTCCGCTTGGACCCAGTACCCGCCTCGCACGTGAATAAAACATAAAGCTATAATCATCCATTTTACCTTTCGAGAATTAAGATTTCTGTGTACGATATCCTTAGCTTTAGCTATTCTTTTAACCGCGTCTAGTTTGCGCGAGTTTCGAATTTATTCGTTCGTTAATAACGTTAATTGATCTCACAATCAGACGAATGACGAGATCTCATCGAGAAGAGAATTCTTCGTTCGTTGAGCCAAAGTTAAAGTCTAGCTGGATTAAAGCAGGCACAGTGTATTAAAACGAAACTCTCCAACACACCAAAATGAGAATAAAAAATAATAAAACAAAAGAAAAAAAAACGTATACAGAATAGTAAACCAGAAAGAAAAAGAAAACGGCGGTAGTTAGGAGGCAAACGATCGTCATCATCATCATTATCATCATCACCATTATCATCATCATCATCATCATCATAATCATCATCATCATCATCATCATAATCATCATCATCATAATCATCATCATCATAATCATCATAATCATCATCATCATCGTCATCATCATCATAATCATAATCATAATCATCATAATCATCATCATCGTCATCATCATCATCATCAGTATCATCATTATCACAGATGCAGTGATACGTTGTTAGTCAAGGTCGTCCATACCTGGAGTTCAACGAAATCAATTGAAACTTTCACAGAAAAAAAGGCAAAACACGGAATATAGAAGAGGCAAGAAATCCAAACGAAATATGCGAGTGTACATGGTACATACGAGAATCGCAACTCGTTACTCGTTACGAAACAAGCCTCAAGATGATCCACAACGAGCTGTAATTCGAACGCGCGCGTTTGCGAGCACGTAGGTATTTGTACAAGCCAAACCATGTATGAAATCTCGAATGTTGGCGTTCCTTCATGCTACATACGATATGTTTATCTATGCTTGTCTACGCTTTACTTTCTTCTCTTATTCATAACAATTTCGAACAGCGTTTAGTACGATTTACGCAAATTCAGAACGCCGTTATATCTCCTCCTTTCGTAAAAAAATATTAGCATTAAATTTTTTTAAATACGGAGGGCTAGAAATCAAAGCGGTATCAGTCCACTCACCACTGCTGGTTTTCATAAAACTGTGCTACATTTATTATGATAAAGACTGATTATATTGTTTTAACTTATGCAAACATATAGCTGCAAAGAACGAAGTTATAACTTGATTAACTATGAAACTAAAGGGATGATAACTGTAAAAGTTGCGGTACGTGACTAAATTGAAATCCTTAAAATGCTGATCTACAGGAATGCGAACTATGATTTTCAATTCGTATATAAATGGAAAATAATTAATTCTTTAGTCATTCTGTGATGTATCAGAAATTTACTCAAGTTTGCTACTATCATAATAATTATTGTGTTATATTATATTCCATTATTAAATGATTATGTAATAACAAAAACTATCGAATTTTTAACATTTTCGAAAATATTACGTTTCTTAATACGCTTCTTCTTTTACGCGATTTATTCGTGTTTCGATGTGAATCTGGGACGAAAAAGTTTGTTATACGTGCTTTATTTACCACATTTCCCAAAACAAAATATAGGAATATATATACATAGTACATTTTTCATATTAAGTAAAAGCACTTTAAAAAATGAAATACATATCTAATCACCGTCACTGCCAGTGTTGATAGTCTCAAGTAATATCAAGCATCGTTTACACAAGATTCAACTTTAATTTATTAAAACAAAGAATACGGTTTGAGTAACAAGGTCGGTCCGAGCGTATAAAATATTTCTTCCATTCGACTCCGTATATGAAATATGACACAGATCTGTATGGTATTTTTATGCTGCATCCATTCTTGAAACGGGATTGAATTTATTTTCTTGAATCGAGCGCCAAAGGATTTGTGCCCGATCGATAATCGATTACACGCGAAACGTGTCGCAATGATAGTCGAGTTGTATGAGAACGCGTCGCGCAAAAATCGGAAAAACTAGGAAAAGTGAAAGTCAGATAAAAGCGGGAAAAGGAAACGAAAGAGATGGAAGGAAACAATTTCCGATGATTAGTTGTATTTTTTAAAACAGAAAAGTAAAATTGCTCTGAATGAATTATAATGGACGATGATCCACCGAAATTAGTTAACTGTACATGTACATGTACATACATACGATACATATCGTTATATACCAACGTTCATTGAGTATTCTGACACATTAGCTAATTTCTAACAGCGGTACGCGAATATTGGTAAATTGTACAAATTAATCAGAAGCTAATGGTTGGCGGCAACATTTATCATTTTTTTTTTTAAATCCACAAACGATACATTCTAATTACTTGTTTAAAAATTGATCGACGGTATATTGAAATTTGAAACGCGATTCATCGATGTATTTATTGGTGTGAAACGTTATTGTTTGAATTAATCACAATATCGATTTAGAAAATTTTTTCTTATCTGATAATTTGTTGGGAATAAATAACTTTCTCAGAATGTTTTGTTATTAATTTCATTAAAAAACTGTGTCACAACTTGTACAAGTTATTTTTATCATATCGTAACAAAAAAATAACGACGCAGAATGCAGTTCTTTCGATTTATCAATAGATAAAGTAAGTCTTCTTGCGATTCTAAATTACACTCTACCAAAACTAAGCAAATGTTCAAATACTTTCGAGCGGTAGTAGATATGTACCTCCCGTATACATGTATGTATGCAGCGAGGAAGAACTTTCTCTTTCCGAATTTGCATATTAAACGTCGCGAAATTTGAACATTGTCGAGGATCGGAGGATTACCGTAAAATATATCACATACAAAAATACTACAACAGCCTACGTTAATCAATCGTTTTACGAGGTATTAGCAAAAGCTTCTCGAGTTGCATAATCTTTCTTTATCACAAAACCGTTAACCAAGTCTCTCCGATCGGCGACCCAATGGATATCCATATCGACGAGAAAGAAAATGAATAACGAACCGTGCAAGTAACGGATACGCAACTGGAGAAGCATCGCAGGTCATGAAAGAAACAAACTCATCATGGAGCAACGTTATCTGTTCTATGCTCTGTACTCTATTTGGATGCGCGTAACAGCGTTCCTACAGCTTCGCGAGCTCTCGCTTGTCAAACTCGCTAGATTTTAATAGACAAACCGTGAGTACGCGAAAGCGTAACACGAATGGAATCGTAAGCCCGAGAAGATTTTACGTCACTGTCCAAACATCGACCTCCTCTCTGTTCTCTTCCCCTTCGAACAGTTTCTTTCAGAAACGATCTCGCTGTTATTTTCGAGGCCCAGAAATTAACACGAGTAAAAGGTTCGTACAATGTACAAGGTGGCTTGGATTGGATATATAACTACAAATGTACACAGTTGACAGAGAACACGTCGAAGATGGTAGGTCGTTGGTCGTTAGCTTCTGGACTTTCTAAGAAACTATTACGAAACGGAGGAAGGTTGGAAATTTTCAATTATTTTAATTGTCAATTGGTATCGTTGGATCACAGATGATTGAAATAGTTTTAATTAGATTTGGTTTAGGTTACTCTGGTTACGATTAGTAAAACAAATACAATATTACGAACAATCCATCGTATTCGTTTAAAACTTAACTTTACGGTCTTTCAAACCTTTCTAGGATTTGAAAATAAAGTACGATGGCCCACGTAACACGAACCGTGTTAAGAAAGATACATCACATCTCCAGCCGCGTAAAGTTCGATCCACGATGGGGGAATATGTTCGTGTTAATCTACGAGCACGTATCGCCTACACCTCGCGCTATTTGAACTTAAATAGTGGAGCGTTAACAAATGTAAAATATGAAACACGAGGGTCGAGAAAAGGGAGATTTGAGTGGTTCCAGAGCGGTAGAGTGGTATTTACGAGCGGCAAAATTTTAATCGGGCGCAGATCCCAAACGCGTGTGTTCGTAGAGGAAAGTACGTTGGTGAATTGGAAAGGGGCAAAAGGCGGACGCAAAATACGGGACAGATAAAGAGGAAAAAGAAGAAATAGGAAAAGAGATAACGAGAAAGCGAGAGAAAAGGAGGGAAGAAACACGGGCACTACGTTTACATGATTACGATACTTGGTATGTATATACACACGACTGCAAGAAATGCAGTTAACGATCTCGCTAGGAAGTTCGCTATCGCGTCTGTTTTCACAGTTAGCTATAATATGAAGAGAAGAACGCGTGGACGAGCATACGAGCGGTCGTATTGGTAGCAGATAGGGCTTAGATGGTCATATTCATATTTATTATGCAGAGTTGAATCGAGGTCGAATGGAAAAATATTTCCGTGAAAAACTGTTTCTACGCGCAACGTAATACAGTAAACTTGCGGTTATGCGATGATTTAACGGATATGCATCTCTAAGTAGTCACGTTTTTGTTCAGGCGAGCAACATTATATATACATACATACTATTTGCATTATTTTCATTTAAGAACAGATATATGATAATTACTATGTGTTTGCGGATTAACCGGTCATTCGTTTATCTGGCCAAAGACCCGATTAAGCTGGAGCACTGTAATAAAAGAGAGAAGAGAAAAATAACGAAAGAATAAAAAATAATAAAAAGGTTCGTAGAATTTTCGAATGGGACGGTTTCGTGCGCGTTTGCGATTGAAGATCGAATCGGTTAAAGATGGCAATTACAACGAATGTTACAAGAAAACAATCTAGTCTCGAAATAAGATCGCAAACCGTATTGGTTGGAAGTTTGAAAAGTTCTGCTCGTTTCTTCTCGATTCTGAAATCTCTATTTTTAAATCTCGCGAATACGCTTCCTCCGCTTCCGCTCTGGCGGCATTACGGCATCGCGCTTGTAGCAAGCGTCGAAACATCTTTTTACAGATTCGTCGAGATTTCGATCTTTTTACAAGTTTCTCTTACAATTATCTGGTATAATTGCAAGGAACACGCTCTTTCATCATACGTCCTCTCACTGTCAGAACGTTTGCTATTATTTATGTAACACGATGGCGATACTTGGAAACGATATTCATTACATTGATACTGATAAACGGTAGATTGGAGTACGTATCAAAGAGCAAACGTAACAATAGCAGAAAGCTCTGCTAGGAGCAAACTTGCTTCGAATAATTTTGAATTGATTTCAATGATCTTTGAATGTGTCGTAGTAATTGATATTTTGAATAACTTTCTCCTACCCGTATAAGGGCTGAACTCGTTTAGTTTCCGAGATATTCGCGAAGAACTGCAGCTACAAACAGCGTATTTCTGCCTATAGTTGTACGTGTGGTAGCGTATGTGTTAGTATTGGTTGCCAGCCGCTTATCTTCGGTTTGTAAGGGAATGAGCTTAAAGACTCGATGCACAAAGTAAAATACATACGCAAGGCTACGAGAAACGCCTATTATAATTGTAAAATGAACATCATCGATGTATTGCGTTTAAGTTAAGTGTAAGTCTTTTCAATACGGTTGGCACCAGAAGCTTAGGACCGCTTTAACGTTCGCGTAAAATAATAATAATTATTCTTTTCGTAAAATAATATCAACTATTCGTTCGCCTACTTTCTTTTCTAATTAATTTGTTAATTATTTCACGCAAGCAGCAGGTAGTACTAAGCGTACGCAATACGTTAAAAAAATGTCGCATTTTTACTATATAGTAATATTTAATTATCGTTAATTTTTGTACTATGCATCTTGCACATTTTTATGACATAACACGACATAATAGTCTTGTTCTTTGCACATTTACATAAGATACAGGGCATCGAAGACAAATCTATATCGATATCCGAATATTTTTCCGACTTACTGTACAAACACGATAAAATTGCAATAAAGTATACCTACAAACACGTACATAACTCGAGCAGCCAATTTTATTCAAAGCAGCGATTGCACGTTATAACACAACAGTTATATGATGGCAACAATAAAGTTCCATCATCGTTGCTCTCCCTCCTATCTGTTCTAACGAGCACAACTTCCATTTCGATCCAACCAAATAACAGCACGATAGTGACAATGAACTGCTTGGAAGAACTTTGTTTTCTTTCGCTTGGTATCGTATCGAGAAAGTGGCGCGAAGATCGACATAGTTTTCAATCGCAATCGCAATTTCTTTTTCTTCCTGGAATCAATCGCATCGGACGCAAAGCGTGACAAACCCTGTGAGTAAACATTGCGAGAATCGTTTTGAGATTTCGTCCCAGCATCATCGATTCATAAAACTTGAGGCATACCGGCCAGGCATGTCTCCTAAGTTCTAATCCTAACCAACAGGATGATGAATACACCAATGGATTAGTGTGTTGCTTGCGTTTGCAGCAGAACACGGCTTTTTCGCGCGTCTAAATGCACATAATATTATTGTTATGGTCGTCGCAAATCGTCGCACAAATATGTTAATAAAAAAAAAAATGAAAAATAAAACAAGTAAAAAAATATCACATTAATAGGAAACAAATAGCCAATCGATATCTTTGTAATTCAAGTAATCTCTTTGTGTGTATCTTTCAGTAATCTTTCTTCTATTATTTTGTAATTCTGTTCTCAGCAATATATTTATTTATTTGTTATTTCGACTTTAATCGAGTTTACCACGCAAATCTTATTCGATGTTCTTCCGTGTCTACTAACGGCGCGTTTCTAACAAACGTTTGCAAAAATTCACATTGAAACGTTCGCCAAGTATCTTCGTCAAAGGCATATCCTGCTTACGAGCAGGAATATATTCGGAGAATGGTAACTATGATTTAGCGACTATGATTTTGTTAATGCGAGTTTTCTTTGACGGAAATGCGAAATGCGCGAACAATCGTGAACGATCCTAAATATTGCGAGTACTCGATACAAGTATACAATATTGGTGTATGAAAGAAGTTGAATAATATATATAGTTTATCCAAAAGGACTTACATATTTTATATTATTCGATAATATATACAATAGTTTATCTAAAAAAAATGTCAAACATTATCATTGAGTAAGTTTATCTAAAAAGACTTGCAACTTTATCATTAATTGATCCAAAAGAATTGTATAGTTGATCGATGAATAAGAATTTAATTAAACAAGTTACAAACATTATCGTTAGATAATGATTTATCCAAGTAAATTACACAGCTTATCGATCTATCGATTATCATAGTTTATTCGAAAATAATTGTCCATTTTGACATTGGATGGTACAATAGTATAATATGTCGATAGTCGATAATGGGAAATATTATTTGCAACAAACGAAAGCTTTATCAGTCGCAAAAACTTTTGGTTTGAAAATGTTTGCGTCATAGAATTAACGATTAATTTCATAAATCGCATCGACTACGAGATTAGGTATTAGCGACAGATCATAAAAAGTATCGTACTTTATGTGACTACATTTGGTTAATTACGCTATGCTAGACGATTAATTAATTACGATGGTGTTTTCCTCTTTGAACAAAAAGCATTAATTGTACACGATGCATTATTTCTTTCGTATCTCGTAAAATTCAGATGTGCTGGAATTAACGAATATGTATATTGGCGGCGTTCATTGTTTAAAAATGTGATAATCCGTGAAGAGCGGATTATCGAATACATATATAGCACTCACAGAGCACAGAGAATAAGAGAATAGGTAAGAATATGTGTATCATAGTTTCGTATGTGTTTTAATTCAATTATTACTAAATTTACTAAATTTTTAATTTACTTTTTTAACTTTACTAAAACGCAAAATTGCGATCTTTCGATAAAAAGCAATCTTTCTGGTAACACAACATTTGTATGAAAACCTTTTATAAAGGAAAATTTATTATTGAAAACCCGAACGATCGTCTCATTGGCTATTTATTTCCTGTTAACCTAATAGTAATCAAAAACAAGGCATGTTGGAACAAAGAAAAAAACAAAAGATTAGAATGGGGAAAAAATAGAAAACACGTAGGTGGAAGGTTTTCTACGCTGGTCGAGAACACCGAAAAGAATACCTGAGGATAATTCAGGCGAGTCGGGAGATCGCAAGATCGGATATAAATTCTGGTTGCAGTACTCTTTATCGCAGCAGATTCTGGACCGATAGATACCCGGCTTTCTGTTGCAGGACTGCGGTTCTTCCGGTGGGAACCATTGCTTTCGATCGAGGCACCTTTCACAACATCACAATACCACCTTTACTTTCAACAGTTCGTTTTCCATCGGCTACGTATGTATGTACGTGCTATACAAGTGTATAACGTATACCCGTGAACGCGCCATATACCCGCCTTTCTTTCTTTCTTTCTTTCTCTCTTTCTTTCTTTCTTTCTTTCTTTCTTCCTTCCTTCCTTCCTTTCTTACTTATTTTCTTTCTTCCCTTCTTTTTCTTTTTTTCGATCGGGTATTTTGCGCGCAATAAAATTCGACTGTTATTCGAAATAACTTATTTCAAAACATTCGGTAGACTGTCAAAAGAAAATAGCGGATTTCAGTAGCTGGATTAGCGTTGAAAGTACGAGTGTAAAGTATTCTTTTTATACGTAAATGTATCTTTTGTCGTTTGTATAAATCAAAAACTAGAAGTAAATGGGAGTTAAAGGGTAAATTATTGAAAATAAGAATTTGAGATTAGCGAAGCTATTAATTTGGTAGATAAACCTTTATTTTGTAAAAACTGCAGTACGAAAGACAAGGAAAGACGTGGCACTGCTTTCGTATCTGTTTCCTTTTAAGGCATTTAATCGTTATCTGAAACATTTTTCGCTATGAATAATAACAGTGACGTAGAGCAAGATATCGATATCAGGTGAGACTATATATTGTTGCTTGGATACTGATATAATAAATAATCGTCTCTTCTGATACTTTGTAAAATATAAATATACGTAATATTATATATGCATTCATAAAAAGTCACTGTACGTATATATATACATATATATATATATATGCTACAACGAAGAAACGTGAAACAAAACACCGAGCATCCTCGTAAAAGAGAAGCCAAGTATGAGACGAAAATGTAATATTAATACGATTGGCGGATCGCCACTTCACTTTGTAATCGGTCGATAGCAGGAAATTGTCTCGTGCTGCTTTCTCGTTTCGACCAATCAAATAATCTCGGCCGTGCTATTTTCAATACGATCTCCGGCTGAATTATCCGAATTACCCGCCTAGCGCATTAAACATTGAGGTCCCGTCCGTACGTCTGTGACCTCAGGCCTCAAGCCGTCACAGATCGTCTCGCTCGATTTCATCCGATTTCAAAATTGCGCATCGTACTGTATCGTATCGTATCATATCGTATCGTTACGTATCGTATCCTATCGTATCGTATCGTATCGTATCGTATCGTATCGTATCGTATCGTATATATTATACTCTTTGCTATACTATCCACGTCATGTTGTTAAACGATCATACGAGCCGTAGCGTATATCAAATCGATGTAAATTCTCTTTAGTAAGTTTATTATTATCAACGTAAAGCAAGCGCATTATATAGGACGGTTCTTTAGTACTAACACGAGATGTTATTTCTTTAATTATTTGCTTGTTTAATTAGACAATTTATGTAGAGATACGATTTTAAATTGGCGACTTTTTTCATCAAAACGCAAAGAAAGAGTGGAGGGAAACAATATGAAATTCGATCGATATCGAGCCAGCCTATTTTATTCGATTTAGATACGAGAATAGATACGATAAATAAAAATAGCTGCAACTGCTTGATCGTATACTACATATTTCGTTCCTTGTATTATCTAATACATAATAAGACATTTTACGCCTTACGCCGTTATCAGGCGGTTATCTTCATCGATAATAAACAAAGTTTCGTCGTTTACGATTTGCAGAGTCAAACAGCCACGTTGATTCAGTGATTTTGCGAGTTGGTTAATGAAGTCTCTACCATTTGCATTGAGAACCTTTGAAATCTACCTTTTTGTAACAGAGAGAAAAATGGAATGGATTAACGATCTCTTACCAATGAAGAAATATAACGTCTGAGAAACAGCAACCACCATCTTTGCTTTTTATAGAATATCTGAAATTCCCAACTACGAGTATGTCCGATGTTTATATACGTTTATCAAGTATCGAAAAATGGCAAAACTGTATAAGATACGAAATAAAATGTAAATGTATAACAGAAACTGTGCAAAGCCAAACACTTATACTGGTTACAATTTTCAACTCGCATTTTTCTGTTATTATTTTTCTTAATTGTTTGGTAAGAGTGTAAAATTTACATAAACATTCACGGTCTAATTATTTCGTATTCTCGTTACATATTACGGTATGCCATATCAAGGAAGAGGATAGAAATGTACCTGACACTTTCTGATCTAAAAATTCTCACAACAATTCTACCGTAAAAGTAGAAAGTCGGACAAATAACTTGAATAAAAACGACGCAGCTATTGTGAGAGCGCCTGTATCAGTATTATATATATATATATACTATATATGTACTATATATATAGTACTGATATCTTTAACAATAACGAGAAATTATATATTCTGAAGATTATAACGCGCTCTCATAATAGCTGTGTATGTATACACACACACACACACACACACATACAAATATGTATATATAGTCGCTATTCTTGCCAAAAGAGTTAGAAATAATAGTTAACCGTAATCTTACCCCCCCGTGAACAGGAAGATGTCCGGTTACAGAGGATTACATAATACAAATTATAAATAATAAATACCTATTGTTCAGTCTGCTAGAATTTCCCTAGGGCGAAATTCATGGCTACCCCCACGCGATAATCGAGAACAAAAAAATCAACTGAAAACAAGTAAGGTGTAGAGCATAGATTGCAGATGATAGGTACTATTGGGTGTTTTCACGAGACCTTTCCACTTCCGTTTGGTTCGTAGTTTCGTAGCGACGAGAATCAAAAATCGCGAGAACGGCTGCGTCGAAGCGTTACCAACGCGACCACCGGCCGACAACAATAATTCGTTTCCGCCGAACAGACGCTAATCGTGCCCCGGCTGGGCTAACTGAAAAAAAGCGGTTAAACGTTCCTGGAAACTACAACCAGGGAATCGATCGTAATCGTAACGTAAGAGAGAACGGGATCGTCGAGTTTGCTTTCGCGGTGAACGTGATCGAACCAACTCGGGAGATCAGAGCTCTCCGAGTACTCGGAATTGGCCAGAATACATACAGGGTTCCACCGAGTAACGTGTAAAAGCGGATATGCGCGATTCGTCGCGTAACAGTAAGACAAAAATATAGAACAACGTTTTTTTTTTTTTCATTCTCGGCTTGGTTGTGGAGAAGGTCCAATTTGAAAATTTGTCAAGTATACTTAAACACGAACTGGGCAGGACTAAATACGTAATCGACGGAAGGTCGTTCTACGTGTGTAAATAAGTGAAAATTCTCCCCCTTTGGTACTGCATTTTCAAGAAAGTAGAATTTTAACGCGTCTAGTTAAGAATCGGCCTTGCACATGCGTATGATAAATTTCCAAATTCTTTTTTTTTCTCGGAAACGCAGCGTCTTGTGAGAAAATCTCATTCCACATTTTCCACTTATTTTCGCCCATAGAACGATCTCCTGGCGATCGTTTAGTCCTGTCCATTCCGGAATTGGTCGTGTTCAAACGTACTCGATAAATTTTCAAACTCGACTTTCTCGAAAGCTAAGCTGAAAGCGAACGAATTTTATTCCATATCCTTTTTTTACTTTTACGTAAGAAATCGCGTCGTGCCCGCTTTTACGCGTTATTCTGTGTTATTTTGATAGCTTCGTGTGTCGAGGAATCGAGTGTTTGCGATCGAATTTTCAGTTGTTCTGGAAAATCACTGAATTGAAAGTATCGAAACGGGCAATTAATTATAATTCGAATACGATTATAACGGTTCTCATCGGAATAATTGTTGACTTGTTACATATTTGACAAAAATATTCTGGATTCGACTGCTTTCGATTTAGTACGTCGGGAGGAACAAGTCGGAGAAATTTGACTTTTCAAATTTTTGAATATTTAATGTTTTTGAATAACGATATTGCTCGATATTAAAATTTTCGGTCGATTATTGCAACTTTTGAGTATTTGGTTCTTTCGATGGAATTTGTTCAACATCGAAGTTTTCGCGTATTGGGATTTTTTAATACGCAAGTTTTTACTTTCTCTTGTCTGCTCGGATCACTTTCAATACTCAAGCTTTTCGTTAATTAACCTAATATTTATTGTACGCGCTTAGGTATCTCGAATTCGAAGAAAACATCAAGCTCGTTGCATTAATTTCAATTTGTCAACCGTTTCAGTTAGTCGTATACCATCAAGTCGTTAAATACGTTTTATGTACACAAACAATCAGAAATTTAGAAAATTAACGACCACAAGTAGAAACATCAAATTTCCGTAAACGAAGTAATTTTACTCAAAAAAAAAAAAAAACGATATTGTATTTCAAAGAAATTTAGTCTAGGCCAAAATATGCTCAAATATAATTTAAGAAGATTCCATTTTGTAAATCATTGCTATTCGCCGTAAAATTGACATTCTTTAAACTACCTTAAAGATCAAACAATTATTTCACTTGACTCGTAAGTTGAATATACTCTGATAGCTAATCCGGAAATGTTTCGCGTCATTCGATAAAACGAGCGTGGCTTAAAACTGGCAATTAAACATCTACACGTGCAAGAAGGATAATGATAATCTTTATCCGGCATATTTATATATGTTAATTGGTTTTATTTTGCGCGGTGCGTTTCACAAAAGAAACGCATTACCGACAAGTTTCGCCAGTACACCGCGCTGGTTGATCGCTCCTTTTATTACTCTGTCCATAATTTATTCCTAGATAACGTCCAATTAACGCTGGAATTAAGTTGAAAAATCATTTTTGCCGGATACTCGAGTCGGCCAATTGTTTGCCGCGATTATCGCGCACAGATATTGCTTCTATTTATTTCAGATAACGCGATTACGCGAAGCAAATGTTTGTTTTACGTCCATAGATGTAGTCAAATTAATTACCGGTTCCTGATGTGAACATCGATATTGTTCATCCCCTAATGTCTTGATTTGCCATTGTTACGAAATTTATCGGACAGTCCGTTTCAACGTAGAAATTTAACGATAATGGTACTAGGTTCGACTATTAAACATATAAACGACAATTCAAACGATTCGTGTAATATCGCGATATTACACGGAATATTCCTCGTAATCTACGATATTTGAACTTGATGGACCTGGTAAATTTAATAACACAGTGTTTCCAATAAATGTTCATTGGCATCAGACGAGGGATTTACCAATGTAAACAAGATTTCAAAACTACCATTTTCTTCGTAAAAAAACAAGAATCATTCTGTGCTTGGTACTTTTCTCAATAGTACCATATATTTCTCTCGTCATATTTTTATGCTACGTTGGAAAACGAATTCGTGTAATTCTATAATAATTTAATTCGTGTTTGTGACTTCATCGTAGATGCATATGTAACATCGATATTCCAAAACTATTCCAAGCTATAGATAGAAGACTATGACAAAAAAAGAATATGTCCTACCACTGAAAAGATACAAAATAAACGCAGAAGAACAAGATACAAAAAGACACGATAAATACTTTCTTCTTCGTTCTATCAATAAACTTTTACTTGAAACGTTTTATTTGTTAAACTATCAGCTCGAACATCTTGCTAACTAATTTGCGAACCACTCTCTGTATATAAAAGTTATAAGTCGTAAGATATATTTATTGCAAACGTACAATAAGTAGATCTTTTCTGATTTGTTTACAATTTTACTAATTGTACAATCATGTCGGTCGTATTATGTCGTACATTATAAAAAAAATATTTTATGTAACGTTATATTATATACATATCCAGAAAAAATATTCCTCGCAAACGATGGATTGTTATTTGTAACTTGTATCGTTGTGTATAGTAAACAACTTTTACATACAGTGGCTCACGAAAGTATTCGAACGCTGTTACACCGTTGACAGTTTTTCACGTTCCTTTGCACCGAATGTAAACGTCGTTGCTAAATGAAAATATCGCTACGTTCGCTTGTTGTTTGGCTATCGTTTCAGTAACGGTAACGTGAAAGTGTGCGCGATGCTATTTAAAATAAATACCAAAAAGTCCGAAACAAAAAAGTGTGAAAAAGAAATAACATTCCGATTACACGAGGACGGCAAATCATACAACGAGATTGCCGGAATTGTGAACAGCGGTAATTCCACGATACATTATATCGTAAAAAAGTCAAAGAACGAGGGAACACTTGCGAACAACGCTCGATCAGGTCGACCAAAGAAGTCGACTGGAAGAGAGTAGAAAGTTATCGTTGGCGAATTAAAAAAAAATCCTACTACATCCGCTCCTCAACCCGCAAGTATGGTAACCCGATATGTTTCACAAAAAAGTTCACTCGGAATTATGTCGACGAACCGTACGAAACAATGATTTTCATGGCAGAGTACCGCGAAAGAAGCCATATATTAATGCGGTAAATTATAAAAAAAGATTGACTTTTGCAAAAACCAATGTTAATAAAGATAATCCTCTCTGGGATGGAGTCAAAGCTTAACATTTTTCGCTCGGATGGTGAAAATAATGCGTGGAGAAAACCAAATACGGAATTGGAAATTCGACGTTTACATCAAACAGTGAAACACGGAGGTGGATCGGTCACGGTGTCGGGTTGCGTGGCTGCCAGTGGCACCGGAAATTTGATACTTATTGATGGAACGCTTGATAAATATAAGTATTTAAATATTTGAAAAAATAATCTTAAAGAAAGTGCCGGTAAATTAGGATTATCGAAAGATTTCCACTTCCAACAAGATAATGATCCCAGGCATACTGCTGGAATTGTGAAAGAATGGATCGTATATTACACACCGCGCGTGTTAATTACTCCACCGCAAAGTGCAGACATAAATCCGATTGAAAATTTATGGGCTGAAATCGGAAAAAGATGAAATAAATTTCGGATAACCTCGAAGCAAGTATCGAAAGATAAAATTATAGAAATATGGAACTCCGTTGAGCGTAGTTTTACAAAGTCATCGGTTTACAGTATCGGAACGTCGATCGAGACACATTATTGCTGCTAAAGATGGTCAAACAGAACATTAATATTAAATAATTTAATAACGCATGTAGCGTTCAAATACTTTTGTGAGTCACTTACAATGCGCGTTTCTAACAAATGTATCATAACTCTTACCTACGTTGTTGAATCCTTTTCAAATTTTACCGACATAATCTTAAGACTTCCATCTTCCTATTGACATCTACTTGTCTGAGCAAATTACTTTAATGCACGTTATTTCGGCCATTAAAGTTTGCATATGTAAGCGTTCGAATACTTTCGTGAGCCACTGTATATTACAACCCATTGCATTTCGTAAACATAATATCTATACGTACGTAAGTCGTTTGAATTGTCATTTACATGTTCCAATTCAACATGAACGTAACGTAAATTCAATTTTAATAGAAACATGTAAATAATTTACGACAAAATCGAAACGATTTTCGAACGAAATCATCGTCTTCGTAAACTCAATAGAAACAAATGGATCGTTCGAAAGATTAATCTTTGTCGACTGAAAACGACAAATCGACGATTAAAAAGAATTTGATTTTTTTTTTTGGTCGGTGAGAAATTACTGTCGAGGCTAAATACACATGCAAATACGTTACCTCCGGGCATATGTGGTCATATCGTTCTCCAAGCTGGTGCTAGCAAAGCAATAACCATCGGTTTCGCACGTGTGATTGGTGTCCGTGCAAATATCGCAATAACACTTCAACAGTCCTGAAAAATGACAAAAAAAGGAAGGAAATTTTATTGACAATGGTAAACCAGTTAAATGTCATCGAATATCGCGTATTCGATGCATATGAAATGTCATTTGTTTGAAGTTTGAATTTGGTGCGCTATCATCGCCCATTAAATTTTGTTGTATCGCGATGGTGAATTATCATCCACTGTATTAAAGGAGAAGAATCACACATAGGTATGAATCATAATCTTCCTTCTTCTACTATGAATCATACATATTCGATGTCAAGAAGGTTTATAACAGCGATATCAAACTATGTTACTCCGACGTTAACGTGTAATCAGAATATTTGTGTAACTTTCTTATGTGAATTTAAAGGAGAAAGTGGCCTGAATACTTCCGCAGATATAAATTTAGTGTTCGGATAATTAGAGAATGTTAAAGCTATTACTTATTCTACCTAAGCAACCTTGTAATCCATCAATTATTTGGAAAAGATTTGTAAATGAAGAGATTATGACAACTTCGTTCCAAGGCTTTTTGGATTCGAAAATTGATAACTCTTACAAATCTTACGAATAATAGGACGAAATATTTTGCTTCGATTAAATATGTATAATATTTCAAAAATATTTTGTGTATATATATATATGATTTAGAAGGTAAGAAACTACGTAAAACTAAAGTTTTATTTTATAAAGCGACGTTTCATATGGTAATAATCGGATACGATTACTAATGTGATTGCTTGATACTTAAATACATCTTTCGTCATTCTTATTCGTATAATAATAAAACGATTAATGAAATAATATAATCTAACGTGATATTAATAAAATAAGATAATCTAACGCGATAAGGATCGAATACGGTACAGGGTAACGTGACTCCGTTATTTTCAGACAGTGCGTTACACAAATTTATTCTTATAAATCTCCCGCGTATCGCGACATATTTCAATACATACAATGTTTTAAATAGATATTAAAAGCGTAACAATCTTTTTTGCATGTATGATATTACAATGTATTCAAATATATTCAAATATATTTTGCGATATTCTCTGGCAGAAAACATAAGATTCAAAGGTATTTACGCAACTATTTAAATTTAAATGAACTCGAATTTAAATTCCTCGTAATAAGCCGAGCAAGCTAAAAAGCGTCGCTTCGAGTGCAACGCGATTTACTAAGAAAAACGATGGAAGCATTATCTCCTCGGTAATTTATCACGTGCTTGATGACTGATGACGCACGTCATTTCGATCGTACCATGTTCCTTCTTTTTTCACTCGAACCTGTCTAGGTGTATGTCGAAATATGTACATACATAGTAACAAGTATCAAGACAAGTTCGCCATCACTGGGATTTCAAGGTTTCCTTTCCAAAAATTTTATGTATACTTTATGATTAGCATTTAATACATCACATACGATAGTCCAATCGCAAAATATTTGATTTCTCTTTGATTAGATACTATCAAAATAGCAGTTGATAGTACGTTACTTTTTTGATTATCGACACACATTATTTTTTTTCACGTTACTTTCGCGTTATTTCGTCAGGACTATAGGGCAACTCGAAGTTATCGATTATTCATAATAAAAACAGACTTTTCCCGATATTTTCCTATACAAGATACAATACACCAAAATCGAAGATTAATTATCAGATTAGGTACAATTGCGTACACGCAACATGGAGCATGAAATGGTTAATAATCCAAGGATATACGTAATACGTAGACGCGAGTACGAGTGTTCATACAACGTGTATGATCTTAACAGAATTCGAACAAATCCAGGAAATTTGGAAAAACTTTACTTCGAACGAAATAAAACTATATCTTAACTTCCGCTTTGTAAATACGCAATTACCTTTCCTACAAATCGCACAAAGTGAAAAAAAGATCTTACGATTAAAAATCCTAATGAATTGAAATTTTCTAATTGGAATTCAATGTTCTATTAACTACGAGATTATTATTACTAGCGATACTATGGCAGAATATATCATGTGTCAAACACATATTAACATTATACCAATATATTCGTTCGGTCATTTAAAGTTTATATTATATAATTTAATATTCGTTTACGAAGGATTTCAATTTTGATCGATTGAAACACGATCAATTCCTGATACATTAACAGAGATAAAAACGAACGAGATTCCCCATTTCGTGTCGTGTCCGTTGTATCCTAATCTAAGCTGCGAGAATGAAAACAGGGGTCAAAACGAGGCAATCGAGAAATTCGGTCGATTCGTGTACAATATTTCACGTGTACAATATTTTTCCGTGGATCAACGGAACAAGTGATTTCGGTACGACTTGACGAAACAAGTTTAATTCAAGTCATTAGCGCACGCCCACAGCGAATGGTCTCGCTGACCAAGCCCACCTCTTTCGCCGCAGCGGACACATATCGTAGAGTCCCACGAAACTCGAGGAAATATATACCTGTATGGGATTCGCAACATGCCGAGCCCCATAAAGCGTTTTTTGCGCGCCCACGAGATCCGTTATGGACTATGGACTCTTCCTATGGCCAGAGCGATTCGTACGGAACCACCTCTGTAAATTCAAACCTCGTGCGGATCTGTTTTAGTATAGTATGGTCTAGCGAAGAATTTTTAATCCTCTCGTCGAGGGACCACGAGAGGTATTTTAGAGAGAGAGAGAGAGAGAGAGAGAGAGAGAAGAGAGTCCCAACTCGTTTCTTTGAGATGTGGGAAAAATGTGGTAATATACGTGGTGCGGGTAAAGTCCCCTGACTTCAGAGATTCTGGGGTTCGACATTTTATTTAACTCCCTTTTATTGTTTGCACCTATTTACGACGGTAATTGTGTTTATTTTATATTTGCCTGACACGCGTTACAATTAGAAACGAGATTTGGCTTCCATTACGTTAAACTGATTAAACGGTAAGCGCTATAGAATATTTTATTATAGATATCTTGTTATCTATAATCGTGAAGATGAATAAACGAGCATTTATATGAAAAAGATCGCAGCTATAATAGTTTCTTTTACGAAGAAACCCAATTATCTAACCCGAATATCAGAGAAAGAAAATTTGTCGTTTACAGGTATATATAGTTGTATAATGTATATATACTCGAATCGATCAGCTACTAATAAACTGTACTTCTTTCCTCTCTCCCTGTCTTTACAAATTGAAACGAGAGACGCATGAACGCGTCGCGTCATAAATACATGTACAACACAACCATATCCATACGTGAACTTAACGCCAAAGTAAAAGGTATCGCAAATATTTTTATGATTGTCTGGAAAACTAAAGAGCGACGTCACAGCGGTTATGTGTATAGGGAAAAGTTGCTCGAAACGACGATCTTCGTCTATACATGATTTGCATAACAACTAATTGGAAACATATCTTTGTTTCTCCGATCCAAGTTTCATCTCCACTGGTTATCGTAGATCAAAGTGTTGGAAAAATCACAAGCTTTCTTCGCGTTATCTTCTACGAACTAATCTCACTGGCAAACGCGTGTACCGCCCAAGAGAACACGTATACAAGATTTTATTCTCGATTCGACTACTTTCATTTTCAAGAAAAATGATAAAACGTCGTCTGGGGGCGGCGCGGAGTAGAAGCAAATTTTTGTTCCGGGTTATTCTCGGGTCTAAGCACGTGTTCCCTTTACCGTATTATTTCTGTTACAATGTAGAGAAATATCCATTCTGTTATAAATACAGTTTTTCATACTGTTTGCTAAATTAAATATAATAGCCGAAATAATATTCTGGAACGACGTTTAAACCAAGTAGAACGATCCGGAACAAGTTTCAATTTACATGTTCAAAGAATTGAAAAAGGGAGAGTCAGATCAAAAATTCGCTCTTTCGGGATCGTTTCTGAAACCTTTCGAGATAAATCGTTATTTATTTGGGACAATGTATAACGACTTAGAGCAGAAAAGAACAGGATATTTGACAAAATAAGAGGCCAACTTCGTACAGGCATATAAATATGTATCTAGATATACTTTTAAATTATTGTAAGAGTATAAGATATATCGGTAACATCTTAAATATAATAAATCTTATCCTCTGATGTTATCAGGCAACCGTGTAGAATTGATGGATATCGACGAAAATAACAGTTGATATTAATTAATGTAAATAACAGAACAGAGTTGTTATAGATGGAGAATATCTTGTCTCCTCCTGTACTTTTCAAATTCCTTGAAACGCACCCAGGAAACAGAAACGGCTCTCTCTTAAACATTTACCTAAATCCAAGCAACGAAGAAAGAGACTACTTTGCTTTATAGATGAAACGCAAGACGTGCACGATACATCCGAGGGTGCCTCCTAGAGATCTCTCGACGTGTTGTGGTTTCCATATGTGTACGATAAATTCTACAACCCCTACCACGAAAATTTTGAAATTGTCCGTGGTATATAAGAAGCCGAATAAATCACGCTCCTCGGACAGAACGGAGAGAACGTTATGAAAAGTATCATTGTGCTACTTCGCGTCACGTTTTTTAACAGTCGGTATAGTCGTACAGTGACATCGGGCTAAAATTCCCTTCCGATCAATCTTCAGATTTCCCCGTCGGAATTGACGGATCGGTTTAAATTCGATTTGACGTTACTTCGGAGCTGCTCTTAATCTTAAATCTTAAAACATTGCCAGTGCGCGAAAACTGTGCGACCAAACTTTAAGGTAATACACATTGTGCTCGTTTATCCGCGACTCGTACGTACTTATAACAATCTTTTATTTGCGATATAGTTGCGTTGTCGAGTATAATTATTCAAATCTAACGTTCTACAATTATAACATAATTGAACTTATCTACGAGATAAGGCATTACCGCTCGAGTCGCGTCAATTCTTATTAATCTAATTACTAACATTCCCTGCAATTCCCCGATTTCGCATCAGATTCATTCGCACGTCTCGATCCAAAAGAGAATCTTTCTAATTCAGTGGCCTCCCGATCTCGCGTCGAGTTAAGTAGTTTGCTTACGCAGCCTGCCTCGATGATTCGCCAATTTCGCATCGCGTTCGTTCGCGCAGTTCCAACTTTCAACCTTCCGCGGCTGACTCGCTGACCTCGCGCCAGGTTTGTCTATATACATACCTGCTAGTGCTAATGCTAACACACCGCAACCGTATTCCCTAAGCCCGAAAATACTCTCGCCGGTCTCTCACGCTGCTCGAAGCCCCGGCTCGTAACTCGTAACGGAGCGATAATTACACGTTGATGAACATTGATTCCGAAAGGACACCCGAGTTAACTTATAATTAATAACACTTTGCACTCGGAGTGCCGATCACGCTGCTACCAATATTTTTCCTTTCGTACGAAGAATCTTTTAAATATATCGAATTTACAAAATTATTATGTACGAGTTTTGAATTCAACGATATCTTTATTCTTCTCAAATCCTTGTGTAATCGATTCATAGAAATATCATAAGTACTAAATTTAGGAATAAACAAGACGTTGAAAATATGTCGTACGCGTGTATGTAAAAATGATACGACGACAAAGACTCCAGCAATCGGCAGCTACGTTGATTTTTTTCGATAAGAAATTCATAGGATAATTTATTTTAGAACGAAATTGATAGATAAATATAGCTTTCGAGCTTTCGAAAAATAAATCGCGCACTTATCGAGTCTTGTAAAAAGATCAAACGTATATCTAACATTATAAATTGTAGCAGTCGATAATTTTGAAATAATCATAAAAATGGAAAAAAATACATTTTTAATCCTGAAATCAAAAAGAAGGTCGATTTTCATAATATGAAGTTAATCTAGTACCTACGTTGATTTTTGAAAACTGTAAGAATGATACATGCAGTTTCCATAAAAGTATGTAATAAATGATATTCCCTATATTGTTATACGTAAGCGATGTTAAAATTCAATACGTTGTCAAACAATCGCACGTTACCAAAGTTGTCTCTTTATAGATTTGGTTTTGGTGGCAAATATATGTTCCTTTGTACTTTTCAAAATTATCAATATATCGTCGTACTCGTACTATTAAAATGCCGAGTATATTCAAATATCGATTGTCTTAATAATTATACTATATGTACGCATTGCTACAAAATTTCATCAACTGATCAACTATTTTTGAAAGATTTACTTTAGACTTGCTCTTTAGATCTAACAGAACGTTTTTCCGTTCGCAATCGTCGTATCAAAATCCTTCTGTTTAATCCTAAAATAACATTAGAATCAGAAAATCAGCAAAAATATAGTTATCGCGTCTTTCTTTCATAATCTTCGCATAAAGTAAATTATACAATTACTCTTCTGGAAAAAAAGAAAAAGTAAAACTAATATACATTATCACGATCTTCTGTAGTTTTCAATTGTTTCCAGAGTTAGATTATCAGCCAAACGATTCGAAGCTTAAGGATGACATCGTCTAACACGCGTGGTATTGTTCCACGTATTACGTAGAGCAGACTCGCGTAGAGTACAGATCAAACTAAGACAAACGTTACGGTGAACTTTCCTCGCGAACGGGCTTTCGTGGAGAGAAAGACCGATTATACTACGTAAACTCGCCACAACAAGAGCAACTACATATAATCGAGTTGAACGGCAAACTGGTAACAAACCATCAACGAAACGAGAGTTCCGTCCGTACGTGGTGATATTAAACACGAACGTTTAACGCCGTTCTGCATAATTTTGCGCAGCATCCAACACCAACTCTTTGTGCATATGAGACGCTATCAAAACAGAGCATGTATATATTCCACTTTAGGGCATTATACCTAAGCTTATTTTCTGAAGAATTTCTTGCAAATATATAATAAATATAAAATTAATATACGAAACACAGTGGCAATTCCCATTAGATATAGAAATTAATTCAGTGCTTGACAGGAAGATACGATAAGTCGCACTTTTTTATCTTTTATAGGACATCAGTTTAATTATATTACAATCAGATAATATTAAAATATTGAAGATATGAAAATACTATATGTAGCACGATACCGATAATTATGCCTTTGGCTGGAACTAAGATTCTTTCTATTCGTAACAATTTTATATTTAAACAAATATTTCTCCTTGGTTCCATTAAAATCAAAGGATCGATAAAAAAATGTACTTATTGAGTCTAACTATACAAATCCATTTCGAACTTATTAAATATAGGGTGAGTCAATAAGAAATATGTATATAGTATATACTACTATCGTAGTATGTAGTATCGAAAATCTAAAATAACTCGTTACCCATTGGTGGGTTTGTTTTATCGAAAATCGTCTTAGATAAATTGTGTTGCATTTCAAGGCACTCATCGGATGGATGCAATTTTATTTTTTTACATAATTATATTTTCCGAGATATCAAGGAAACCTTGTTTTCCTAAATGGCACTGTATATTTTTTATATAACATTGATCGACCCAGCTGGAAATTCTCTACAAAATAGTATGAACGCATTTAACGAGAGACTATTACTTCAGTAGATATTTTACTGTTAATTTGTCAAATTTAACCTATAAAAGAGAAAGACAACGTAAACACAAGAATACCGCTACGCGTTTCGTGGGATGTACGGATTTAACTTTATTTTAATTTAAAGGACGATTCTTAACGCCGAAATAAAACGAAAATCAAGAATGACAGAAATTGTGTTTTCGACTTTGTTTTTTAGTTATTGACAATTAAAAATTGGCCAAAATAGCCCTGCGCGCGAGCAAACCTCCTTACACGAACGAAAGGTCAGTTTAAGCGAGAAGCGATCGACGTTTCGAACGACACACGAGAGCGGTAGCCTACCTCGTACAAGTCGTAGAAAAAAAGACCACGGTAATCAGAGACGTAAACAAGCCCGCGCGACGTTTTACGAAAGAAATGGTAAAATGAACGTCGAACCTGCCTATTCGTGGAAATCCATAAGAGCGTATCGAAAACCGTCCGAGTAGAGAGTATTAATGTTTCCTCTAATCCCTTGCCCGTGTGTCGTTCGCAGTGAGGATCGCTCCTCGCTTAGGCTGACTTCCTTTCGTTCGTGTAAGAAGCTTTGCTCGCGTGCAGGGATATTTTGGCCGATTTTTAACTGTCAATAACTAAAAAACAAAGCCGAAAACGCAATTTCTTTTATTCTTGATTTTCGTTTTTATTCGGCGTCAAGAATCACCAGTGCATCAAGAATCGTCGTGTACACCACTACCAGACAATCTTAAACAAGTAGCTATGTTCATAACGTATTGTGCTTGGTGCCAAATCGCGGTGGCATCGCATCGCCCATCTGCAACAATCGCACAATTGCACAACAGTCGCAGCTGCGATGTCGCGTCACTCGTCTGGCATCGACCGTAATACGAAAGTGCATCTTGTGAGAACTTAGTACCGATCAGTTCCGTACGATAACGAAATTTCTGTATCCCATCTTTATAATCGTGTAAGATAAAAGATAGTGAACGTTTTATCGTTTGATTTCAGTAAACTTGGATTACTAATTTTTTTATTATTTTCATGCTCTTTTATTAAAACGCAAGACTGCTTCTGTTAGAAACGCGTAGGGCGCAGAGGACGCACATAGGAAATCACAAGTCATGGCTTTTATTGTTGCGATCGTAAGATTATAGGACAACACATGACTAATACAGCGTAATATTTTTCTATCACTTTTCTTAGAACTTTTGATTTTAATTTTTATTTTACCTCCGTGTTATAAGTTCCTCGTGTGTTTCTAATTTTTTTTTCATAGCGCTTTCATCGTTCTTCGCTTCTTATCGATCAATTTCTAAAATGTCTATCTACATATTTTATTCCATAGACACGGACATGGATGCTTTTCGTATTCGGATAAGAACGATACAACGTCGAAACGTCCCCCCACCCCATGTTTTCTTAACCTCTATCTAACAACTACTTCTCCGTTCGCTTCGCGCTTCTTCGTTCGCTCGACTGCACAAGAATGAGCAATGTCGCGATAATATAACACTGTGGTTTTCACCAAGTTTTATGCGTAACATTAACTTAAAATGCCACTAGAAAATAAAACCTACTTTGATTTTGTGACAGTAACGTTGCGAGAGCAAGTCCAATGTCACAACAATGCGACATCTAGCTTTCATGACGACGAAAGTCGTAACATTTAGTACCATGACCGTAAAAGTCACGATTTACTGTCACGTGAAAAAGTACCATGAACAGCCAGTGTATAGTGTATACTTATATACATATACTTATATACATAGCTTCGGATCGGTTAGAGAGTTCAATAAATTCAACCATGTACTCGCAGTTGTCCCGTTGGACAAATTGTAAAATGCGAAAATAAAATAATAAAAAAAAAGAAAAATGTACTTACAGTGCATACGTATGTATTAAGACCAGATAAAAAGAAACGGTGATAATATATAAGCCTTAGATGAATAAATACTATGTATATTTAAAATTTTTCTTTCTCCTCCTCTTTGGAGCTTAAAAATTATTTAGAAAAATTATCCGAGACAATTTTTTCGTTAAAAAATTGCTAAAAAATTGATTGCAAAAATAAACAACTCGTAGATGAGAGATCGACAGAATAGGAAGAGTGTAACGAATGTTCATATTTTAATAAATAACAATTTTTCTTGTTAGCGATAAAACGTTATTTACAGAAATTCTGTTTATTTCTTTCGAGTAACGAGACGAGTTCTGACATTTGCCTAAAGTCTAAAGTCTAAGCTTCTGCGTCTGTACCTCGCTTAATTAACTCATACAAAACCCATTTGTCCATTTCCCTTACTTTTCCAATTTAAGTCAAATGACGAATAATAGTAGAGTGACTTACATTTACTTTGAACGCTATTTCTCCCGTTGTTTCTCCATCTCTCGTGTCATTATCAATCTTTTAAAATATTACCTATCGTGTATAGATGTCAATGACCTTTCTCCTGATTCATTTTCTATTCAAAAATTATCTTTGAAATCTCGCGTATCAACGTTACGAATTTCTTCAGATATAATTTTCAATGATTTTTGCAATATTTTCTTCAAATTTCAACTCGTATAAGGAAATCACACGAATAGGTATTCCGATCATTCGTGACCAATGCCAACTTTATTATAAATCTTAACATAGAATGTACATGATCTATAAAAAATTTCTTTTCTTTTACTTGGTTGATAATTTAGATACTTAGAGATCATACTGATCGATTCCATAAACTGAAAACTTTAACAACATCACAAATATTTTTTAATATTTACTTGGAATCTACGTTTGCTTCGTGCTAAACAAATAACGTAAAGTAATTAATTAATTAATTTAATATTGCTTTAATATACTTTAATATTGTAAAAAGGATTCAGGTAACACATAAAGTTAAAAAATTGTCGAAATTTGCAAAAGGTGTCGTGTCTAATTTTCGAAAGACTGTACTATTCGAAATGTCGTTTTACGAGATTTGAAATTTTAACCGAATCGAGTCTTTCTATTATATATATAGTAACTGCCAAAGATCTATCTGACTAAATATAGATTTATTTCAATGTATATATCTAACTTATACATTAATAAAATTCTTCTTAGAAAAATGTTCGCGGTACATATTGCGTTGTATTTTATAAAATGCTTCACACTGTACACGTTACATCGCGATAGATTTCTATTTCTCGAAATTCTTTATTTTTATTTCTATCGAGATTTCTTTGTCGTAACGATGCGATGCAGTAAAATTACACTTTGGTTAAAAACTTGTAGCACTATACCATATCTGACAATAGGGGAAAAAATCATCAAATCAATCGATCGATCAAACACTGTTTTGAACTTGAAATAACTAAAACAAGACGTCTAAATACGACTGAAAGCGACATCTATCACGCAGGAAGTTCGCAGTAGAGCAAAGAGAAATGGACGAACAGGGAAACAATGAGAGAGAACAGAGAAAAGGAATATGTTGCAATCTCGCCATAAGTTAGCATTAACATGGAATGCAAGGCAGGCAGCTAGCTAGAACATGGATCGAGCGATCTCTTCACGATATTCTCTATCGATTAAATACTTCCCGGAAATTATCTCTAAAGGAATTGTTAAGCAACCAATAACCCTGTAACGTGACCGTTCACTATGTAATTTATCCGATAGCAGAGATTCGTGATTGGTCGCGTAGCGATCGTCCGATTTGTATTTAGACCTAATTTACGATTCAACAATACGGTTACGTAGAGTGTATTCTCGAGAGAATTCTGCATTCGTATGGCCGGATTTATGCGTGAATATATATATATATATATATGTAATAATATTATATATACATATATATACATATATATATACATATATATATATATATGTATATATATATATATATATATATATGCAGAACAAACGACTCTTTTACATAGCAATATGTTACTTGATTCGAATGATGTTCGTATAACAACCAATCACCTGATTGACCTCTTTCATCATCTTTTTGCTCTTTTCATATATCCTTCTTTTTATACATACATAATTTTTCATCTATCTTTATACGATTACGCAATTATCGTGGGAAATAATGAAGAATGTTCGTACATTGAATCTTATTCCACGTGTACGTTATAAGCAGAGAGTGATAAAGATAAATCATGGCGTTTTCTGTTGATCGATGAAAGAATATAGTGGCGAGTATCGTACATGTATGTAAATAAAGGAATAATTTTAAATTCAACAGATTTTCTATTGTGAAACGTTTTATTTCTATAATGTAGAATTTAAAAATACATATCTTATACTTTGAAGTATTATAAATGCGGAAAAGCTCGCAAATAAAACTACTAGTAGGGAATATGTTTTAATGTAAATCGGGAAATGGTTATTGTATTGTAATTCGTCTCTGACCGTGTTATGAAAAGTTTTGGTTTTACAATATAGGATTTTTGAATATGCATTTCTTATAATTTGATGTAACATAAACATCATCTTTCAAATTCTTACTATAAGTAATAGTTACAAGACAAATTAAATTTGATATAAGAACTTTTCCAAATTTATGTATGTACATATATGCCACTGTACACTACTGCTCAAACATATGTGGGCACTTGTTTATTTTTGGTAGGATATAATTTACAAAATTAAGGATAGAAAGGCCCAGAACAGTTTTATCTTTTATTCGAGTTATCGAACTGTAAATATAAAAAATTTCCGAGTAGTTTCGTTTTTTAAAAAGAGTTTTCGTTATTCTCAGCTTGTTTAATACCTAGTACGTAAGATAAAAGAAGAGTTTTCCAAATCCGTAGCGAGACTGTTACGATTAATTCCAACAATAATTAACCAGTTAATGCTTTGACGAATCGTGTATTTAATTTTAATATAGCATTAGTAAGATTTTAAATGGAAAATTTAAATTTAGTATAATATAACGTAATTTGTTGATTCCATAAAAATCTTTTTATCTTTTCAGTACCTACTAATAATAAGTATCTTAAGATCTCTTAATCATTAGTTTCCCATTAATTCATATATTTAGCAACATTCATATACGTGTACTATTAAATACAAATCGACCAAAGTATCCACATATAACGCTCATGAGCAGTACTGTATATCCGTTCCTCGTATATCAAAATCATAAATATGCGATTCGGTAGATTATAAAAATTCATAAGCGAACGTAAAATAATCAGATAATTCTGGAAATCATGAGTCGAGTTTAAAACATAATCACGATTAAGAAAACTTATACGGAATCTCAATTTCTTCCTAGTACACAATAGAATGGTTTTTTGAACTGGTTAAGCCCGAACGAAAGTCGATAATCGAGCAAATGAAAGTTATTCGCAACGGATGGATCTTTGGTGAAAGTTGTGTACCAGTACCGGTATCAGTACCAGTACCACTCAATGCACAATAGCTTCGCGTTCCAGATGTTTGATCGTGAAAATTTTTTAGTTACTTTGAACTGCGTAACGTTAGAAATATTTAGAGCGTTATATTATCTTTATGTTTCCAATGAATATATTTAATATACTTTTTTCGTAAATGACATTTCACTATATCACGTAATGCAACATAGAATAATGATAAAAACACTTTATAATTTAACATTAAATAGAGAAACTTTAAAGAACGTAACTAATGTAAATAGAGATTAGAAATATAACATTAATACAACTCATGCAAAATGAAACAGCTAATATTAAGAAGAAGAACATTTTATGATAACTTGGTTTTAAAGGATGATTAAAAAGCCTTTAAAGTAAATTATATACTTATAAAACTATGTCATAGAATAGAATAAATCTTTATTGATCATATTTTTATCGTATTAATATACTTTTAATAAAAGATATAGTATTCTACGAAAAGAAATAAATGGGAAAATTTAACGTAAAACACGGTAAGGAATCGAAACACGTAAAAAGGGTGAAATGGAGATACACAAAAAGTTCCCACTTTTGTAAAATCAATCAGTACGCAGTTCATCCTCGCTATCTGGAATGTAGTTTAGTTAGAAATAATATTCAGCCCTTGATATCTCATAAACAGTGAACTTGTAATACTAATTCTTATAATAATTACAATATATACATATATGTATAATTAAAAGCATTGTTGATAATCTATAAAAAAAAAAAAAAAAACAGGAGAAACGACTATGACTAAAAGAATAATGAAAAATTATATATGTATGTACACATATAGTAAGGATCGGGATTCCGAAAGAAAAAGAAAATATACAAAGAAACTCTGGAAATAATCTAATCACGATATACCAAAGTATACATAGTCAGATATACAATAGGACTGTTCCTGTCGCGTGCCAATCGAAGACTGCCACTTTTTTCCGTTACGTTGACTGTATGATCGCGCAAGCACCCAGCCATGATTTAACCGTCCCATCAACTCGCACTTCAAAGATACTTTGTCTCACCGCGGTTACTAATTTCTACATACAGATGCATGTATAAAGCGTAAGATATATAACGAAGATAAAAGAAAACTTAGTAACGTGTACAATGGTGAGAAAAACTAAACACAATTTGTAACATTTTCAATATTATACAACATTACAATATTACAAATTACAACCAATAGAGTGATATAAAAAGTCAACATCACGCCATCTTTCGAAGACTGACAAACCTTTTCTTACAAAGATACTGCAACACTACACAAGGTATATATGTTTATTTCTGCACGCTATGTTGCTTTTGTAATGTGCGTATGATTGATATTATTAATTTAATATTATTCATACCAATAATATTTTTCCTGTCAAGACTCGCCATTTCAAAATATGCTATTTAATCGAAATAAAATAACTTTTAACGATAGTATTTCCCTCAATTAAATCGTCATTTCAAGATTCAGGATCTTTTCACGGGCATAGTAAAGTAGGTCGTTGAACTCGTCAGCTACAACGGTACAAAGTAAAAAATACGTAGTGTCATTTTGTACGTAGTGTAAATGTCAAGATGACCTTAACCTCTTACCAAAAAAGACAGTTTTTTTTTTAATTTTTCTTAGCCGATTTTAGCCAAAATTTCTAGCCGATTGAAAGCTGATTAACTTTTATTCGAAATATATGTATTTTCGTCAAATTATCGGAAGTACCTGAAAAATCATTGCGATATGACGTTACATGGCACAACCTGTAGATTCTATCAAGAATTGTACCACACTTTAATTTTAATAAAAAATAAAATTAATTATACGTTACGTTGTAATATTCTGTAAAATTCTATTATATACCATAAATTCAGTAAAATACAATATCAATGTACGATTCCGCTAGGTTAAATACAGATTTTATAACACTTTATGATACAAATCTTATTTTATTACATAAAAACGTAATAAATTCTATATTATATTGGAGAATTATATTATACACAATAAAACATACATGTTATAATTATAATATGTACATACGGTAAAATAAGCAAAGTTGAGTATCTACATAAAATTTTAGTATACATATTCGATACACATAAATTGTATCAGAAATACAAAGGCACTACAAAACCACCACGTAAGTATGTATTTACATAAATGCTAGATATTTCACCGTCAGTGTTCGTAAATAAAAGTTCTGAATTTAACAAATACATGCATTAGTTTTATCTGAAAAAGTCGAGAAAGGTATCAGCTTGCAAAACCTCCCAATTTCAAAGTTCAAATGTCGCAATTTCAAAGTGTCACATTGCAATGTAAAAATTACTATTTATCAAATTGATACAGCGAATTGATACAATTATATATTATGAAGATTATCAAATAAAAATTGCTGAGTCTCTTAACTTCAAATATTACGCCGATGCGATTCAAATTATTTGCAAAATTACCGATGAAAATATCGGGACCAAGTATCCTGAAATATATATTCTTGTGTTGTGAGAGGCAGCAATTTCTTCGAGACGAGTGTGAGTGGTATCGAAGGAAGGTCAACAAGACACCGAAAGAGGCAAAAACAAAATGAGATTGATCGTAAAGTATCTTAATTAACTATCAACGAAACGTGGCGCTAAAAGGCCGTGCTCTGGCTATAAGGATGTGTTTATAATAATAATAAATTCGCAGCATATGTAGACTGGTAAGTCGAGGTAGCACGACGAAGCGAGCGACGTTGGAAAATCAATCATTTGCATACACATTGCACGTACAATTTACACGAATGATTACGTATCTCGCGAAGACGATTGGATTTCAAAATCATGAGATACCGCTTATCGACGTCTTCGTTATGAAAATAACCACCATGTAATAAAAGTAATTACTGTACCGCGATTTTGAAACCGAGTTTCCATCTTGGGAAGATTTCTACATAATAAAAATAACGAGTATTTTTTCTCGTACGTGTAATTCAAATAGTTAATGCTTTAACTACAAGAGGCGAATTAATTTGTTAATTTGGAAAGGCTTTTAGTCTTTTCAATAAATTGTTCATTTAGTTAATACATGTACATTTATCAGTGGATTCCTTCTTTTTAGTTTGAACTAAATTTAGTTTCAGCTGTTGTTATTTATGTCGATCTTTAAGATGAAATATGTTACTCGTGAGAACTTGTACATATGTAGGCATATAATAATTTAAATCTATTTTACTGCCTTTTTTAAGGATTATCTACGTAAAAAATACGATTATACATGATACATGTATTATATTTGGTTTGAACACAAATTTGGTTAAAACCAAGAATTCTTTAGCTTCGTACTATGAAATAATATACTATCATATTTTCAGTGTATTGCATCGTCAATTGTGTTTTATATCTTCCACGATGAAATAGTATCTACATATCATTGCTAACATTCGGATTCTTCAATAATTCTTTTGTATTTAAATTTCATTCTATTTCGCTTTTACAACCTCTAATACATTACAACACAAAATTGAATGATCAATTTCTATAGTTTACATCGTTTAAATTATAACAATAACAAATGTTTATAAAATTACTATTTTAACATTTCGAGAAACATTGTTACAATTTGTTCAATTTCAGTAGTCTTTAGTTAAACTATATCTTACTTTATATAACATAGTATTATTTTTGTTTATATTCTAATTTGTCATTTAAGTAACTAATTTATCGGTGTAACTATCTGATTCAGATTGACAGAAATATCTTTTCAAAGACATACAAATGATATAAGAATTATAAATAATGAACGTAAAAATCAAGGTACAGTGTATATCTAACGTAAGAAACAATATTATTTATAGAACTGTGAGTATTATTCAGATTTTCTTTGTGCTTTTACGTAAATATATACATTATTATAGGAGGCCTGAATGAAATAGGTTAGTAATAATTTTATAACCGAGCTTACAAAACACTACTTTATAGTGGCATAAAAAAGAGTTATCACATAAATTGTTCGTGAAACAGGGAGTTCATGTTCATACAGTTTGCGCCGATGAAACATATACCCTTCCGCATACTCGACGAACCTCTGTACAACAAGATTAATTCGGCCCTTCTGTATTCGCGCATGATGCCGCGTTGCTTATGGCTTACGCAACGTTACGTAGTCCGGAAAGTAAAAAAAAAAAGAGGGAAGAGCAGAAAGAACGGTCGGGCAGAAGTCGGAAAGAAGAGAAGAATCAGAAACAGGTAGAAACGGATGCACGAATGAAATGAGGGAGGAAGAGATCGGCTCGAGGAAGGATCATATAAAGGATATATATACTACGTATGTACAATGACTAGAAAAAGTATCGGAACATGCCCTTATATCCAAGTGAAGCGTTTTTTTTTCATCAAGTTCTACAGTTTTTCATCAAATGTTTGTTCATCAGAAAGTTGTCAAAAGACAAACTGATAAAAGTGGAGACTTTTGGCCAGTTTCGCCATTTCATTATCCAATTTCATGATTAACGTTCAATTCTCGAGAAACAAATGTCTTATTTTAACAAATTTATTTATCGAATATGGTATAAGCTACAAACAATAGTAAATGTTAAAAATACTGTCTGTAACATCATCATCACTTTTCTATATATTTAAATTTGCAGAATTGATCAAATGATTTATATGATACGAAATTGAATATATTTGGACCTAAGTAATTAATATGTATATGCTGTAATAGTTTTTGTAACCACTGCAAAGGAAAAAAGCAACGAGAGAGAGGAAGACAGAACGAGTGAGAGAGAAACTAAGCTGACGGGCAATGGAAGCATTACATACCGTCCACAAGGCATGACGTGTGGAATAAACAGAGGAGCGCCAGAGCGAGAAAGCTCGCTATGCCGCCGTCGCACGCGCCTCTCATCTTCCCTCGAGTTTTCCTTGTGATCGTCGGTGGTGGAGGTGGTGGAGGTGGTGGAGGTGGTGGTGGTGGTTGTGGTGGTGATGATAGTGATGGTGATGGTAATGGTGATAGTGATAGTGATAGTGATAGTGATAGTGGCGGTCGTCGTGGTCGTCGTCGTCGTCGTCGTCGTCGTCGTCGTCGTCGTCGTTGTTATTGTTGTTGTCCTCGTCGTTGTCCTCGTCGTCCACGGCCTCGCTATCCTCTCGCGAAAAAATAAATTTTCGCGAAAGCAGCCGCAGCTCAATGGCGACGACAGCAAACGGCGACACGAGGATCGCGATCGACGTAGCCACGGCGGTATCTTGATACCCAGAATATCATCTTCTTGTCGACGTGGGGCTAAGGCCAAGTTCCCCGTCGACGGAACACTTGTCACCGTTGATCGCCTCTCGCTCTCATGCGAGCACACACGCGTACACAAACTGAACGCACAGTGGTTCTTCGTTACTCGGCTCTCGTGTTGTTTTCCCTTCGTTCTTCCTCACGTCTCACTCTCATCTCGTAACTCGTGGTGTTCGCGCTAACAAGGTCCCTCCTTTTTTTTCTTAACCTCTCTCGCTCTCTCTCTTTCTTCTCTTGTGTTTTTCGTTCACCGCGCCGATGATCGAACACCAACTCCACACACTTTACACCGCGAACAATCGACAATAAAACGAAAGGTTACTTTTTTCTCGTAATGTGTTCAAGCGCTTCACGCCAAGAACCTCGTTGCCTCTCATCGTCTACATCGCGCAAGGCGAGCCGCCATTTTCCTACTGTACTGATAGGCCCGGCCTATTATCCCTGTTGGCCAACAGAGAGAGAGAAGCTTGCACCGACAAAGAAAAAACCAACAACGAACGTAATGATTCACTGACAATTCGATGAATGGTTCGATCTCGCGCGAATCACGCGACACCAACTCTTTGACATCATCGTCCGGCTTGTAAACGTAACCTCCAGACAACTGTCACGCGGACCACTTACGAATTTTCACGGCGAGACTGAGACGCGCAACGACTCGTGCTGTTGCTACTGCTTACTGCTGCCGCTACTGCTGCTGCCTCTGCTTCTGCAACCAGTAGTTCGTTCAACGGCGCCATCGCTCTTCCAAATCAGGGCCGTAAATATCAACAACGACATCACCGCGAATTTCAAGGATTTTTATTAATTACTCTGATCACTTCGTTCAGAATTTCGTATATCGATTACAGAATTAATTTGATGATAAATTATTAATTTGCAAAAAATTGACAAGTTTAATGACATAATTTGTTCATCGATATTCTAGTTGTTATATTTATACTCTATAACTTTACGTAGCAAGAACACTTTGAAACCTATATATTTCATACATAAAAATTGAAAATATACATATATGTACGACGATGATGCCAGTAATAATTTTTGTATTAAAGAAAAAATTTGTCTTATTTTTCCCAAATTCAATTTTTCTTCATTTCAGGAGGTAGAATATATTCGCTTGAAAATAATGTAGAGTTTTTCGCTTAAGGAATGTTAATGGGATATATGTATACTATATGTATACTATGTGTATTAATGCAAACAATTAATAAGGGCACTGAATTAGAAAACTTACTATTAACATTTATTTATAAATTTCGTGTATATGACCACAAAAGTAAGGTATTACGTTGCTTGGAATAAATCAATATTAAATTATTTGTTTATACCAGTTTCCTGTAATTACATACAATGGAAATAGTTCTTGTAAAATTATTATGAATATTTTAACTCGCTAATCTTCTAAGACTTTGTTTTTTATAAATGGTATACATATTATACATTATAGAAAACATTTTGATATCAAACATATATCAAATATATTTGACATATAATATAATATACCAAATATAACATTAATATTATTGCTTACTTTTTTCATTCCTTCCCAATGTTACTACCACAAAAAGGATATAATATTTTGAAACTAATATTTTCTCTACAATAAAGCAGAGAACAACTTTTATAACAATTTCATTGTAACATTAAAAGTAGTAGTACCATTAAGAACGAATTATTTACACTTGTAAAAATATCTAATAAGAGATTAATATCTAATATTAAATGGAATACTATAGGAAAAGTTTTCCAAAAATGCAATAAACGAATATGGAAGTATGAAAAAATAGAATTACAATAATGCTCCTCGTAATGAAAAATACTAATACATCTTTTTAAGTTAAAATATTGATAAGTATTGTACTGTGTCATATAATGTCATAGCGTATTGCAATAAGTAACGTGGTTAGTATCAAAGACTTTATACCTTCGCGCTCGCTCGCGCAGTATTTGTTTTATATACGTAACATATATTGTACAAAAAGTAAAGGAATATTCTTCGTTTGTTTCTTTTAAAATAGGATCTTTCGCTATAGATCGCATAAATGCCCACTCGTAAAACGAATAAAGTTACGGTATTTGTCATCATAATTATAATAATCGCAGATATCTACATATCAAATTATTGTAAAAAGTATATATAAATGTTTGATACAACTGACGTTGTTCGCTACTACAAACAGTTACAATAAGTGATATATATTAGGTACATACTTGTTCTCAAAAAGGCGCATTTGCTTTCAACATTTACAATCTCAAATCTAAGCCCCGTCAAAAATGCTCGATCTTTCAAAATTGTGTAAACCTACATGTTTTGTAAACTTGGAAAAACTATAAGCTAATTTACTGTTTCGTAGAGTCTGTAAAAGATGAAAATGCTTTAAGCAAAAGCAAATACTATTTCTGTGTGAAGATTATTCTATGGAGAGTATAAAATCTAGCACATTTCAGAATTTACAAGATTTTAAACCCACTCGCGCGATAATGAAAATATTGATGAAATTAAATGAATTCGGTTTCATATGACAACCTGCGTATATTTATTCATATTTGAGGTTGACTTCCCCATGCCCTCGAAAGTACGGTCCTCGTAATCCTTTTGCCAATAGTCTGTACGATAAAACCTATCTTTTGTAACCTATCGTGATCCAAAATTTTTCTTCCATCGAAAATATATGCAGGTTTCATCATGTTAATATAAATTCGTTTATAATCCAGTTCCTGAAACAAATAATAAATCACAAAGTAATGGTAAAACTATGTTTTAAAACAATTACAATTCTTACTTACTACAAACTCGTCCCATTCTGTACACAATACTATAGCGTGTGTATCTTTCGTAACACTATAAGCGTCTTTGTAAATACTGATTCTGCTTTTTACGTATTCTGGATCATTAGTTACACTCGGGTGCGTCAAGTCCTCGATAATTTGACTCTCCTCGACCTTTATAAAGGAAAAGAGACACAAAACGCTTAGTTACTAGTAGAATGCGCGTATTACAGATTACGCTCTCATCGATGAGAATTACCTTGGGATCGTATATATGAAGCATAGCACCCTCATCGAGCAGGGTCTTAGCAACATGAATGGCCGGTGACTCACGCGTGTCGCCAGTATTTTTCTTGAAGGCAAAGCCTAGCATAGAAATTCTTTTGTCCGTGACGGTATTGAACAGGGATTCGATTACTTTCGCGGAGAACCTAGATTTCTGGTATTCGTTCATGTCTATGACCTGTTGCCAATAGGCCGCCACCTCCGGTAAGTTTAGACATTCGCAGATATACACCAAATTAAGAATATCCTTTTGAAAGCACGAACCACCAAATCCGACCGATGCGTGAAGGAACTTCGATCCTATTCGAGAGTCAAGGCCAACTGCCCGTGCCACCTCAGACACGTCCGCGCCAGTCGCTTCACATACCGCCGACAAGGAATTTATGCTTGATATGCGTTGCGCCAAAAAGGCATTGGCGGCCTAAAATCACAATTAATTCAAATAATTACATAATGATTTCACGCATATGCTCGACAACGTGCTACGCGAGGACGCAGCGTTGTCGCGTATTTGACAAACAACGTTGCCTTTCCGTCTTTAATATCAACAATGTATACATTACGTCGAAATTAGTCAATTTCGTTCGTTAGTATTTCGCAAACAGAAACGCTATCGTTCCGCCAATAAACCAATGTTTTATTTTCTGCTTTTACCAGCTTGGATAACTCCGAGCTCCAAGTGTTGGTGGTTAAAATATTCTTCCTTGGAATCCAATGCTCGTAAACTTTGCATAATTCCTCGATGGCTGCCTGCCCTTCCGGTGAGTCCTCGCCTCCGATTAAAACGCGATCTGCATTCACTAGATCCTCAATCGCGGTTCCCTCCGCCAAGAACTCCGGATTTGATAAGATCTGAAGAAGAGATTATGCCTTTCCTGTTACTCTCGTCTTGCACGATTACGATGAAACTAAGAACACGTGACAAATAATGGAAAGGCTGATTAGCCGAGAAAAAAAGAGGTCACGAACGATACGTGGCGAATGAAAAGCAGCTCGAATAGAACTTCTTCTGCACTTGAGCAGATACGAACTCATCGTGTGTTAAATCAGGTAATTTCACAGCCCGATAGTTAATATACATATCGATAATAGACGTAAGCAAGAATCGCGAATGTTATTCACTGCGTATCGTCGAACGATTATTTCAAAATATCGTTGAAATGGTAAACTGAACAGCTGTGAAATTAAATATTTATATATGATCGTATACAGCTGATAATTATCGATAAAGATATATCAAGGTTCTGCACTTGGAAGCTACGCTATTCGGAATAATTAAAAAATCGGTTATTTGACTTTCTCGTTCGCAACGATATTTAATTTCAATTGATAACTCAATTTCCAAATTTATCCCTTATTATGTTTCCGAAATCTTAAGCTAGAAAGCATACTTTGAGTATTTTAAAAGATATTTAAACTGCGTTAGCATAGCCCATAAATAGAAAGGAGAAGAAATTAATCCACATGCGCTAAAAGTTGTATCTGCCGAGCGGCGAGCCTAAAAATAGCTTCAAAGGATACAGTAAAATACAAGCAACAAGCGACCGTTTTGAACTTCCTTTGCTCTTGCTTTACTTCCATACTCAATCCAATAAACTACATTCTATCTACTCAATCTTGGCTTCTGATGCACAACGGAGCACAGGATGCCAGCCACGTGGCATTCGACCCATTACTCTCTAGATTCTACACGACTCTAAAATCTAGAGAGAGCAACGAAAGGGAAACAAAGAAGATCCAAGAAAAGAATTTATACTTCGATCAAAGTAATTAGCATTTTACAAGCGTCTTGCGCGATAATTCATCAATTAACAATATTCTGCTGAATTTGCGAATCGTAGGTTATGGATTCCTCTCTTATAATTTTACGATCTTAAGATATAGGATAACAAGACTATTTGTAATTTATAAAATTGATAAAATCTCGTTTGTTTTTTTGTATTCTTGTATTGTGTAATTTGTTAGGGTTGTACAAGAAAATGTATTAGTCATTTGCAACTCATGCAGATGTTTATTCAAGAAAATATATAAAATACTTGAAATAAAGTATTCATTGTACTATTTGAAGGATGAAATAAATTTCTATTTAGATTGCACTTTTTTAAATGCTTAAAGATATAAATTTGCATAAACATCCCCAATGTACTTATGACTTGTAAAATTTGATTAATATTAGTTTCACTGTGTAAAAGAGTCTAGAACGCGAAATTAAACCATTTTTTTCTTCTCCCATAAGCTTTCCTTATATAAAATTGTCGATTACGCAGTAAAATCATTCGATCGAGACATGGTCGTAAATTTCCGTAACGGAAATGTTACCTGATACGATACTCCTGGTTTATGATTGGCACGCAAAATATTCATGATACTCTCCGCCGCTCTGACTGGGACTGTGCTCTTCTCCACAACGATTTTGTCCCCGGTAGCAATTTCCGCGATCATTCTGGCTGCATTCTCCACGTACTTCAAATCAGCTGCCCTTCCTTTCCCATTGCCAAATGTTTTTGTCGGCGTGTTGACCGAGATAAAAATTAAGTCAGCCTCCTGGATCGCGGTCTCCATGTCCGTAGAAAAGAATAAATTTTTGCCGCGACATTTACGCACAACCTCGTCGAGACCTGGTTCATAGATCGGAAGCTTTTCCGAGTTCCATTGTGCAATTCTTTCTTTACTCTTGTCCACCACAGTCACTTGAATCTCTGGGCACTTCAAGGCTATCACGCTACACGTCGGTCCACCTACATATCCGGCACCGATACCGCAAATCTTTCTGATAGTCATATCGATTGATTTATATCGTACCTATTAATCATTTAACTATTGCTAGTTATCTTCTTCGAGGAAAAATAATTTGTACGGTATAAAATAATATATAATGGATTAGATATATATATGTGTGTGTGTATATGTATATCTGTTTATACTATTTTATATTATTTATATTATATATATTTTATATTTCATTGTATTTTATATATATATATATATATATATATATTTCTAATTATTACAATATATATATATATATATTGCAATAATCATTAACTATCGCTAGATACAATGACTACAAAAGGCATTGCACGTACCCTTATTTCTAATGAAGCAATTTTCTATCAGATTCTGCATTTTACCTTTACAGTGCCAAATTTTGCAATTCATATGAGAGTAGTACATTATACTAACTAATACGAAATTTAATACTAATTAATTACATAATACGCAAGTGCTATAATAAATACAATGGTGTGCAAATACTTTTTGTGGCCACTTAAATATACTTATGTTTTATAGGTTCATAACATTTTTAGGGAATGATATCAAATTCTTATTTCATAATGTTTATTTCATATGCATGTTTACTGGAAAATTATAGTTATCTAGTGCTAACTGACACGAAGAATTATAGCTGCAATATACACCGTTGCAATTTATTATCGACAAACATTTTTGCACCGACATTTGCAGACGTCTTCTAAATTAAGAAGTATGTTGATAATATTAATCTGTGGTTAAATAAATCGAAATCAACCGAGAAAATGTTTTTTTCCACCACATTCTTCTCTTATTAAACTGAAAATTGAAAGATTCTGTCGGAATAAATATATATTCCGTTGATATTTGATGTGAAATGTAGATTTGATTGTTGTACGAGTTTCAAAATTTATATAATAATATAACAAATAAAACTAATTTTAACATTTAATTGCATTATTTTTTCACAGACTATCCTCAATCGGTAATTTAAGTGCATATATTCATATTTCCATCGATTCAAGTAAAGTATACTTTTCAATGAAAAAAGTTGCGTACTGCTACAATTTAATGTGAATTTGATAGAATTAACATCAAAGATGTATTAAACTTGTTTTTGTCAGTAATCGGGAGCAGAATTCTGTATGACGACTTCAGCATGCGATGCAAATAGTGATCATAAAATCTATTGCTAGCTTTTAACAGATAGAATAGAAATCTCCAGTAATAACGTTTAAGATAATATAAAATGGTTATACTTAATGTATATACTAACATTACCTGTAATGGTCCAAAAAGTATGCTCAAATAGAAAATGTGAGATTTCTCAGAATCGACAGTGGGACGGAAGGAAATGACACGATAAGTTGGAAACCACTAACCATCCAGGTTACGTACTGTCACGAACACACTAATAAACGAAAATTTTTCGAATACCAAGTGTCAACTTTCATGACAGATGAGTTTCTTAGACGGATTGTCGACACATTATGAACTTAGCACAGACATAGCCGCTACGCGTCCCCCTTCAGAAAATAGTCTAAAGTGGAGGCGCGAAGATCGCAAGCGCGAACCATCGTTGCCATCGTTGCCACATTTTCGTCCCTAGTGAATTCGTGCCTGCGTCCATTCAACACTTTTAATTCGTTACCGCATCTTTCAAATATATAAACATATTTTGAAAAGTAAACTTGCTCTCAAACTATATCTTAAGTGTAACGTTAATTGTTACGTTTATATTTTGTTAATGTAATACGTTCTAAATCAATATGCTTATAATCTCTGTGTTTCATATGCATACAACCTTAATGTATTTATATTCATAAATCTTACAATTATTCATCTCATATTTTCTATTTTTCTATTTGTATCTTTTCTGTTTGTAAATTTATAAATTTTCTATTTCTACACATATTTTCACAAAAAACATAATAATTACTTTAAACGGTGAGATTAGGAATTTATTTCATCTTCTTCCTTTTTTCAAATTTAAGAAGATATTTAGAATTATTGTTAAAAATACATTGCAATAAATGATTTGAAGAAATAGAAACAATCACCGTGTTTCTTTTCTAGAAGCAGATAATTACATCAAGATTTTAATTGTCCAGTGGCGCTGTTGCATTCTTGTGGTGGCGCTGCTGCATGAATCTCTTTCTTTACGTTCTTGACGGTCGTACTTGGCGTTCTGAGCAAAGTACAAACTTTTATATCCATTGTGGTATAAAAGATCCGTTAAGTTTTCTATTAAAACGATGGTTCAAAAGAAGGTAAATTTACTAAATTGCTAAATAAGATTAATATTTCTAACAGTAATTAGTTACTGTTATGAATTATAGTGGTTCGATTGCAGCATGTTTTGAACATATGACGTTATAAATGTTTCCCTTATTTATATAGATTTGATTATCATATTTTATAAGCTATTCGAAATGATATTGTTTATTACTGTAAAAATATATAAATTTTTGACATTTGTAAAAGTTATAATGTTTTAGTTTTTATAAGTTTAACTGCAACATTTAGAATGTACGCATAATGAGTGAACAATGATAATGAATGCATAATAATATTTATGATATAAATGATATTAATACATGTATTCACAAAATTTTAGCCCAAGAAGAAAGTAGGAAAGAAGGTGGCTGCTGCACCTTTGGCAGTCAAGAAGGTTGAACCCAAAAAGCAAACCAATCCTCTGTTTGAAAAACGTACTCGGAACTTTGGTATTGGTAAGTTGAACACATAGCTTTAGATATACAAATTAATTATAATATATTAACATTGAATAACATACAAAATAATAAACAACCTATTATTTAGGACAGGATATTCAACCTGCTCGTGATCTTAGTCGCTTTGTGAAATGGCCCAAGTATATTCGTATTCAGCGGCAGAGAGCTGTATTGCAAAAGAGATTAAAAGTACCACCACCGATCAATCAATTTACTCAGACGTTGGATAAACAAACAGGTATGTTTATTTTATATTTGTTATATGCTAGTAAATAAAATAATTAGGAAAATTTAACGATTCATAGAGATCTATCGATAACCTTTTGTGTTACAGCAACACAATTATTCAAAATGTTGGAAAAATATAGACCTGAATCAGCTGCCATGAAAAATATGAGGCTGAAAGCTAGAGCTGAACAAAAGGTTGCAAAGAAAGAAGATACACCAACGAAGAAACCTAATGTGTTACGCAGTGGAACAAATACAGTCACTACACTTGTAGAACAGAAGAAAGCTCAGCTTGTGGTGATTGCCCATGATGTGGACCCAATTGAGGTATACTTCCTTGTCTCTTAAAATATTACGCAAAGTATATTTAATTGTTCTATCACGGTGATGTTAGAATTTCTTCACCTGAGAATAAATTGATATAATCAATTTTTTTCAAAAGATGAAGTGTGATTCTGAGTAATATATAGTTGTAGTCATAAACTATTGATTACAATATTATTCTTTTTTATGGATACATTATTTTTTGTCACAGATTGTCCTATTTCTACCAGCTCTGTGTCGTAAAATGGGCGTACCTTATTGTATTGTGAAAGGTAAATCGCGGCTGGGACGTCTTGTTAGGCGTAAAACTTGTACTGCAGTAGCTTTGGTACAGGTAAGGGTTTTTATCAAAGCATATTATTCTTACATAACATATAATTAATAATTTATAGTATGATGAACTTAAATAGAGCCAATCCAATGATAATGTTAGTGATATAACTAAACAATATGTTATACTGATAATTTTATTAGTATTATGTATTATAATTTTAATTTACTCTATTATTGGTAACACATTATTTTTATTTCAGGTTGATTCCAGCGATAGAGCCACTTTCTCGAAATTGGTTGAAGCTATTAAGACAAACTTCAATGACAGATATGATGAAATCCGACGTCACTGGGGTGGTGGTCTCCTAGGCAGTAAATCTGCTGCTAGAATAGCTAAATTAGAGAAAGCTAAAGCGAAAGAACTTGCACAAAAGCAGGGTTAACATTTACCTGTTTACTGAATATTGTTTATTATATACAACAATAAAATACAAAACCAAAGTTTCTGTTGTTCTATTTAACACACAAGTCATTTGATTAAGTCGGAAAATTTAGAATCGAAATTATTAATTTAGAAAGATGAAATTTCATTATATAAAAACAATTTTTACTTGAAACAAAGTGAGAGAATTATGCAAATTTAGTATTTATATAGTTACAATTATATTTAATTTATATATGTACATTAAAATATATATATATATATATATATATATATATATATATATATAAAAATTTTACTATGTAACGTATTCATATTCTTTTTTTAATTAACTTCTCCAATCTTTTTATTCGCCCAGCTTCATGTTCTGGGCTATCTTGAGTGATATGGCTCCTAGTGTCATGTGAAATATCTGCATTCTCAGGTTGCTTGAACTGTTCTAGTAATAGAACTTGTTCCGTTTTCTTCAAACCCTATGAATTATTGAGATTTTAATATGACTGTTAAGTATTCTAAATGTTTATAAAAAGATTAGTTCACCTTCATATCCAAAATTTTTTGAAATTCTGGCGTTTGTAAATCTGGTAGACGTATTCTGCATTGTTTTACAAACTCTTTCGGAGATTCTATTGGTGACATCACAATTTTGAGTATCATTTCCGCACTTGCCATGCCTTTTACTACTACCTGTTTATAGTAAAATATATGTTTTGATACAAATCAATATATCAAATTAATTTATAAAAAGTTAATATCAAACGAAATTACTTTAGTATATGTCGCTGGTGCTTTCCTTTGAACTTGATATCCTGTTGATGGGAGGTCTAAAAGAGCAGTTTTCAACATATGTACATCTAATAGTAATTGTTCAGCACCTACAGTATTTAAAGGTTTGCACTTATACAATTGCTGTACTAATTTTACTATAAAAGAACTGCAAAGAAATAAATTTTTCATTAACTTTCTTAGTAAAACAAATTCACTTTTTATTTCAGTTTTTACCTGGCAAACTTGACACAGAGTTGAGTAAAATATTTTCTGCACGAAGACAACCTATCTCTGATAGTAGGTATTGTTTGTCGAAGGTGTGCCACAATAGTATTAACATAATTACTTTGGTCACCAACAACCTCTATGGCACTCCACTGAACCTAAGAAATATTTGAAGAAATATTATAATTTTAATAACGGTAAACAAAATCATTCAAAATCTTTATAAAGCACACATATAACAAATATGAAACTGAATAAGTACCTTCGTCATTGCTGTTAATGCAGATTCACACGCAGACTCTAAATCTTGAACAAGTAGTTGTATACAATTCGATATAACACTGCGAAAATTGTTATGAATAATGTTTAAAAAATTAACTAAATATCGATAACCTGAAAAAGATGCAAATAAGTATATACTTATGAAAAATATCTTGTTCCTGAGATAGATTAATCTTTTCTGAATAACATCTATCTGTTTTTTCTCTTAATTTTTCTTCCAATTGTTGTGTTGTTTCTAAGCAATATTCGGCCGTTGTTAGTACACTGAAAACTTTGTGCAATTAATTTTTTTTATAAATATTATATTAATTAAAATGCCATCAATTAGCAAATCTTTACCAGCATATACGCGACTGCTCTTCTTTGCTAAATCTCGTGCTTTCACCTTCCTTTAGAAAGCTTTGAAAATTTTGTATAAATCCCGATGTTGAAAGGTCTCGAAAATCACGTATGCTACTCATACTGGTACCAATTCCTGTACCACCTCCGATTCTGTAATAAATTTTAATTATAAAAAATGATAAATTTAATTGACTCAAATAAAAAGCGTGTACTTTACTTACTTAGGTAAATTATTTTGTAATATTTTAAGAGCATATTCTCGCAAATATTTTTGAAAAGTTTCAGCTAAACTCAACATAATCGAGCCAGTGCTAAGTTGTGTACATTGTAACATGCATTTTTTATAAAATACAAACAGATCTGCGCAAGAGGATAACACGCTACTAGGACCTTCAATACCATCAAAATCTTTTGCACCAGGTGGTTGTGTTTTAGAATCTGATATAAATTTATCCATTAGATCTGCCAGATTACGATCCAAACTTTCTATATAAATGTTTAAGTATGGTTCAAAACATTTTCCTATAAGATTTGAAAATGGTGATGGTTTTGGTGTTTCGTTTTGTACCTGTCATATAATACAACAGTTAGTATAAATGTTGTTTAGTTAAGTATAAGACCATTTTATACAACATTCTTAAAAACCTGGTCATTTTGTTCAAACGGATTTCCTGGAACTTTATTATCAGTCGTGTCTGCAGTAGTAATCCTTTTATTTGTTGTATCCACATTTTCCAAAGTAATACCACTAAATCTTTTTGTTAATAATGATTCAAAATTACTTGTTCTTTGAATTGCATAAAGTAATAGTTTTACATCTATTTCGGAACGTCTTTTATGCATTAACTTTGTAAGATCTTCTCTTGTAACGTGACAAAATTGCACAGCAATTCGTTCAGAGATTTCCCAATCTTGTGGGAAGATTGTACCAAATTTTGACTCAAAGTCAAGTAAATGCTTTTTTATCCATGCATAGCGTCGATCTATTTTATCCAACCATGCGAAATCTTGATTTTCATCAAACAGATGCGCATATTCTTGTAATTGAACACCCACAAACCATGCGAGTAGATCTTTCCTTGTAAAAAGAATTAGTCATTACATTTGTGTTAAAACTATTTGCGTAACTAATTTTCTAATAAACATACTTACTTTACTTTAGGGTCCAATATGGATAACACTAAACAACCTTCTGTTAGCTGATTAAAGTACTTTGGATTTTGACCAGAAAACGCTTGTTTAAAATCTGCTGTAATTTGTTGAGCCAGTTCGACGTGTATTTGACGTACCTTTATTTCAACATATTAATAAACATTATATATATATTCGACTATTACCGCTATAAAAAATCATATATTACATACTTCATCGGACAATTGTTTCACTTGAGGTATATCCATGTAACTACTAAAATGTTGCATCACCTCCATCACTGCTTGCAACGGTAAAACAATTTCACCATACTGTTTCTTTTGCGTTAATACTCTAAAATGAAACATAAATAACATTATAAAGTAATAATCACTAAATTACATACGTTAACTATATTTTTTCTAAAAAATTATTGTACATTACTTTAAAGTATCTACACCCTCTACGAGCATATGTAAATGATTTAAAGCTGTTATCGAGGCAGTGAGATTTCTTTTAGCAAAATCCAGTTGTTTAATATCTCTTGTTATTTCCTTAACGACTTCTTCAGATTGTTCTGCTTTATCTTTGATATCTTTAATATGCACAAATAATTTTTTGATTACTTTTTGCGCATCTTCTAACGCCGCTTTCCCATCTTGACCTACATTTGTTTGTCCACGTACTACCGAACGAATTTCCTTGTCTATGTTATGTATCTTTAATTCCATGTTATTTACTACATCGTCTATATTCGATAGGGATTGTTCCGTTGGGAATAATGAATTTATATAATCTACTACATTAAAGTTTGGTTGGTCCAATGGATCTGTACTAGGTAAAACCTAAAAATTAAAAAATAATTTATTTAATATAAATTCGTATAAATCACTAAAACAAAACAAAAAAAAAAAGAAATAAATAAATCGTAATACTTAACAAGATAAGAAAACGCTAACTGCTCATTAAGGATAAGTGTCAGTGTATGTTTTGACAGTTATATGGTCAAACTAACCTGTTCGATCACATTCTGCACATTAGGTGGAAAGGTGTAAATAGTTGAATGTAAATCTTCTAATTCATCTTCCTCGTGCCCTTCCATTTCTGTTTATGCTTCAATTTCGACTATACAACTCATACGTACTTCATTCTACACGAATTTGCATGAGCATATGACAGGAAGATATATAAAATGTTTACACGGATACTTCAAACGCACAATATACAGAAGCAGAAAGGAATGAATTTTATACTATAAGTGTCGCTCATTTAAATATTATTTTTATGTCTCACGATACGACAGTTAATTATTTCTGTTATAGGTTCAAACAGTAATGAGCCATCTAATGAATTTTTGCATATATGTATAAATTAACATTGATACATCATACTATGACATTTATCATTTATATTTAAAGTATTATAACTTGTTGTAAGAGTTTAGTATTTTAAAACGTTAAGAGCAATTAGTATTTTTATTGTTACAAAAGTAAATATTCAATAAAAGAACAAATTGAAATAAAAAATGACACTATTTATTAATCTGTTAACACTTATTTGATTCCTAATATTTAAAAATTTGTACAAAATAATAGGATATTTATATTATAAATATTATATACATACATATATGTATATAGAAATTTGTCTTTTTCTGTTTCTTTTAATCAAATCCTACAATTATAAATATATTATACTATAAAAAATGATTAGGAAATATATACAAGTTATTTAGCATATTACTGTAAGTAATAATGTTGTTTTTGCGAAGGTAATTTTTCTCTTTGTCATAGCAACTGTGTTAATTAAAATCAACGGCTTTACCTTATCACGAAGGTACCAAAGCGTTATTCATTTCGGTTTACACCTTGCATCGTTTATTTCATGGCTGACCCATTAGCAAATCCAACGCTGAAGATCGCTCGATAGGTGAAAAAGCAGCGAGTCTCCGCTCTATGTTTTATATTCTATGGGAGTTGGTGAAACGATCGAAAAGCTTGGTCAGTTGTAGCGCCGACTCAGCTCGAAGTTGTGTAGTTTAAAGGCACATCACTGTACAAAATAGACGCACGTTTTTTTCGTATTAAGTAACGTAGAGAGCAGTAACATTTTGCGTAGAGACAACGCGAGAAAATTCATACGAGGATGCCACGCATTCAGTCAGCATACTGGGGGAAATTCGTATTCGTATATATTTTACAATTATTTTCATGTAAGTTGTACGCAATCGTGAACACCCACCCGGCCAGTTCATTCTGTTCTTGACAACGAAAATTACCGATTGTTTTTCTATCGAAATTTTTAGTGTTATATAATGCTTTAAACCGAAAAGGGACTTGATCATCGAAACGAAGTTTCCGATCCTGAGAAATTTGCCCGATCGTTTTCGTTGTAAAAACATCTTGTACGAAACGTTCTATGTCTTTTCAGAATTTGAACGAGAAAGTCATTTGTACTAGTGTTTCACTGATAGTATAAGAAAAACAACTAATCTAGTGAAATAAATGTACATCGATATACGTGACTTTGTTTATGTAAAATACTATATATTTCGAATTTAGTCTAGACAATACGAATGCATTATCAGTGATTATGAGTGAAAAGACAATCAGAAGCAAGTTTAACTACTTATACGTCTAATAAATTTGGCTAAAAAGAATTTATCGTCAATTAATGAAATATTATTAATGGGAGATTCTACCGAATTACGAAGTGTATAGACGTGTTTACATTTTTCGCGGCTTTTTTTTAAACTTTTTCGTCATATGTGTAACGTGTCACACGCATTAAATAGTTTTCTTCGATTATTTAAATTATTATACCGTTTCATTTACGGTAAGGTGTATCCTAAAATTCATTACGGCAGTTTATAAGTGGAATTCGCTTGACATTTGTCTACTCTTCCAATTATAGGAAGACAGAAGCAGGATACAACAAGGAATAAAAAATGGCTCGGCATATGTTCAGTCTTATTCAATCATTTCAACCGATAACAAAATGGCTATAACTTGTATCAAGTTTTTATTTTTCTTAATATATTATAAATATATTTACCATTTTTTCGCCTCAAAAATAATAATTACGCAAATAAATTAATTACGATCTTACATTATTTCATCAGCGACATATTGTTCAAATCCATTATATCGCTTTTTGCTGATTCATGGTAATTCTCGTAGATTATCAATGAAAACTAGAATTGGAACGAGAATACACGACGAATCGTTGAACGCATTCTCGTTTCTGCCATTTGCTCGCTTTTTCTTCCCTTTCGTTTCACGGCACACACAGAGGCGTTCCGGAAGGACTCTCGAGCTGCGAACGTTGTTCGGAAAAATTGATTTCAATCTGAAACGTGCGCGATTCGTATATATCACAAAACAATTCCATTTCCCACGATTATTCATTGTCGAATATGCTGGTTCCGAAAAATCTTAAAAATACCCGGATAGCCTGCGCGCGTGTTAGTAACACGCGCTTTCGGTGATCGATACAGTAACACCTCCCAGCAACAGGGTACTGCCACAAGTAGTATAGTCGACCGAAACCTCTCCATCCTTTCGTACGGTTTCATCAAACCTTGCGTATTTTCCACGATGTCTTCCTTTTTGCTTATCTGCTCTTTAAAAACCATTTCTCCTCGGCTAACTCATTGGCATAATTCCGATTATTTATACGAGGTTCTAAACGAGCGACAATCGGACGAACGGAACGAAAAATTGACACGAATACGTTGCATCTACTTCTACAACGACCTAGATTTCACGAAGGAACTCGCTCGAATTAACAGACACTTGCCTTCCGGCACGCTAAATTGTATCGATTATCCGGTTATTAATTGTTGCCCGATGATGTAGCTCGGGGTAATTGTTACTCGACGCATTAACGGCGAGTCGCGGCGCACGGTCCGAACGTTAACGCGATAACATGTAAATTTGGTTGTACAAGCTGTTTCGTTAATTATAAGCGAAAGTTTATCGTTTAGTTTGAAAAATACGACCCTGGATCCGAAATTTTTGCTCAATCTACAGTTGCAATTTTATAATTCCAGATATATATATATATATATATATTGCTAATCCCTTGCTTTATCATTTTTTCCGTATACCTATCTATACGTATTGTCGGCCATATGTATTAGGATACCTACCTAGTCTTTACATTTATTGGGAAGCTAATCAATTTTACTTTATTTAGTATTTTACGTCGTACGGCGCGTATGAAAATTAGAAGAAGAACGCAATAAATCGTATTTTCCATTTTTTACAGAGCAGCAGTTTTAAAATTCAGTAAAGTATTTGATGCTGGGGTTAAACACGTATGTTTCCATTTTTACGTGTCCCGTATTCAAATATTGAAACATTAAAATAAAAGAATCGACAAAACGTTCTTATCGTACTTTTATCCTGTGATATTCGGGCGGTGTGAATGGAATTACAGATTTGTCTATAATAAAATAACTAAAAAAGTAGGAGAAACGAAAAGCATTTAATTTGCATTAAATTTAAACAACAGTTTGATCAACAGTGTCATTATTTATTTGTGACAGTGTTTGTACTTATACAGGATAGCTCTCTGCTTGCCCACCTTTTATCGCTGAAAATAATAAGAGAAGCAATCATATTATCAATGTTATCGCAAAGGTGTCGATGGAACGCAAAAGATTAAATGTCGACGATGAGTTGCAATTGAATTTTCAGACGAATAGAGATCTTGTTACGTTTGCTCCTTGATTCACGCTAAGAGCGTAACTCGATACTACAAAGCAAGGGATTAATCAAAATTGCTAATTTCAACCAATAATAACATTTTTAGACGCATCACAGTTTGGGAGTCGTTTTAAAGTTTTTACAATAATTACGTTTCTTAAGTTTAAGTTTCTCGTTAGTATGTCAAATGGTTTTCTCTTACGTACGTTCTAGTTATTTAACGTGTTTTTAAAACGCGAAAAAGATTTAGACAGTATTTAGAAGGACATTCGAGTAATTTTAGATCCGAATTTCCTATGGATCGCAATGCGGTCGATACGTCAGAACATTATTAGTTTATCAGAAATCGATTTGATCGATTGAGTCTAATCATGATCGTAATAAAATTGTTTATATCAAATTACTTTAAACTCCCCGAAAAAAGGTCGTATTATCAAGTTTATTTCTACCAATATAACAAAAAAATTATATCAAAGGATCATACAGGCGAAATTTTATTTTATTGTTCGTTTTATTTTGCCTTATTTCTTGCACACACCTGTCATAGATTTTGTACTATCGAAATATTTTTTAACCGTCGTTATATAATTGTGACCAGCTTTCACGAAACGTAGCCATTGATTATGGTTTTAATAAACGTATAAAACGAGGAACACAAGATTCGCTTTAACGAACGCAGCCGAGCACAATGTTTAAAGTTTCATGTCATGTCATCGAACGAGTAGAGTTTCCCAGATTGTTGCTACGAGAATAAATTAATGATTTTGTTGTTGTCAATGATGTAATTAGGAGCGAGAGGCAAGGAGGGCGAAACGTTTTATCGTCGAATCGTAACGAGGAAAGTTTCGCGCGTTGCATTTTGTGATTTCCGTTTTCCGTTGTATCTGTTCCTGCGTGCACTTTTCACTGCGCGCAATAACGAGACATTTGAGATTCGTTAAACGAATTATCATCCATTCACGCCATTATAATGCGAAACGTTCTTTTATCCTGCGTGCGCTCTGTACAGCGTTTTTATCCGCATTTCAGCCATATTTCGCTTGAAATACTCTACAATTGACATTTCATATCTCGCAAAGCATACTTTTTTCCTTTCTTTATTTGTTTTATCTCGCTCCCGTTTCTGAAAAATGTTTGAAAATAATCATATTTGATATTTTGACACATCTACGTACACGTATCAAACGTACTTATAACGAGGTGGATATTTCGCAAGAACAAAATATGATATTCTCACATAATGAAAAGCACATAAATGAGGTAAAAGTACGTTAATCAGTTCGTAATAGAAAATGAGCAACTTTGAAATGTTTGATGAATGGAATGACGTATGCTCGATATCGCTAAGTGATAGAAATGACAAACGGGATGTTTTTATGAGATAGCAGAATCGTAACCATGTGGGAACGATATTTATTTGTTGAAATATTTCATATATGTTCGGTATTTACTGGTACTCGATAATTTAACGGAAAAGCTCGGCGAATGGAATTATAATTACATGATCAAAGGATAAAGGGATATTTAGTTGTCAAAATATTTGATAAACTCTGTAATTTCATGAAAAAGATCGGGCAGTTGAATAATCATTGAAACTGCTTCTCTAGCAAGAAATTGTTATTCGAAAAGTAAAACGCCATCGGTGACTTTCAGATGCAACTTGCACGGTGCATGTGCGACTGATAGCACCCAACTACGTAACATACAACAGCACAGCTACTCTGCATTGCGATCATGATGTCCCAGATGCTTACTTGCATAAAGTCGAGTTCATGAAGGATGACAAGAAGATATTACAATACATAAAGGATAGGAAACCGCCGTTCAAGGACTGGAAAGTAGAGGGTGCAAGCATGAAGGTGAGTTTTATACAGTAATCAACGTACGAATGTGCTGGCTGTCTTCCAATTATACGGTCTTTAAGCAATCGCGCAGTCATACTCGTAGCATCTGCTACCCCGAGCACACGATAATCTTCAAATCGACAAATCAGCTTTTCTTTCTTTTACTCCCTTTTTCTTTGATACGGCGAAATATCATTCACTCAAGACGGTATTGTATCGGTATTATATTTTCGCGCATATTTTATCAACGCGTCTGTTACGCCGCGTGGCTCACAGCAAACCGTCTTTCTCAACCGTCGTTCCAAAAATAGAGTACATTTAATTACAAATTGACGACACGACATAGTTTGCATCTCGCACGATACAATGTCGGTTTCCAACGGTTCCTGTGTCCTACAATGTCACCGAAAAGATCTTCTTACTACATTTTCAAACACCTATATTGTTGCGGGACATAGTCAATGTCACGCTTCGAGGTATATCGATACCTCGTGAGAAAGTTCGTTGCCATTCGAGAAGCCCGATGAGTCAGTCATAAAAACTTCTCGATGCTGGATCATCCGATATATCACGTTACTCAGTTTCCAACGGTCACGAAAGACAAAGGACATAGGAACCAAGAGCGACAAAATCAGTTAGTTCTGTCCGAACCTTCAGAAGGCATACGTCGAAAACGTAAACAATCTTTAAGTGCAGTCAAGGTGAATATATCAAAGAATTCAAGTCTAATTATAACACACATTTAATTGTATCATCGCGACGATAATAAGTAATTGTCAATTATCTTCGGAACTATTGTTGGAAATACATATTTTGGTATTGTTAATTAATGTCAAAATCGTTACAACCAGCCTAATATGCGAAAAGAATTAAGGGAACGATCGTGCTCGTGGCGTCGATTGTCAATATCGTAACGAGAATTTACATCTCTCGTTGGCGCGTTTAATCGTGATCGCGTCTCTCCGCGAACGGTCGTAACAGCGTCCATTTTATATTATATTTAATTCGGTTAATACTTTATGCGTCGTTGATATGATATTACCTGTAATCTTAAATTCTTAACGTTTTATGCGCGTATCGACTCAATTTTTTATTGTATCATATTTTAAACACATTTTGAACAATGTATTGTTATTTATAATTTACTATTGTATTTGTGTTTTGCGTTGTGTTTTAATATTCTCTAGTGGATGTAACTTTGAATTTTATTTCTCTTAAATGGATCAAATTTTATAACTTATTACGACATTTATCTTATACAAGGCGTTTTAATATTTTACGATGCAACTTTTTTATTTCGTCCGTGTTTTAAAATCAACGAATTTTAAAATCTCTTGAAATTTATGGTTTTAAGTTCCCTCGTTTATCGATTTCGGGTCTGTGTTATTTTATTTGACGTTATTTAAAGTTTTAGCGAAAATAAGAAAGTTTGTGCGATGTTTCGTTGCTTAATTAGCGATGTAACATCTATCTACAATAGTTTCATACTGCGCTTTATGTCATATTTCACACTGATCTTCTGTTTCATATTATCGTTTTGTATTAAATAATCGTCCTACATTAGTTTCCTCTAAATAAGTGCGTACGTTAATAACGAGGAACGGTCGTTAACGATACCTGCTCACGAATATTATACACGAAGAAGTAATTCATTGATCTAATGCATTTAACGATTCCGTGATGCTTTGATAAACGATCGCGTGTTCGAGTTACATACCGGTTTCCCGTGTATCCATGTCTCGTATTGTTTAGAAAGTTTTTCCCTTCTATCGGAACATGTGACGCAGGAACTTTTCAAATCTCCATTAACGTAATTGTCTGGAATTATTATTTTTATTCTGTTCGAATGGAAATGGGCTGTCCGCATCGAAATTAAAACCAATCTTGACAACGATTATAATACCGATTTCATACTTTTAATACTCATAATATTTGAATACTTTTAATACTAATACCGCCTTTCTCAGCGACTCGCCGATATCGCATCAGGTCCGTTCGCCGAATTTCAATCTCTCGCAGTCTGTAGTCTGTAGCCTGGCCTCGTGGTCGTGGCTCGCGGCTTGCCTCGCGCCAGGTTCGTCGGCAAGTGATTCCATCCTAGAGGTTTCCTGATTGATTTCGCATCAGGTTCGTTCTCGCGAACAAAAAAATCTAGCTGTTGCCAGGCTTTGCGTCAGGTTCGTTCGTGTATTTGCTAATACATTGCAGTCGCCTTTTGCGCTGCTCGAAGCTCGTGCTCGTAACTCGTAACGGTGTTATACTATTACATGCATCGTCACGTCAGTGCCAATACGAAAGTGCGAAAAAAAAGAGTATGCAAAAAATTTCTAAGCGAATTGTATGTAAAAAATATTTGGAATCTTCAAATTCATCTTACGAGGTAGAGCGAAATAAAAATAATGAGGATAATAAAATAATTTCTGTGTATCGTCACGATTGAAGGAGGTACATACAGTACACGTAGGATATGTGTTTAAGTAGCTATTTTTGGATAAAACTTCTTGCAGGTGTATTTGTTGAGTCAGGTCGTATATTGTAATTATTTTAGCTTATCCAGTCCCTTGCGCGTAGTCTCGTAATGCGTGATAAGTAACGAGTAAAGAGTAACGAAGTCATATCGCTACTATCATTTTTTAGTATCTAAAACATTAAGCTTTTTGATTTCCTTTTATATCAATGTATCCATATACGTAGAGTGCTAAAAGCATGTTATCATTATCATTATTATTTTTGTTATCATTATTAGTATCATTATCATTATTATCATTATCATTATTATTATTATCATTATTATTATCATCATCATCATCATCATCATCATTATTATTATTATTATTAGTATTAGTATTAGTATTGCTGTTAATACAGAAATATACGAAAGTCTTCGTTGATAAAAATAGACTATCTTCTGCACCATTTAATGGATCAAAATTACAGCGGCTGTCATGGTCAATAAAGTTCAACGAACATGCATATATCGTTAATGTGGCGATGCATTGGGGTTCTACAGTACATACCTCGTCTGATCCAAAAATAAATCATTCAACGAACCCGTCTGGCTTCTTTTTTAATACTTTAATCTATATACGTCTGAGCTTAGGTCTAGATCAACAACGCTTAAAAATACATTTCACTGCGATCGAATCGAACGGTTTTGAGAAAATTGTTGCTTTACTCCATTTAGATGTCCAGTTTAATCTGTTTGAGTAACATTGGTTTAATTCGTAATCACATGGACAAAAGATTTCAATTACGATAAGTTTCGCTTAAACCTAAAATATTTTTCTTGGTGAAGGACAAGAGTTCAATTTTTTATTTAAATCTTATTGTTGAAGGTATTCGTGTTTTTTATTGTTATTAATTATAATTCACGTAAAGAACTTTCTCAGTTTAAAAAACTGAATGTATATAACATTTTGACGTTAAAAAATCTGTATCATTTATCAGATTTTTATAGGTACCTATGAGAGAACTGTTTGATATATAAAAAAGGGCTGTCTTCTTTTCTTATTATAAATATCATAATAATCGTATAGTTTTGCCTTTTTAAGTTTAAATGTTTATAACGTAATAGGACGACTCTTAAACCGTTGTAAAAATCCAAGTTACGAAAGGGAAAGTTTTATTCCCGGCATTAGTATATTAGTAATATGATAAGGTTCGTGAGAACTTATTTTTTCGTTCCGTTTACCCCGTAATTATATAGAAATGAAAAGTTTTTTCAAGTATCCATTTGTAGCAGATGCCTCGATGTGGTTAATAGGTAATTTCGTTTCTTTTAGCCCACGATTATATATATATAGCAGCAGCAGAGTGTAACGGGCTTCCGTTAGTAGTTAGTAGATAAATTATAATTAAAATTATATAGCTATTTTTATATGAATATCATCGTTATTTTTCTTGTAGCTTGCATGTCGCGTTCCGTTTCGCTCCCGTGTTCCACTACAAATCGTTTTACTCTACTTGCACGGTTAAACCATCGTACGATATGTGTCCGATCAGATATAGCGTTATTCTACTTCTACATCCTACGGTCAGCATATATGTATGTATAATATAAATGAATAATTAATTCAGGCTCGTTCGTTTATTCTTGCGTGAAAAGACCTGTTTAGTACTGTTTGCATTCGATTTCTCTCTTGATGTATTACTTTTTAAAGGTGTCGTATCGTTTTTTTCACGGATTAATTCGAAAGAAAAAGAACAAGGCAGGAGGATGCAAATTTTTACGAGGCAACTCGCTGCGAAACGACTGAAACGAGAAAAAAGCCATTGTTTAAAAATAATCAGAAAATAATTGATTTCGTCGACTATATCGATTTCGACGGACAAACGAATAAATAAATAAACAAAGCAAATACACAAGATCCACTTATTGTTGTATCGAATATTCGTGTTTTTCATCTGTTACGAGTAATTTAACAAAATTAATGCGTCGCAATATGCAAATGTAACGCGTTTTCTGCTTGACGATATACATATGCATGCACAAGCGCATATAAACTATATTTGTCGTAAGAACGATGAACGAGCTACCTGATTACTTACTAACTTTCTGACTCTTTTCCTTGTATCCATAAATGCAAAACTTTTATCCAATAAAATCAATACGAAGCGTTCGAGTCGTGTATTGTCAAAATTATGCGTGGCTGGTTTATGTGTTATCAGCGTTATCAACGTGATTACTTACGCATTTATTATATATATATATTAGATATATTAATGAATTTTAATAGACACGAAAAAAATAGTCGTATTTGATCGTGTCTTATAATTTGTAAGTTGCAAGCGTTAAATAAAATTGGGATATGTTTGATATTAATTTTTGTGCCGACTCAGATCATAAACAAAATATCGTATTAAAACAAGCATCGTGCGAAGAATTGTTGATAAACTAAATATCATATAAATATTTTTTAAAAAGTATTTAATACCTGCATACGTATTTTATAAATACTTTACAAATTTGATAGTTGAAGAGATATCGATGAAACTTGTTTATTTTGACTAATTTTTACGTAACTAAATAAAAATTCGTGTCTGAAGTTGTACATAGTTGTATAAAATATAAATAATTTTTTTCCAATTACCTGAAGAGAATTTGAATAAATAGGTATTTTTTTATGTGTGTCAGTTATCGACTTTATTTGCAGATGCTATAAGTAGAACTTTGGAACTTTCTGGTATTGCTGAGCGATATTTTATAAAGAAAACTTTCACAAATAGAATCTATTTCTATTCTTCGTCCTATTCTTTAAAAGTTCAAACTGTAAAAAAGAAAACTGTTTGAAGGGTTCTGCTCCCTGTTTCTCTTAATTACGATAAATTACTTTTGTCACAAAAGCAGACATTATTTTTTGTCAGAAAAGAACATAGAACATAATCGATAACATGTCGATTAATATATACGAGTAAAAATAATTTGCTCCAGTTAAAGCGTAAAGTATAAACATATCGACAAAATATAATCCTCTATAATCCTTGTTAATGCAATATTCTTTTAACGAATTTTAAAAATATTTTATACCAAATATCGAAGATTAATTCGAGCACAATTTTGTTGAGACCAACGATGGACCAACTTGTAAATTATTTTACAGGAGGCACGAGGTGCCTACGATAAGTACCAGGTCTGTAAATATGAAACCGGAATTTGCCCATATGTGGCGATAACTTTTAATGTAGCTAACTTCAATACGCGTCATTGACGCCATTTCTTTGTTTTGACATCTGCTAAAGATTTTCAACTGTTTGCGATACAAGTTTAGTGCAACAACATAGGTTTTAGTAGAATTTGAAAATGTCGAATTTTGTGCCTAC